>VZTF01009274.1:651507-730011 GCA_013397755.1 Cnemophilus loriae | reverse complement strand
GGAGCCTGCGGAGCCGGGCAGCGCCCAGACCCAGCCCCCGTCCCGCGGCCGCGCAGCCGCCCGCTCCCGGCCGCAGGGACGCGCAGCGGAGGACAAGGTCTCGCCACAGACAGACACTTCGGAGCGCCTCTCGGGGGCTGCCAGCCCCCCGCCCACCACCCCCTTACCTGTCCGCGGGTGCGGAGCAGCCCCGAGGACTTTGTCTCCGCGGCGCGCCCGGCTGCCAGCGGACAAGTTTCTGCCCCTACTTTGGTCCTCACAGCAACACCAACGCTTTCCCCGCCCGCTCCCTCCATCCGCCCGTCCCTCCGTCCGCCCCTCTCTCCCTCCCTCCAGCAGGGGCGGGGGCGGCGGTCCGGAGCCCGGCGCGACCCCGCCCCGCGGTTTCCCGGGCTCTGCCCGGGCCGGGCCGGTACCGGGGGTACCCGCGAGTTGTGTCCGAGCGGCGAAGGCTGCGGTGCGGCACGGTCAGGCCAGCGGGGAGGCTGCCGAGCTGAGGGATGTGCCCGCCTCTCTGGTGCCCCGGCCGGGCTGGGCGTGCTCACCTGTACCCGCCGGCCCCAGCGAGGGCAAGGGAAGGGTGCGGGATCCAGGCGTTGCCACCCCATCCTCCTCTGTTTGCCCGAGCAAACCCTCCTGTCTTTTAGTCTTCGTTTATTTACAAACTTACTGCGAGTTACCTAGCTGGTTAATGCGACAGCAGGAGAAATTAAATCCAGGAGGAACATCACACCTCTTGGGTTTTTCCACACACAAGTATTTAATGGCACAGAAAGCACCTGAGAGAGCTCTTCTAGGAGGGGTTACACAGCAGAACAAACTCAAAACGGAATGGCTCCAGCGGCACAGTTGTAATTCTTGCAGATATTTAGGAAGGCTGGGACAGGCCCCCTGTCTCTGCACAGTGGAAGTGTGAGAGCAGAGAGGGGCAGGCACACCGCCTGCAATTGTGTGCTGTCTTGGATTTTCCAGGTGTGTTTATTACCACTGTTGCACCGTGCAAGCACAGCTCTAATGTGTGTTACATAATTAACCTTTGCTATGTTGGTAACCCTGTCATTCTCTCTCCGGGGCAGTTGTGAGTATGAGGCGGAGGGCTTGACATTGGGATAGACAGTTGTTGTTCTCCTGACAATTTCTTTTTTCTGTTTATCTCCAAGAAAACTACCCAAAGTAGTTTGAGATCAAAAAAGTTCTTTGCCATAGACAGCAGCGTGGTGAACGCTGTGGTAGTCCTTTGTTCCTCAGCTAGTCTGTGCCACAGCCAGCCCTTAAAGTTTTGTCTCCTCCCTAGCAGGCTACACCCTATCTTCAGAGAGGCCCAGTGCATCAGAATAGCAAAACTGGGTGGAAGGGAATCTCTACAGGAGGCTGAACTGAGAAGCAGAGGACATGTGTTCGTGGTAGACTTAGCTGCTTAGACAGTACACTATGTTAGAGCTTTCTGCTGGCTTCCTGTCTGCAATATTTCTTCTGTAATGTAGCGAGAGATGGAGTCATCAGAATCATAGTCTGTCAGGACAGAAGAGACTTTTCTGGCCAACAAGTGCTTCCTGTCAGAAGACACTGCCTGTCCATCACAGCACACCTAAGTGTGCTGTCAGTGAGTGATACTGACAACACTCCTGTCCCACAGCCTGGCTTAGCCAATTGTGATTATGACATTTCAATGAAGAAATCTATCCTGTGACTATGAACTCTTTAAATATGAAACACTAAATAGTTATAAGACTAAAATGAGTGGCAACTCCCACAAGTGTGGTTACTCCTACTGATCTTGCTGAGAGCACTTAAGCTAGATTTACTGTCTAGAGAACTAGGAATATACCTGGTTGTCTTTACCGATGGAAGGAAGAAGAGGAACATTGCAAAACTATTGTAAGCATTTTTTATTATGTTAAAAAAAAGAGAGGTATCAGGTCAAGCATCAGTCAAAAATCAGGCTTTTTCATTGTGCTTAATGTAATCACTCAGAAATAAGTAGACTTTCCTCACAGAGTGGAAAGAGTCTGCTGAAGGCTATGCAGGGAGCCATCTGTACCATGTTCTATTTTAACCAATGTCTCCATGGATAGGGGTCTCTGTTGCATAATTAGTACATTTCCTTTGGGGTTGGGGTGTTTATCCTGTTCCAGATCACCTTCTCCCCCCCTGCTGACAGCTTTTCTTCTTTACACAACTGCAATTAGAATATTGCTTTGCCTTTGTGCAGCACCCCTCAATAAGGACTCTGGGGACAGACTATCAGCTGGTGACCATGGTGTTGGCTCTATGCACCAAGCAGGAGATGGAGCAGAACAAATCCGTGGAAAGCTGTTGGAAATAATCAGTGGCAGTACTGCTAATGTAGCATATGAAAAAGTCATACAAAAAGTCGTATGGAAGCTCTTAAAAAGTATTTGTTCTTCAACAGCTAGCTCTCAAACTTTCAGGATTGTGCCAGGATTGTGTTCCCAATTTATTTTTCACAGGCCTGAGAGCTAACTACTTACTTTTAAAAAGAAATAGAAGCTTGAACTGTCTCATATTCAAATAACTTCTAGCACCAGGAATTTAAAAACAAGCTGAATACCATTAAAAATGCTCGTATCTGTGGCATTGGTAGCACAGTGGAAGTGGTGAGGGAGGCATTATTGCCCCTCTCAGCCATACACCTTTGTTTTGCTGTAATGGATTATGTTTATAGTAAATTCATATTAGTTGTAAATCCAGTTTGTAGTGTACTCCAGAGATTAAAATCTTTACATTTGCAAAGTGCTGAACGAGTTGCCTATCAAAAAAGACACAAGAAAATGTCATACCAGAAACTATCATCTGCTGTCATGAATATTTAAAGCTGGTGTCACTGTCACATGCTACATACTGTAAATTTACTCTTAAGGCCACCATTAAAATTCCTGAAAACATCACAAAATAATACGTCTCTTACAGACTTGCATATTGCAATGTTTTGTGGTCTCAGGCCCAGCCCTTACTTCATGAGTCGCTCAAGCAAAACATCTATTGAAGTAAATGGGAATTTGAAGCAGGAAAAAAAGATGGAGATGGGCCAAAATCAAAACCAGGAAGGAAACACTCTGGTCTTTTAAGGCAGTTGGATTCCTCATGTGGACCCAAATTTTGCTGTTCAGAGCTTAATTCTCCTGTGAGATTACCGGAGGACTTCCGATGGGCCTTCAGCCGGCATGTCTACCTCACTAAGCAGGCTTTAGTGAACACCATCTGGGGTTGTTCCTCATGCACATCAGGTTCCCAAGGTACACAATAAAGTGTTGTTTGTGTAAGAATATTAAGTTCCCCCTTTTGCCCCTGTATTCCTTGGCTTTCCCTCTAAAGGAACTGCTACATTAGAAATTTCTTCGATCTTAACCACTTTCATCCTCCTCTCTTTGGTTTGCTGTGGAGCAGTGCTTCTGACTGACTCGGTGCTTGCATGGATTTCCTCTCTGTGGTTGGTGTTCCTGTTTGTCCTCCAAGTGTCTCTCTCTCTCCCTTTTAAGTAGTGAAATCCTTTATCTGTCCCTTCCTGACCTCCCTGTATGTCTGGCTTCTGGGCATCTGCTTTACTTTTGTTCTCTGCTCCCTGGCAGCCGTGCGTGTTCCATCCGGCTGCAGCAGCTGGGCATGGCTGGGTCTGCCTCTGCTTCTCACCCTGGCTGCTCCTGCAACCCCACACCTCCAGCACAAGTGGTGCAGACTATGGAGCTGCCTGTTCCCTAAATTTCAACTCATAAAAACATGCTGTTCTGCCAGTCAGGAGCCTGGAACTCCTTAAATATTTGGGATCCTTCTATACTTTCTGCTCTTCTTGTCAGAAGAAGCACACAGACAATTTCTATCTCTGCTATTGAAAAATTATATATATGATGCAAAACCATCAGATGGCAAATGCTCTACATCCTCTGCAAATGCACTTTCTTTCAACATATTTAATGAAACACAGTCTCTAAGAGTGTTTGTAATTAAGACAGAACACATTTTCACTGAGGGTAAATTAGTAAAGGTAAATTAAGGGATATGAAAATGGTTTTCTTCTCTGCATGCGCACACATGCTCAACACACACAAACACACGTAGGGGAAAATGCCCATCTCTGATACATGACCGAAACAGCGTTTTGCCTTCTGTGCCCCCTCTACTGGCTGGCCCCTTTATGCATCTGTATTAACAAACATACTTTAAAAAATTATATTGAAATTATTGATGATGCTGGCGCATTAACAAAATTGGCCACACTAATAAAAGTATTGCAAAGAATAAGTTTCCTTACCAATCCTGCAGAATGGTAATTCATAATTATTTGCTCCAAATATATATTCACAGTTAAAATAGCTTCAAAATGTTAAGAGATGTTGAAAGCTGAAAGCACCGTGCAAAAATTCCTAAAGATAAGAGCATCTTCAAAACACAGATGTGTGTGGATGGGAGGTTGTATTAATCTTCTTCATAATTTCCAAGTTTTCGATGTAAAAACTTCCTCTTTTTCAATTTTTCCCCATCAAAAACAAATTATGTAAAATTATTCATGACTCTGTATGCTATATACATCCAAATATACACATATGTATATTCATACATATACACATATGTATATTCAAAGATAAACGATAAAAAAATCCAGAGACATAAAATTAAATGTTTGATACAAGCAAAAGTACGTACAGAGGGAAACAGATGAAGGCATAAAACTTAGATAACAGTTCCACTAGAGCCATGCTTAGCATCTTGAAGACCTTAACTGAAACCAGCACAGGTCTTATTGACATCAGCGAGACTGGGCTTTTCCAGACAGAAGCTTTCAACAGGAGGGCAAAGCCATTCAAAGAATGTCCAAAGCTCTGCAGACCTATCAGTTATAGTGCAGGTGTGGAAAAAGACCAGAAATGACCTAGCTGTGGGGCTGAGAGGACTGGAGAGTAACATCTGCAGATCTTCTAAGAGTTTGAGCTGGGACATCTGAGAGAAAAAAAGTAGATTTTCCCACTCACCAAGTAGTTTTTTTGACTACTGAAAGAGAAGGTGTGTATTGTTCAAATAGATGAAGTACAGTTTAATTCAAGATGTTGCATGTCAAAAGCAAAAGGTATCTTTCTTGAAAAATGCATATAAATGCAGGTGGCTGTTCTGCAGCTTTATAATTTTAAAAACAGCAGAAAAACTAGAAGGAAAATAGCTGACAGCCTTGAAGGGAAAATGAGCAACCTCCCTAAACCCCTCTTGTTCATGCCCCCCATGTGAGACTTACCGCAGACAAGGCCCATGGCCATTATTCTCAGGGAATATTTTCCACGTGATGAGGTACCCAGGACTATATCACCGCAAGACAAAGCCACTTCTTTGCACTGACAACGCAAATGAAAGCAATGATGCTGTGTTCTTTAAAATAAGCAATACACGGGCTAGTTTCTGCTGAACCCCTACTCTCCTGCACTCCCTGCAGCATACATGGCTTTTCTCATCACCAGTCTGGTATTATTTCAGAACGCCTTGCTGTTAATTCATGCAAAGAATACAAGAACAAAAATGGGGTTTTTTCTGTCCTTTAGCCACTGCACCAGCCAGGGCAGTCAGGGAGCAGTGCAGTGCAGGCGTGTGTGGATTCTCGCAGGGAACCCCCCTGCATGACACCTCCAAGTCCATGTATCCTCCCTCGGGCAGGAGAGGCTCGCCAAACTTGTCAGGTCCTTCTTTCCTCAAAACCCCATTGCCTGCACAGAAAATGCCCTGGCCAAAGAGTTCAACAAACCAGTGCTCCAAGGCCAATCTGGGATGCTGCATTTTTCTGGCATAACAAATCCCCCTCAGAAGCCCTCATCTGAAGTCTGTGAAGCCAATGCTGTTCTATGCTGAATTGTCATGTTCCTCTCAAGCTCAAAGAGGGACATCATTTCAGAAATGACTGTTACATGACTGCATCCTCTGGTGAAGACTACTTGCCCTGTTTGGAAATGGCAGCCTCTGGAAAAAAAAAACCGAAATCACCTCTAATTTCACAGTTTCCAAAGGTTCTGCTTAAAATCTCCTGTGTGTAATACAAAGCTGGGCCCCTCAGCTCATTCAAAATGCTAATTTCACTTCGAGAGACCAATTTCACTTTAGGAAACCAAAATTTTGAGTTTAAACACATTCTCAAAACATTGGAGAGATGACTGGTGAGAGTCCGTATCAAAGCCTTTCTCAAGCTTTTATCATGTTTGGACATTATCCTTTTTCAAGTCAGAAGTGGCAGAACCACCAGGACTGCTGACCCAACCCCTCTCTCCTAACCAGTTGGTGCTGATACCATCACTGGTACAAAAGACACCACAGTCACATCATATCTTATCTTCCAGGGCAGAGTGTTTACAGACTCTTCACTTGCCTTATTGTATTAGCACACGGCAACCTGCAAGACAGCTCCTAAAAGTGACTGTGCTTTGCATCGCTTTATTGAGGTGTCAGCATTTAGTTTCTGTGTGCATTCTGGTCTTTTCTTCTTCTCCTTCCATTGATTTCTGTTGTTACATTGCCAGTGTAAAAATCTAGTTCCCCCGTGAATTTATTAGCCCCTTATTGCTAGGAAAAAGAAAAGAGTAGTCTCTGCTTTCTCCCTTGGTACCAGCAGACATGACTGCAAATAGAATGAAGGGGCAGATTTATTATACAGAAATATGGCAATTTTTTACACATTAACTTTATAAAACAAAAATGTGTTTAAAGGAACTTTGTAAAGATGCTTTCTTCCTTGCAATTTCAGATCTGTATTTATCTGTAAAGAAAGCATATAAACAATGTTATATGACTAATATTCTAGATAATTTTCCTTTTGAGTCCTCAGTATTGCCAAAGCACGTTTAAAATATTATTTTAAAATGCATCACCAACGCTTGCTTGAACGTATCTTTCTTCATCTAGACATGGCTTTGCAAACTGACTAGAACAAGGTCTCACTTCTTCATACAATCAACACTATCTGGCCAAGATTTTTGGCATGAACTTTGAGGCACAATACTGTAACATTATCACTCATTTCCATGGTTTTCATTCCCTGTTCCTGTCTGTCCCTGCTTCACAGTCAGGCAGCTGTGACTTGGTTTTTGCATTAATTCATTGCTGGCTCAAAAAAAAAGGGGCGCGTTCTAATTAGGTTCCAGGTTTTAATAGACCCAAAGCATGTGCCTACGTGTTGTCCTGAACCAAGATGTCATCTGCAGTCCAGCCCTAAACTGCCAACACACAGAGAGTTTCTTTGAAGGCCTCTTAATCCAAGCAGTAACTGTCTGAACCTTATTAGCATGTGAAATGCAAAAAGCAGGAAAAGTGTTGAACAAACTCTGACCGCTTATATATGCAAAGTAGAAGGCCGAGTGCATCTCAAAAGCTAATGGTTGCTTAGAAAAGTTTAAAAAAAACCCCAACCAACCAAAACACCCTGGCCAGATACAGACATGGGTTGAGAGATGCAAGACTGCACATATTAGAAGAGTTCTAGATATGCCACGTGTTCTAGTCTAACCTACTGTACATGACTGAACTTCTTCCTGGAACAGAAAAATTATGCTATTTCTCTTTCCTGTGTACTGCAGCATTTAGACTTATAGAGCTGCCCTGCAGTGACTTATTTCTTCTTTTTGCCGGCAGTTGCTCCAGAAGGTGCTTGAGCAGAGAAAAGGGTCAGCATTATGTGCCTGTGAGCAGGCTGGTAACCTTTTACGTAATAAGCCTGTGCCATTGGATCCCAGACCACAAGTTTCTGCAGCAGACAGATTTTTCACAATTAAATCTTGAAGGGGAACAGAGCCTTTAAAAGGGTTGTGCTAGTCTGTGCAGTTGCTTTGCAGACAATCATGGAGCACAACAACAAGGATCTAGTTGTTTGTGACTGATGACTCTGGTGAGTTGTCCCTCACAACCAGGTGATCCAGAATTAAGGTAGACACCCAATTTTCCTTGTCTTCCATTTTGGATTCACACTATAGTTGTCATTTTAGTCCCTTCGAGGGTTGGCAAAAGACAGACCACCTGGTTTGTTTGTTTCCCTACCTTCTTAGGGATTTTTAGGAGTTTTCATCACAAAAAAACCTGAGTACCTACTTTCTTTTTGACCTTCAGAGGAAGAGAGAGACATGTATAATTCTGGTAGGAAGTTTGATGGAGTCCTTGTTAGCACAAGGAATTCCTAGAGGAAGGAGCTGATGGGAGACGAGGACTGACAATGGGTTCAGAGAAGAGCATTTGGTAGGAAGCTAGGGGCAAACTGGAAGCCACAGGCAATGCTGTAATTAAAGCACATCCTGCACAGCAGCGGTGGATCGCACTTACGACCACAAATGAAGGACCTGTCAACATGGAAGAGATGACATTTCATGGCACTGACCACTTGTATTAGGTGACCTGTGAGCCTTTTTACTCACTAGTCTCTGCGTGAAGGGGGTAGCTTTACTTGGAATGACTCACAACCCACAATTGCCAGCTAATTGCACCTTCAGTGTCTGGGCCAGAAGGAGGAGTCAGCATGAGAGCAATCCCCAGGAGTGTAGGACGGAAGGTGCTGCTAGGTCATTAAACACAGGCCTTTGGTAGGCAACTGCCTTTTATCTTCCTTGTATGTTCACTGAGCTTAATTTACCAGGTTTTTTTCTCCTTTGCTGTTCTAATCATTCATTACTTCATCCTTCTGTCAGTTGGAAACCTTGAATAACAAGGTTACAGGCATTCATTATCAGTTAGTATTTATCTCTTCTTGACTGTGATGTATTCTAGATTAATTTTTTTTTCTGGTCTTTTCCTTCTCACATATGCACAGACAACAAACATATCGCTTCTCAGAGAGAAGGATTTCAAAAAATTTTCTTTGGGAGAGGTGAATTTTTCTCCACTTTCTGGAAAGACCACCGTTGCCAGGAAGGTGCAGCTTGCTAGTAGTCTTCCTGATGTGGTAGGAATGAGCACTGCTACCATGCCTGCAACATTCCAGCAGAAGTACCCCAAGGCTGAGCGAGCTTCCCAGGCTCCTTTGAGGGCTTGCTGGTGAGCAGGTGGGTCACTGCTGCCATGCTCCACCCAGGGCTCAGTGAGCACCAGCACACCCAGAGGTACACTGGATAAGTACCATGTCTGGCCAGAGAGAGGAGTCTGGACAGTGTGAATGAGAGGAGGACTTGGCCTCCTTTTTGCTCCTTCTTGAGAGCAGGGAGGAAGAATGGAGTGTGGTTAAGATGAAGATGAGTAAAAAATTTTCTGGATTTAGCAGGACTGGATTGTGCTGGTGTTTCTCATGGCCCAGGGTTGATCAGAACACATTCCTTGTCTTTCTCTTAACCACAAGTCAGTTGAGCATGTTAATTTGAGATTGAGGCATTTGAAGTCAGCATTAATCAGAGCACAGCATGGTATCTCCTGGACTGCGTGGAAGCTGATGTGACAACAGACCTACGTTTTATCTCTTGGCACTAACCCTCTTTGGTGCTATTATATTATGGTACACAATAACAATGTACCCATAGCAACAACAGCATAAACCCCAGATCTGTTAACCATAAAGCACAACCAAGAATCATTTTTTAAACATTTCTAACTTGCTTTCAGTCTGGTTCCTAAGGAAACAGGACTTGTGTGAACTGATATCTATCTACCCGTCCATCAGTTTTCGTCGTCATCCCAGCCACTACTTGCAATACCTGTTGACATTTTTAACCAATTTCAAACAAATGTAGTAAAAGATATTTGAAAACTGCCCACATTTAGTGTAGAACTCTTGAGGAGATGGAGAAGTGGCCACATTAATGCTTCTAGTAATGGAAATGCAGTCATCACCTTTTTCTTTTGTTTGCTCTGAAGGGATTTAGGAGAAGCAGTTGGCCAATTAGCAGTAATGTAGGTGGCTGCCTACAGAGCAATTTCTGCATGGCTTCTGAAAAAGCCACAAAACACTGCTTTTTGCTCAGTTCCTGGGATAAGTAAAGGTAGAAGACTTGCGAAGGGGCTGGAGGTAGAGGAGAATTGGCCGGAGAAATCTGTTAATGATACAAGGATGTGGACATGATGGGGACACAAAATGAGCTGGTCGTGCTGGTTTTGGACGTGGAGTTGAATACAGGAAAATATGATACCAGTTTATACGAAAGATACAGCAGAGAGCCAGAAAATAACCCCCTAGAACAGATAATCTCTCTCTTCCAGCTGCCTCAGATTCATTCCCTTGCAGAATTCCACAAAAATCATCCTAGCTATGTACCACGGCTTCATCACAACAATTGGTAGGAACTACAGTTGCTGAAAAAAAATACTGTCAGGATTTGACTGCATATTTAATTTTCCATCTTGTATGTGCTTTGGAAGCTCTTGAAAAGCATCAGCCTTAAATATTATCTGTTGGCTGGAGTTCAAAACCCAGGAGCAGTTTAGGCTCTTTGGGTTTTTTGGTTTTTTTCCCCCACTCTTTCAGACTCATGTAGTGAAAATAAACTATCTGTCAAATGAGTATATGCTACTTATTTTGCTATAAAATTTCTGTTCAGCTCTCAATTGTTAATAATTACATACACATATAAATACATAAATATTAATATATGTATACGTACATAAATATTAGAGAAGGTTGGGTATTGGTTGGGGTTTTTTTGAAGAGCGCCCCTCCACATGGCTCTGAATGGTTTCAGGAGAAGCAGACTGGTTTGCACACATTTTCCATCTGTGAGTGAGGTTTGGTTTGACAGGAGACAGCTTGAAGCAAAGACTGAAACACCAAGTGTGTCAGCACCGGCCTCCTCAAGGGTACAGTCTCTGCATTAAGAACAGCAAAGGCTGATGAGTTTTGTCTCCAGAAAACCCCAGCCACATCCTCTGAGTATTCATGGAGATAAAACACGAATCGTAGGAGAAGCAGGAAACAAGCACACAACATCCCTACATATTTCTGGGAGCCTTTGCTTCTTCTCACTGGGGGAGGGGACTTTGTGCTATTCGAGGCAGTTTTGAAAACAATGGAGTGTAATTGTTCCTCCTATGCTTTCATTTTATAGGTGTGCATATATCTAGGGGGAACAGTCCCTGGAGATAGGCAGCCTTTTAATGTTGCATCAAGAAAATCTAATGCTTTATGCATAGGACACAAGCAGCCTGAAGCATATTTCGTTATCAGATCCCTTTGCAAACATTGAATAACCAGTTGTCACAATGAGCTACAGGGGAATACAATCAACCTAAGGGATTGGGATTTTTCCAAGCCTCAAGTAGATGATGTTGCAAAGTGTTATCAAAGCTCCAGACTACTTACAAATAAAGACCTGCAAGATTTGTGTGCAATTTGTGATCACACAGTGGATTTCCGAGAAAGGGTTTCACCATGTAAGTAATGGGAAAGGTCCTTCCCAAATGTATCATTTACCCCCATAACTGACATAAAAAAATCATGCCAATATATGATTGGACAGAGACGGGTCTAACTTAGAAATGGTGTGAAGAGAAACTGATATCTATCATTGCTGACCTTGTAGGGTTGGAAACAGTTCCTTGCTTTCTCCAAGCAATATGTTGTAAAGCCCACGAGATGGATGAAAAAGCCCCTGACTTTAATGAAAAACTAATAAAAAAATTTCTTTGCTTAGCTTGGAATTTTTTTCTGTTGTTCTGGCATGCACATGTTAGTTCAGTAGCATCATTATTTTTGGTCATTTATTTTTATTCCTAAACCCCATGAATCCTTAATACACACTCTGTCTTCAGCGCAAGGAAATGCGCAAATACCTTTAATGCAAAAGGCAGAGTGTAAGTGGGTAAAATACGTACACGTGAGCATGCAACTCTGCCTACCTTTGCTGATTTAATGCAGTCTTTATGGTTATTCTGCAATATCTTAATGGGCCATAAAACCAGTCCCACCCGTTAAGAAGCCTTCAAAACTATCTTGCTGCCCAATACCCAATATCTAAAATTAACCAGAAAATAAACAGCATCGTGCACAGACAGAGACTCCTTGACTAGCCAGCTTCCTCTGCAATCAAAATATTTCCCTAGTTTTGTTTCTTTACGCTCTGTTCCTTCTTCCTCTTTTGCATGTTTTATTGTCTCTTCTGAAATGTCACGACAGCAGACAGCCCACAAAAAATCAATGCCTTCTCTTCAAGCACTCAGAAAACTTCTCTTGCCACAAAAATTAGTTTGAATTAGATGACTAATCATAGGGAGTTCTGCCTAGAGCAGGAGCACTGTGAAAGGGCTGTATAGAAATGCAAGTGTAAGTGAAATGTGACTCACAGTCACACTTGGACTTTTTCTGCAAATGTGTCAACACAATGCCCTTTTTATACATTAGCGATGGTGAATTTAGCTGCTCAAGTACAAGAATAATCTAGCCTAAAGCCACATACATGCATCTTGTAAGCTTATACAGCACCATAGTTTGGCTTATTTACCTAATGTCTGCTTCCTTTGCTCTGAATAGACACCAGGGTTTGCAGAGTTCACCAATGGTGTCCTAAAATCTACAGTGGACCTGAGGTCTCAGGCCATGGAAAGAAGAACTGGGATTCACGAGCTGTGCTCTGTCATGGCACAAGCTCTCTCTGGTTGTATCTACATGGCTAAGTTAAACAGCAGCAGGAAACTCTCCACTGCGGTTGGTTGGTGGGACTTGAGTTTGAGTTGATTAGGTCACTTGAGCCATGACCAGCACAGTTTTGCCTCCCAAACTATCTCTGGGCACTTGTAGGATAGCTCAAGTACCACTCACCATAGGCGGTTTTGGTCCAGCATCCTGTTTTTGGGAGCAGGAGAATTTAAGACCAGGGACATGGTTGGCTTCAGCCCAGGGAGTGGTCCTGGGAATTAATTTACTAGTTTAGCAGCCCATGCCCCCTGAATCAGTGAGTATACAGTAGATAAAGAGTAAAAAGGTGACTGGGCACTGGAACAGACTTCCCAGGGCAGTGGTCACAGCACCAGCCTGACAGAGTTCAAGGAGCATTTCGACAATGCTCTCAGGCACAATCGTGGGACTTTTGGGGCTGGTGCTGTGCAGGGCCAGGAGTTGGAATCGATGATCCTTGTGGATCCCTTCCTGTTCAGCTGATTCTGTGATTCTGCAGTGAGATTTATGTTGCTTACCTACTTTACAGTGAATTTGGAAGCTTAATCTATTCAAGTGTTCTGAAATTTTCTGTCAGGAATTAAATAGCAACTATTTGTCCTCAAATCTATTTCATATACATATCTTACAGAATATAGTATCTGTTCCTAAGTAGAAGCCTTAAAGAGTGTGACACATGCTGGTGTTTAAGTAAGGTTTCTGTGAGTGCTTATTTTGTGATAAAAATCCAGCCATTTCCAAGCAGGCATGCTCAGTTACTTGCTTATCTTACATTTGAGTGAGTTCTTCTTCTTTTTTTTCTCTTTATTTTTCTACCATGCAAGAACTGTGCATAACAAAACCTACAAGTAATTTATAAACGCGAAGGAAAACATTCTAAATTACACATATCAGCAGTCTCCAGCTCCTACCAAAGCAAAAAGCAGGGGTTTTAGAAGCAGTGAATAGTAACTGAATTCTGCGGAGTGCTGTTATCTAGGGAGATGGGAAGAGGAGAGGAAGGATGTTCTCGGATCACATGTTATGCTGCACCCAGGAAACCACAGATAACAGTAGTGCTCCTGATATTTGTAAGGGCTCTGCAGCCCTAAGATAGGGCTAAGACAAAGCAGAGGGAGCAAGGGGAAAACTATTGAACAGAGCAATCAGATATTACAGGAGTGGGTACTAAAGAAATTCTCATTAAAAAATGATGCCAAAAAGCACCCTAGTCTCTTGTCAGCATATTTTTTATCCAGCTGAGATCACTGTAGTAATTTATATTTTGTCTTTGCTTAACATGGCATCTGCCACTCTCCCTTTCTGCATGTTTTCCTCAGTTACTCTTGTCAAACTATCGGAGAAGATTTTATGGGTGTGCAGGAGCTCATTGCAGGTGTTGAAAAGCTTAGAGTTCACATACTTTTGTACTTAACAATAATTCAGTTGAAAGTTGGAGTACGGACAAAGACTTTTTTATCGGAGAGTGGCAAAGGGAACATACATAATTTGTCTGATTTATTTAGATTAATGTATGGCTTCACTCCCTTCTCCCCTCCTTTCAATTTGGTTTTACATCGAAATCAGCCTGGATAGGAAGGTAGCAGACTGAAAGATGAGCAGAGAAACTACACAAGCCAGGTGGGTAGGAAACGACCTGACCATTTCCTCCTCCTTCTTCTAGCTCACTGGCTGCATGGGACCAGCCTGGAGAAACTTAAGAAATCAGGGCAAACTCTGAACAAGACATTCCTCATCCTCAGGTGCTTTGGGAGACCCTAATGAAAAAGCAACTGGGAGTAGCCTACAAGAGTCTTTGCTCTTACAAATTACCACATGGCGTCTGCTTTGCCTTCTCTTGTGTCCTCTCTCCACCTCACTCTGAGCAGCTGTTTCTTTACAGGGAAACCACAGGACGGATACTGCAGAAGTACCTTCTTTCAAACGCTTTGTGAAATGCTTTCACCCAAGGCTGAAAGGTAAATGGGCACAGAGCTGAGGGGAGACATTGCTCTAAATTGCCATCAGCTCAGTAATTGCCACCAGCCATTGGGAACATGCCATCAATTCCTCTTGTAACCTGTGCCTTCCATAGAAAACTGAGAGCCAAACCAGGACCTGCTATAACACAGCTGCTGCACAATACCTTGACTACATCTTTCTGTTCCTTGCCCTGGAAACAACCATGCTTCAAAGTGCAGTGTCTGGCTCTACTTTTCATCGAAGCTGTACTTGGGAGCACTGCTATTAATGCAGCAGGGCCTTGGAGCTCTATCTTCCATCCTCTGGAAGATGAAGAACCTGCATCTTCATGCTGTCATGCTGGTTTTAGTTTGGTGGAGCTCATCAGTGCTCAGTAAAGTTGCACCAGCGTAAAACTGGCATAATGGTGCAGAGAATCAGGCCTGCAGGCTGCAATTTGTTCTGACATAATAGGATAAACCTATTTGTCTTCTATGTACTCTCAAGTGATAGCGCTGATGAAATGTGTCAGAATAAAGCCCTGGAAAGTGAAGTCCTTTTTCTGTCCATTAATCAGGCACAGAATGGATGGAAAAGCAAACGGTTCACCAGCCAGGCTACGTACTGTTCTCCCAATATACTTGCATAGAGACCTGGGTGTGCCCTCTCCCATGTGACAGGGTAGTTTTGTTTCCTTGTCCATTTGTTTCCTGGCATCTCCGTAGATATCCCCAGGGGGGACACCAGTCAATGTCAATGTCAGTTGTGATGCTGCCTTATTGTGCTCTGGAAACGTACCCTAGAAGTGGACGGGCAGCCCTCACCCCACATAACAATTGGATAACCTATTTCCACTCCTTGCTGACCTACTTTTTTGCACACTGGTGACCTAGATATGTTCCCGCTAAGGCTCTGGGTCCTTCCACCATGAATGAGCTGGCATGTTATGTGTATGCACATTTCACCAGCATGAATTTGATGCTACAGAATACCCACTCGGAGAGAAAAATCACACGAAGAAGAGTAGCACTCAGATGAAAGAAAACATTATCTTTGCTTCTTCTTATGTTTTTAGACAGGGATCATTTGCAGCAAGAGAAATGACCAGGATGTAAAGAGCAGTGATGGATTAGCAAACGGTAGAGGAGTCAACAGAATACGAGAAAGAGAAATTGTTATGATTCTGCAGTTTAGTAACCCCTCACTGATACAGAGTCTTTACCAAGTATTATCATGTTAAGTCTGAAGACCATTTGTTGTTCACAACTCTAGTTTTCAACACGTGTAAATTATGAGGAAAAGCCTATATGGTGCAGTTTCACACCAGACTGCTATTTTAGCCCAGCTGTCTATAATCTGAAGCAATTATCTTTCTCTGTTATATGTTGAATTGATAAAAATTCTGCAGTTACTGGCATTCCTCTATCTGGATGATATGCATCCTCAGTAAGTGGAAATTAATGCCCTTCCATCAGTCTGGATTACTGGGACAGTCTGGTTGTTGCTACAGGATATGCAAGAAATCAGACCCATTCTCAAACACTGACCTTGTAGTATTTGATGTGAGAATACTGATCAATTCTGTACTCACTGTATTTATATCAGGAGCAGATCTACATCAGGGTTCACAGTGTCAGAACTGCATACGCAAACCGGGGTCTCCAAACCTCCTGAAGTCTCACAGCAGGATGAAAAAATAGTTTCTAAGCCTTATGCAGCCTCATTTTTGTACACTGTGAGAAACAGATGTCCACCATCACCTTTCTATTTTCCAGGTCCTTGTTGTAAAGGAACAGTTTTTGTAGCTCATGGTATGTAAGAAACTGGTACTGCTAAAGCATTGAATTTGGTGACCCTGGTGGCCCAGATACCTGTATCAGTGCTCTCTGGAGAATCCCTTCACACTCAGCTAGCGAGAGACTAGCTTTGGGTTTGTGGTGGGACAACTTCACTACTCAGCCAGTGGACTTCTCACTTTGCACTTGCTACGTGCAATCTTTTTACTGCTCATCTCTCTTGATTTTGGAACACACTTTAAATCCATGTTCTCAGTAACATAATTTAAAACAGGAGCTGGGAGCCAGTAAACATCAAGCTGGCCAGAATGACCTCAGGTCTTTCTGGCACTGTCAGTTCTCATAAATGTCACTGGTGTGATGTTCATACGTTGTCCCCTGCCTTGGATGTTTATATCTGCCCAGTAGGAGAGAGATCCCCTTAGGTTGGCTGCAGTGGAATGCACACAGTTATCTATGGTCCTCACCATCCTTTTGGGATGAATGGGGCAGAATGCAAAAGTGAACACTGCCTTTTGTGTTCCCATAAGGTTCTAGAGCCAAATCCAAACGCAAATCCTATCTCTTTCCCCAAACAGTAACATTTGCTTTTGGCAAAATTCCCCTCAACTGACTTGCTTTTCTGGACAAGTACAGCTGTATTATTTTGAAGAAATTTTAGAAATGACCAGGTTTTTACAGCTTCTCACCATGCTGCAGCACTGTAATAGTGAAAGGGAGAGGAAGACATTGGTAAGGGATGTTTGTTTACCTGCTTCACTATAAACCATCACCCTGAATACACTTTGAAGTACTTTTTCCAATTTTATGCTACTCCACTGTATTTTCTTTATCTATTTTCTATCTACAGTGATTCATTCACAGAATTTGAATGTGTAGTCAGGGGGAAATGAGTTTTGCAAAAGGCATTTTTCCGAAGGCACTTGTGTGTGCCTGTAATTTGATGTATGACTTTGTGAAAGCTGTCACAGAGGTATCCCTCATGCTCCAGCACCAATGGATCGGCATACTGGCATGAAGACACAAATACAGTCTTTAACCACTTGCAGTGCCTTTTGACTCTGCATTTTAAACCGGGACAATTACAAGCCCTGATTTTCCATTAGCCTCTCACATACCCTCTGCCTGTGCTAGAAGAGACTTAGTGCTATGAGTCATACACTGAAAGTCCAAAATTTTGCAAGGCTCACAAAACGCATGATGGGGTGACTCTGCATCACAAAGCGACATGCTTTAGGATTACATGCAAGGGAAAGACTCCTGCTTCTATATCCCTCCGCAGTAAGGAATAAGATTCTCTTTAATACTTTTGCCCTAGAAACAGAAAGCTGTCATGACAAATGGTCAGCCTGTGGTGAAAGAGAAGCCCAGCAAGGTTTCTTCTGCAAGATGGAAAGCTCACCACTATGATCTGGACTTTAACTCTGGTCACCATGAATCACTCTGGTATAGTTACTCAGACACCTGGTGTGAACTGCAGTTGTATCCTTTGGCAGGAAGTTAACCTTCTTTTTAACCCAGGTGAAGCACAGCCCAGAGAAATCCCTCCTGCAATTGCACTATTGCAGTGACATTCCCCGTGACCTGGCAGGCCGAGGCACTGCAAAGAAATTAATGTTCATGGAAACAGAAGACTCCTCTGAGCACCTGGGGTGACTGCCCAGTCCAATAGAAGCACATGCTGTGGGCATCATCAGCTCCTGTTCCTGGTACCACTGTGTGGCAAGTGGTATATTTTTAAATCAGAAGCAGGACAGAGTACTGTCACAGCAGCTGGTTGCAGATATCAGACGCCCTGGTCTCAGAAAAAAAAGAAAGCCCTGTTGCCAGTGAGTCTGTTGTCTGCTAACTCAAAGTTGCACACAAGGATTCTCAATATCAAATGCTATTGTGACTTTCCAGCAGCACTGGCACAATAGTAAGAGATTCCCTTCATCTCAGACAGGTTTTGTCACCTCAGCAAACCAGATACAATTTCTCTACTCTTTTCCCAACACACACATCTCCCTTTTTTCTTGTCCCTTTAGTTCAAACAGTGCAGCAGGTGGGGCAGCTTAAGCAAAATGAAAAATGACACTCAAGTTGCCAAATAAATCCACAGCATGGGCACATGAATAAATTTGCTTTCCCAAAATACATTTGCAACAAAATAAAAAGGAAAGAAAAATCTGCTGGAACTTTTTACCAGGTAAACAGATATTAGTATGGAGTAAACCTATTCAATGTCTGCTGTATGCCAGGGCCTGCATCCAGACCACAGCTCCACAGCTGGCTCCCAAAGGAGTAAGCACTTAGCAGCTCCTCAGAAATGCAACACTCTCTGCACTGTTTCTATATCAACACATCTTCCCCTTCAGTTCGGTTCAGCAGCTGGACATCACTGTTACAGAGCATAACTCCTGAAAAGTCTGCAGGGATTGTCAGTCCTCCCATGCCAGCTGCTGGAATCGGTGGCATTGCAAGGAATGGCACCAGGCAGCTGCCAGCAAAAGCCAAGGTAATGTCACAACTCTGCAAGTAGCATAAGTGTCACCTATTATGGGGAATAAGAGTAATCCCAAAACAGCGTTTGATAAATGCACTGCCTTGAAAGTGAAAAATACTGCAATACACCTGGCATTTGTAACACCGCTGAGCAGCCAATTTATGAGTGGTGCGGTTGCAACACGAGTGTACAGATCTGTACAGTTTCTGGGAAAGGAAGGGCAATGTTCCTCTGCTGTTCCATGGAGCAATGATCATAATAGCATGACAAATAAAATATGAAAGGAACAGGTGTTTTGTAATGTTACCAAGGACAGTTTAGTGCTAGGACACTGCTGTGGTCTGACACAGAGGTCATTGTTCATAGCACGTGCATTTTCAGATGAGGATGGGCTCTGTGTCTCCTTTGCTACATGCATTTGGCCTTTGTTCTTGTTTAAAAGCAGACAGATCATAGAATCACAGTTGGAAGGGACCTTGAAGACCTTCCAGTTCCAATCCCCTTGCCATGGGCAAGGATACTTTTCACTAGACCTGGCTGCTCAAAGCCTCACCCAAACTGGCCTGAAACACTTCCAGGGAGGGAAGCAAAAGTTTTTAACTGGCTCAAGTGATAGTGGCTGTCAAATCCTCCTGCTATTGGGTTAATGCTGACCAGCTAAAGGGGTTGTCATTGGCTGAGAACACTTTGACATAGTACTGCAAACTTGACAGAGATGCCTCATTCCTTTCTTTTGTGTCTAAAGCCAGTGGTGGGATCATTGAAAATGCTTTCTGGTCCTACTGTCCTGGGACAGAAAGGTTCAAAGTTTCTTTTTCTTCTTGTGTTATGTCATTTCTCTGTTAGGTGCAGAATTAGGTACTGCTGTCACTGTCTGGCATCACTACTGCAACTGCTTTAAATTCAGCACAGGGCTGGGGTGACACTATATTTGACCTGAGGGAGACTCAGAAGGTATTTTTGGTTGTCCTGGCTCCTTCATGCTGTGACAATTCTGCTCAGTACTAACAGTAGAAGGATGAAACAAAGATAATGTTACCTATTTCAACTGAGATGGGCTTGGACCCCGAGCTTAAAATTAATTTTTGGTCCATTCTGCCTACATAACTCATTGCAGTGTGGTGCCAGAGCAATGTGATGGGTGTTCAAATATCATGGTAATGCCTGTGCAAAACACAGCCAAAAGCAGGAAAAGAAGGGAGATGGGTCAATGGGATACTCATGAGAGAGCTGAAAAAGGTATGTGTGTAAAGTAAATCTTAACTAGTCATGGAGAAGAGAAGGTTTTGGAGTAACCTAATTGTGGCCTTCCAATACCTGAAGGGAGTCTATAAGAAAGGTGACGAGAGAGTATTTACAAAGGCATATAGTGACAGGACAAGGTGGAATGGCTTCAAACTGGAAAAGAATATGTTTAGATTAGATATTAGAAAGAAATTCTTCTCTGTGAGAATGGTGAGGCACTGGAACAGGCTGACCAGAGAAGCTGTGGGTGCCCCATCCCTGGAAGTGTTTCAGGTCAGATTGGACAGGGCTCTGAGCCACCTGATCTAGTGAAAGTTGTCCCTGCTTATGGCAGAGGGTTTGGAATTAGATGATCTTTAAGGTCACTCCCAACCCAGACCATTCTATGATTCTATTATAAACACTTATTCAAAGAATGCGAAGATCCGAATGCAAAGATCCAACAGCAGTGTGTTTCAGAGTGCTGCCAGTTATAAATGAAACTATTCACAAAGCTTCACGAAGTTCAATGCAAGCAGTTCTTAGTATGAATCCTCACCACAGAAATCCACAACTAGGGTGGATAGAAATTATTTAATATTAATTTTAATCGTTGTATTAATTAAAAATGCAAGTAATTATTTTGTTTGAATTATTATATGCAAACTGTTGGTTAAAGAGAATGACAAATATCAGGACTTTTCTCTACGTTTTTTCTTGCTATTTCAAGCTCAATTTGTCATGAGAAAATCACTGTTAATTAAAATGTTTCAAGAAGTTTGGTTCATGAACATCCTTTCCAAATGGAGGACAGAGCCAATACCAGAGGGTTTGAGCCCTCAGTCCCACAACACCAACACTGAACAGCCAGGGAACACAACTCTTAGTGAGAGATGACATGCCTGCAGCATTCCTACAGGTTACTTAGTAACTACCTGTGAATAATGAAGGTATCCAGAGAGAATAAAGGTCACTTTGCAAATGCAATTGACAAAGGGAGGCTGAAATTTCTTCTGAACATATTTGGGAGTGACAGCTTGGAGAAGGGAAGCTTGCAGCAAGCAACAAAATTCGTGTTAATTAGATAGTGCGCAGGCTTTGCAAATGAACTGAAATGAAACACAATTAGATGGTTAATGGTAGATGAGTGGGATGTTTAAACAAAGACTTGATGTAGGGGGACTTTTGAAGTGCTGTCCTAAAACACACTAAACATTGAGGAATTTTTTTAGATCTATAAAACAGCAGCTGATTATGTATAGATGAAAAGTAATGAACCAATATGCTCAGAAGTGTCTTCTTCTCTAGATATGGCTCTGTAACTTCCATTAGCACCCACAGACTCTTAAATACACAAACACATTAGTCATGCATCAGATCACACCGTACATTTTGTTAAGTCTCCAAAGGCTGAAATGACTCATACAATCAAAATTTCTTTTCCCATGTGAATCAGATGCAAGGCTTGACAAATCCCCACTGAAAAAGAAGGATGTTGTCTTTTAAGTAGTATTTTTACAGCACCTCATTTCTTTAGGGCCCTGCCTGCAGAGTAGGCACACCAATTACAAAACTGCATTAAAAAACACATCAAAACATTAGACAACACTTGTCAGTGAAAGAAATGAAATCTTGCTCAGCATTGTCCAGCCCACATGTAGCAAATTTGCTCCACTAAAGATGAGTGCCTGATGTTACCAAAAGGGAATGGCCTTGTTTTGCAATCACATCATGGAGCATTAATGAAATTATATCAAAGGCTGGAATTAAAACTGTCCTCGTTCTTTTGCAAAGAGCCTGCTTTATCCAACATTTTCCTTCAAAACCTCTCTTTGGTCTCCAGGTTGGGGAATGAGTCATGTCACGACTCCTGAGGAATTAAGCAAATCAGTGCATTCTACGGTGATTCACTGACAGTGGTTTTGCCATCCTCTGCATGTGTTGTAACTCCAAGCAGCGACAATTGTCAGAGGATTTGTGTTCGGCTTTTGTAATTTCTNTTTTTTTTTTTTTTTGCCTAAGCTTCTCAATCTGTTGAAAAAATTCACCATCTGCACACCATGTAAGAACTGTAGAATCTGGCAGCCTTCAAGTGCGTCACCGTATTTTCAAAAGAGGCAACTGGCCTCCCTGTGTGCCTACGTCACATTCTGCGAGGAGTTTTGGTTTTTCTGTGTAAACATGGCCTGCTAATGATGCATGTAACCCTTTCCTTTTGCTGGAAAGGTGGCTGCAGGCACCTTCTGGCAACATTTAGAGAAGGTTCATGGGGGGCTTGGTAAAGCACAGCCATGCTGGGGCCACTAGAGACAGACCAGCAGTGGGAATGCAAAAATAGATGTGGGCTGGGTAAAGGAGATCCTCACCCCTACAGTGCTCCTGCATTGGAAGGCTGAGCTCTGGGGAGTTCAAGGGGTTTTACTCACATGAAGAGAACTTGCTCTGTGGCTGCACTCAATCTTTCTGGGCCCAGGGGAAACAGTCGATATATTTTCACAGCTGAAAATCCATTGAACCTGCCTTCATGCTCATGTGCTTGCAGCCATCCCTCTCCTATGACATGCAATAAAAGCCACAGAGCCAGCCTGTCAGGCACGG
This sequence comes from Cnemophilus loriae, assembly GCA_013397755.1. NCBI lineage: Eukaryota > Metazoa > Chordata > Aves > Passeriformes > Corvidae > Cnemophilus > Cnemophilus loriae. The sequence goes on along the minus strand of VZTF01009274.1, from coordinate 707,399 downwards.
AGGCTGTGTTTTCACTGATGAAAGAGATGGTTCTTCACACTAAGCACAACACATGTGTTACTGAAACCTATCTGGTTGTACAACAGCCACATGAAGCAACCAAAGGGTTCATACTCGTGAGTTCTCCTTGGAGCTGACCCACAGACTCACAAAGGAAGGAACAGAGAAATACTGTTTCTGGAGAGAGAGGAATGTGGACTCAAATTCCAAATGCTTTAAATGTGGTGATTTGGTATAAAGATGCTCCTGCGCCTGCAGGAGCATGTCAGAACATGGTACAAAAGGCTGGAAAGAGGAGAAGTGTGTCGAAGAGGACAGAGAGGAAGGAACACAAGAAGGGGAAAGGTCTTGGTTTTGCTAAGGCATGAAGGAGACCACTGCCTTTCTCACTGCTTGGCCTGTCCCTGGCTTCCCAGTGTGGAAAGTGAGAGCTACAGCAGCTGAGGAACATACAGCGAAGCAGACAGAACCACTGATTAAATGGAAGAAAATACAAATTTGTCCAAGAGAATGAGTATTACTACCCTGGCTGGCACCCCTGCTCCAACTAGGCATTTCTGCTAGCTGTTTAGCCTAGGCTTAGCTGCTTTGGCTTCAGCAGTTTAATGCTTCTGTGTTTCAGGTTTAATGCCAAAGGTAGAAGTTTTCTATCTGAAACCCCTCACCTGACAGAGGAGGTCTCAGTATTTCCTTCCATTCTGGCTGAATTTTACTAGATCTCCTCATCCACTTTTCTGTGTCCTCCTCATCTCCTGCTACAATCAAATTGGATAGTCTGCTATTTCAATCCATCTTTGGATTGAACCTTGCCTGAAAGCAGTTTCTAACCAGTGTGCCAGGGACCTACATTCCTCAGTCTCTGCCTGACTGCAGCACTTTCTTTCATTGCTCACATTACAGCTTGCCCAGTTTGAATATTCACACTGACTTCTACTTCTCCAAGCATGAAGGTCCCCAGGCTGTGTGAAGATAAAATGAAGTTTCTCTTTTGGGCAAGTTTGTTTTCTCTTTTCCATTGTGAACAGCTGAGTCACTTCCCTCTCAGTTCTCACCTCCCACTCTTCACACAGACAGCAAAGGGACAACAAAAGTTCTCTATACAGATCCACAGCCCCTGCTTCAGGAAACATCTTTGCTCATTCTCAAATGCCCCATAAATGTTTGTGTGCTCTGCAACTGTTAAACATTGTGGCATCTCAGAGAGCTGAGGATGGGTGAAAGATTTGGCTTTACATTCTCTCTCAGTTTCCCTTACCAGATGCCTCAAAGGTCATTTCAACTCTTCATTGGCCATTTCAAGAAACATTTCGGTTTCTTGACATATGCAGATCTGGTCAAAATAGGCTCTTCTGTCAAGCTACATCCACACAGCATGAGGCTATGTCGGTTCTGACCACGCAGCTCAAAGACAATAGGAACAGTAGCAGGGTGTTCATGCACAGCCATGCTTGGGCTAAGCCCATCCCGCGGGAAAGCACCTTTGTCACTCTGCTCACACCAGGAAGCTCCCATGTGGGGTTTGTCTGCTAGGGTAGAGACAGAGCCTTTAGTCAGCTAAATCAGGGCTCCCAGGTATCGCTGTGGAGAGCTGGGGGCTCTTTTACCTGCTTTTCATCTTGGCCTCTGCATTGAGCCATTCCTCCACGGCCAGCCACACAGGCTGGTTCAAGTAGCAAGTGCTGTGAACGCCCTAGCACCCAGGCATAAAAGCTAATCTCTTAGTTGGCTGCTAATCCCCAGGCCCAGCTTTGGAGCGCAGAGACATGTGCGGGTGTTTGCTTTTCACTGGGCAGCCTCGGAAGGGCTCAGCTGCAGTGGAATCCTGAGGAATGTAGAAAATTTCTGCAGTAAAACTGCTAATGGTAACTGCAGGAGAATATGTCACTTCCCATGGAAGTAATGACAGAATGCGCTGTAAAATACAGAGCCAGATTCAAAATGACATTTTTCTGTTTATTTCTTCTATATTTTTTCCCTCCATGTGGCTGCGCGAAAGGCTACCTCAAGTAGCAGGGGAAAGGGGTGATGTGACTGTAACACGAAAGCCATGAGCCCGCCTCAGAAGCACAAAAGCTGTTCAAAAATCCTCTTTCCCCCCTCAGCCCTCGCCTCCCCAGATTGTATTTTCCCCTTTTCTTGGAATTATTTGAAACAGCTGGGAGTGGGACAGCGCAGGCCCGTGAGGGCGGACAGGAACGGCCGGGAACAACCCCGACATGCCGCCGTCCCCCGGCGGCGCGGGCTGGCCAGGGGCGCCCTCCCGTGGCGGCCGCGGGGAAGAACAGGCGCCCGCCGCCGCCGCCGGGATCGCTCCCGCCCGCTCCCGCAGGAGCCTCGGACACTCCGGCACGGCCGTGATCCGGGACAACCACCCGCGTGGCAGCGGCGCTGGGCACCAGCGGACACCCTGACAGAAAAAAAAAAACAAAAAAAAACCCCAAAAAAACCCACAAACAAACAAACAAACAACCACAAACAAATCAAATCCACAAAAAGTGATCCAAGAAAAAGTAAAGGGAAAGCAAACAAATCTAAAGTCACTTTGATTCTGAAAGTATGAAAAGATTTAACAGTGCCAGTGCACAAGGGAAAAAAAGAAAAATAAAAGAAAAAAATTAAAAAGCAGCAGTTTTACATCGGCTAGAAGGAAAATATAATTGGGCAAACAGCCCTTGCTTTGGAGTAAGAGCTCTTTTGAGAAGTGTTTTTATTCAAGTCTCCCAGTGAATGCAATCAGTTACTCTGTCTTGTCTAAACGTTGACCAAATATATAATTTCATTTAGCTACTAATTGGTTCCCTTTACCTTTATTCAGAGACTCGGGAATGCCGCCAAAGATCTGTCCCGTCTGGAGTCCACAGTGGCAACAACCCAGATCCCAGGCTCTGCTTCAGCCTTTTAACTTTTGGCAAATCCATCGGGACACACTGTCTGCTAGCCGGCCCGGCAGCGGTACCTGCCACCACAGCCCATGAATCTCAGCGGGAAGGGTAGCAAGTGCTGGAGCTCACAAAGGATGGGAAGCTCCACCATCCTGCCCCTGACTGGGGTGGTGAGCATGAAGTGTCCTAGAAAGATCTTGTAGATACAAAGTGCCAAACGTGGCAGAGAACTGCTTTTAATCTCACCTAAGTGACAGTCCTCATCCAGAAGAACATAGAGCTGCCATTGAAAAGCACACTTTAAGCATAGCACTTAAAAAGATGTTCTGAAATAAATACAAAATAGTTCCTAACAACCTGGACTTTTTAAGACCAAGAGTGAAGAGTTAGGCTGACTGGAATATGTGGTAGTAAAGGGAACAGCAAAGAATCTGTATTTTTTATGTAGCGTAATAGTCTGAAAAGCCTAAGACTGAAGTTAAACTTTATTACAAGACCCTTTTCATCTGCATTTGGAAGTTATATAACTCACACTTCCCAGCTGCAGCAGATCAGTAGCTGTCTACATCAGAATGCTTTTCTGTGCTGCTGGAGCTTTGACCTCAGAGGTTCCTCTTTGATTTACCCTGGAACATGGCAGCTGCTTTGCTAGGAGTGCGCATCAAAAGACCAGAGGTGGCCCCATACTCACACTGGCTCTGCTGTGGCCAATTGCCCTGAAAGAACCTACACAGCTTTGCCACAAAGCACTGACCAACACCTCCAGGGCCAGCAACACTCATTATAGTCTTAATGAAGCAGACCTGGTCATTGACTTCAACTTCATAGCATTGCCATGACTCAAAGCATGGTTTTACCTTTCCTGTGCACAGAAACACAGCAAGGATTGGGGGAAAGACCTACAGGGCACCAAGTCAGGTAAACATGTCATTGACTTTGAAGTTGTCTTTCCAAACTCGAATGGCAGCATTCATCATCTGAAGTGCCACCGCTGCTGGAGAGGCTTCATCTTTCAAAAGGCCTCCACGTGTTTCTATTATTTTCATTGTTCTTGAGTAAAGCCCAGGAATCTTAGGGGCAAAAGAGCTTTTCTTTGGTCTCAAAGCCTGGTGAGCCCCAGGAACTGCTGCAAACTTATTTAAGGTAGCAATTGAATTTTCCTCTTGGGATACAGAAAGATTAGAAATATGATTATTGCAGAAAAATGAATTGTGCCGTTCTGTATCTCTGTGTTTGCCTCTTGTGTCTTTTGGGTTCAGTTGTTGATAGCCTTGCATATTTAGGACTAATTGATTCCCATTGACTTAACTTGGGAAAGAACCTGCTATGTGACTGTGCACACTCACAGGACATGGATACCTTCATCATCCAGGACACTGTTTTCTCCCTTGAGTTTCTATGTTTACATTGGCTCACACCAGGTTCAGTTACATAGTGACATCATCATGACAAGATAAGAGTTTCCATATGTGGCAAATGTTTGTGATTTTCTGCATAGAAGTTTGTGTCTCTGGTGTGCACTGATAAATGTTTATCATCCTGAAACATTGTCTCACTGCAGTTTGTGCAAGCTTTGCCATGAACTTCAAGAGGCAACTGAACTGCAGGAATTCAGTGTGTAATCCTTACCACAAATATATCCTACAAATCAGTGCAGGCACATACTCCGTACTATTACAGGAAGAGATAATGCAGTGATTACACACAAGAAGGGCCCAGGGCTGGAATGTAATTCATTACAGAACTGATTTTGCTATGTACGGGTTCTCCTATTGATTGCCTCTGCCATGGCACACGATGCTTTCCAAGACTGCTTTGATTTATCACCTAATACATGTTGTTTAGTGCTTCTGGAGCTCCTGAATTTATGCCTAGGAATAAAGAGAAAAAAATAATCGCCATCTCTGGGCTGGAAATCCTTAAAAATAAACACAAAACACTGACAGCACAGAAAATGGAGCCTCATCACTGACTGTATTTTACAAATTGTGACATTTAGGAAATCCAGTGTTCTGGCCTGGAGATGGGAAGACAGATTGCCCTTAACGATGAATCACTGCTCTGCTATTCCCTGTAGAAGTTGACTGTAAAACTGCCTGAGAAGTGGAGCTGGAATAGGAATGAACACCCTTCTCTTTGGACATTACATTAACATTAGCTAAGTAAATGTCATGCTTTTCTTATTGTAACAGCACTTGAAATCAGTTATGTGAATTTAAGCTGCATTAGTGAGTGAAGAGATGATGACAATTTCAAAGCTATGCTAACAAGTCTTTCTCTTACTGTGTCACTGTGGTAAACACAGTGAGGCTGTGAGAATGCCCATGGAAAAAGAACTGGCTGACGTACACAATATACACTCCAAAAAAGAATAAAAAACTCCCAACGACAACAAAAAATATTCCTTTGAGTGTCTTCCAGATAGAGATGGCAATAATTGTTCGAACTCTGCAGGGATGGTTTTACTTACACTAGAGGCTGTTCCTACTTCCCCTGCTGTGGAAAGCAGTGATTTCAGGAAACTAACATGACAGGTCCCATCCCTGCCAACTTGTGGCTTGACTTCTCCAGAAAGCCTGTTCTCCAGGTCTGCTAGTGCTTCAGTTCTTACCCAAGCTAAGAAAGCCAAGGTATTTCAACCTCACATCAGCCATGGAGAACCAAGCACGATTTTGGGCAGGGCTTTCGACAGACAAACTTCAGAACAGCACTTACGAGTTGCTTAATACACCCACTGCTGGGGAGTGGGAGAGGTGTGTGACATCAGACAGGGTCTCCCAGCTGGAAAGCACACAGCTCTCTGCCTTAGCTTACCTTCTGACATTTATTTCGCAGCTTTTTTGTTGACAAACAACAAAAACAAAACCAAAATAAACCAAACAGCAGAACCTGGGCCTTGTGAAGGCTTTTGATAAGAAATTCACCTGACAAAATCTGCTATACATAAGGCTCTTTGGAAAGAATTCCTGAAACTGTCCAAATCTGTACTGTACAGGACACTTCAATGTCACAGCAAAAGCAAGTCTAACAAATGTATTTTATAGCACTTCTAGGTTAGGAATCTGATCTGGATATCACATATAATTTTGGCCATTTTTTAAAACAGAACTTCTTGCACATAAACAAGCAAACACTCTCCTGGTTTTGGCTAGCTTCCAGAATTTTACTGAAGGCAATAGGTTTCAGCAATTTTGAATATCTAGTTACTAATTTTCCAGTTTAAAATGGATTTAATAGGAAGCTTTGTGCCTAAGTGAGAGTAAGGATTTTTTTTGTTGTTGTTCAGTCTGAAATGACACAGTTGGGATTTTAAAGAAAATGTCATTATTTGGCTGACTTTTAAAAGGTACAACTGAAATTGCTATTTTTCTGACACCCACTGATGGTTAGAGGCCTGCACTGGCATGTCCCCATGGAGACAGAGCACAAACTCTCTAGTTTGAAGGAAAAGTGAATATTGGTGTCAAAAGAGAGTGGCAGCTGTGAAAGGAGTATGGGATTAGATAACAGAGAGCTTGAGGTCATTCTGATCACCAGCTTTGAGGTCCTTCTGATCCTCCACAGAGCACATGTCAGCAACAAGTCTCCACATCAAGCACATCCCTTCTGCCTGCACCAGGACAGCACCACCCTTTGAATGGTCACGAAGCTTGACTTAAGTATTCCCACTGATAGTGAATCCACCACACACCTTGGGAATTCAGTGCAATAATTAATTATTGCTTTGAAAATATTGAAAATATTGCTAATACAGACAGCTTCAGCCCAGTTCCCATTCAGTGCCTGCTATCACTGTGATAGCTGTACTGTCCCCAGGAGTAATGATGAGCTAGGAAAAGCTTTCCCTCTCCTGCCAAAGCTCATCTGCCATGAAATGTGCCTCGTGGGGCCATGGGAGGACAGTGCCTTCTGCCTAGCAGCAGCTCTGGCAGTGGGTCCCTGCAGGCAGGTCAGGCAGGGCACAGCTCCCACAGCCCTCTGCAACCACTGCCTCCTGCTTCTACGTTCAGGAACACTTCATTGAACTGTTTGACCTATTTCCCTCTGAGTTGGAAGGCTGCAACTTTTTTCACACTGGTTTTTCTTTTGAAGTTGATCAAATATCTTTCTGTTTATTTCTAGTGGTAGTAACACAAAGGTAGAAAATATTTTAAAGCTCTGTGCTTGCAATAGGGAGCCTTGGTGAAAAATGGAACTTCCAGCTCTGACATGGAGTTTAAGAAAACAGTGATAAGATCTGGTCCTTCACAGCAATTCCTACAGGGCAGGTAAGGTTATCATATAGAGCAATGCAACACAATTGTTTTTTGCAAGATGTAGAGGGGATGGGTGCAGAACTCTCAGAGCGGCTGAGGTGAAATGAAGCTGCTGACAGAGGAGCTCTCTTCACATAGAAGGCAAACACTGCAGGGAGTGACAAAAATCATGTGATAACTTCTTAAGATGTTGGCTTCCTTACATGATCATTAATTTTTTTATTGTTGATTGCAGTGAAGTAACTTCCTGTGAAATAGCCATGAAGTTACTTAGCTCTCTGGTGACTTGGTTTATCTACTTACACATTCGAATAAATGATACGCTGCCTGCAAACTTCTGTGGGACTCCCTTAGTTAATATTCAACAAGATTTCACAGAATTGTAGTATGGCCTGGGTTGGAAGGGATCTTAAAGATCATCTGGTTCTAATCTCTGTCATAGGCAAGGATACTTTTCACTGGACCAGGTTGCTCAGACCTCCATCCAACCTGGCCTTGAACTCTTCCAGGGACAGGACACCCACAACTTCTCTGGGCAACCTGTTCAAGTGCCTCAACACCTTCACAATAAAGAACTTTCTCCTACTATCCAAGCTAAACCTAGATTTCTAGATGAAGGTTGCAACAGAGAATTCAAAAAGTAAGGTACATAATTGCTTATGAAATATGATCATAGTTTCTAAAAAACTTGGGCTTTTTTGAGTAATAGCTAACAAATATAACCATTTCATGACTACTAGTGGGGTTTCCTGTATATGCATAGGATGAATCAACAGCAGCATATACACACACACACATAGTTCAAACCCAAGGGAATGTAACTGTAAGCAATCTAAAGCAAACTGATGTTTGTAAAAGCCTGTGCTATCACAGAAGTACAGACTGGCAGCAGGAACAGAACTGCAGTCCCAGGTAAAATCTGGTGTGCTCAGCTGTAGCAGAGACATGCTCATACTTCGTCATCGAAACCCCAGCTGTGACCTGGAGGGTCAATTGTCTCTTACATGTCTGGTGCCCAAACAGTGCTGGACAAAAGACCTGTCTCTAAATCTACAATTTATTTCAGGTCTGGGCCCTGAACAAATGTTCTTATTCTTGGAATGGATTATTGTCTGCTAAGGAAATTACTTAAGACCATCTTATTTGAATGTGAAGTCCATATTCACACATTACATTCAGTTAGCAAAACCAACACTCTTGCCTGCTAAGCTGCACAGTCCACATTTAGTATTCTAACTGAGCAAATATTGAATTGCTCCAAGTCATCAAAGTCAGCTAATACTGTTTGTAAAGCCAGCACTGCCTCCATTCAGATGTTTAAAGTATCCAGAAAATAATGACTTTTGAAACTTTCCTTTGAAGCTGACTGAAGAGATGGGTGCACTGCAGGTCTCTCCATATTCATGTCCCTTCACAAAGAAGGGCTTGTCCAGATGCCAAGGGAAAGCACAGAGAGGCATCTCAAAGGGGGATTCATCCAAAGAACAAAAAGCTTCAACCTTTGCCCTTACTGGAGTGCCAAGAGGTTTGCCTGTTTTGTTGCGTTTTGTTTTTTAATCACTCCTTCAACAGATGGGCAACAGTCACATATCTCGGCAGAAAAGTTCACCCAACAGGATGGTCAACCTTCAGCAGCCTGCAGTACAGACAAAAAGCCATTTCTCCAAAATAAGGCCCTGCTCTTGGGGCAATTCATTTTTGTCATTCATATTCAAATGGTGCCATGGTCAAGCTCAAGCATGTACAGTTCTGGTGGGTCCAGCTGTCCAAATAGTGAGCATAAACCTCATTAATAGCTAAGGGTCTGCTAGCACAGCAGGCTTGTGCTGCTCTGGTAGTTATGGCCCACAGCTTTCACTTCTGTTTTTCTGAAAACATTTTGATATTCAGAGTAATTTGAATGGCAAAAATGTATTCCTTTCGTGGCATTGTATTTTTCTGGTGCCTCAAATACTGCCACTGCCCAAGTAGTTTTAAAGATGCCATGAATATTATTTTCTAAGGATTTAGCTATTTTCCAGTGATTTATTTTCTTTGCGATGTTACTGAATCAAGGAACACCTCTTAGCCATAAGGAAGCAATGTGCTGAAACAGAAAATTTAGGTAATACGATTAGTTAATTCAAGAGGCACCTGAGGACATGGGTCCTCTATCAGTGTAAGCCAACCTAAAACTAAACTGCTGATAAAAAGGTGTTCCTTCCCACTCTCTCCCCGCTGTCAGAGGTGGCACATGAGCTAAACTCTCACACAAGGATGTTTTCAGTCAGACCAGGAAGCCTCTTAGGTGTGCAGCTCTTTGAGGGAGGTCGTGGGAAGGTGTGAGCAGGGCAGAAGGTGAGCAGGAGCTCAGCCTTAGATTCACTGAAATTGATCAGGGAACTGCACTGAGACGCTGCTGTCTGCCCTTATTTGTGTTTAAATGCACTGGTACAGATGTCACAGCAGTGAGCATTCCGCCATCCATATGCAACTATGTCAGATGCAGGATAATAGTGATGCCCAACTAAAAGGTTTCAAAGGTCAGAAGTGCTCTGTTGATATGAATTCAGATATTCAGGATTACTAATTAATACAGACCAGATGCCGGATACTTGAGCAAGGCCTTAAATGTGGGACACAAAGAGCCTGATCTCCTTATTGTCCCAGAGGCTCATGTGCAAATTGAATTTAATCTGATTTGCTAATATTTTGTATCTGCCCTCTAATCTGTTGTAAATAATAAGACAAGTGAGAACAAGGTTCAACCACACAAATACCTTCCTTTCTAACATTTTTTGCCAAATGTTCTAAGCAGTGATCAGCGATGAGCAGGACTCCAATTACAGACTTGCAGATACAACATAGAGAAAATGATGAGAAAAAAAATTTTGAATTTAGATCTTTATTATACAGGCCCAAAGCTGTGGTCACCATGCAGTTACACTGTAATGGGGATGATTTTGCTCAAAGGCTCTCACTAAACAAATGTAAAGAGACCACAGACTACAGCATTCCAAATAACCGACACTTTAATTTTTGAAAGAGAAAAAATAAATAAAGGAATGGCAAGTATGTCCTTTTCACATATGGTGGGGCATATACATATTCCTTCTTTTCTATAGCTATTCAAGAGACAAAATTAGCAAATACTGCCCAAAAACACAGACCTTTTGTGTGATGGCTCAGCTAACTTTTAGCTGTTTCTCTCTCCTTGGATATTAGATCAAACACACATTTAGATAGGTGCATATGCCAAAAAAAGAAATGTAATGTGGGGGTTTTTGTATTTAATTTCTACTTCCTGCCTTTTCCTTCTCCTTTTAGGACACAAACAGGAAGTAATTGGAGACATGTAGTCAAATAAAAGCCCTAGAAGTTTTCCCTTCTAGTTTTTCATTATATTCTCATAATTTAAGGATTCATCACAAACTTTAAAAGGTTGAGGTGTCTTACAAGGAATTTATCATCCCTGCAATACAGATAGCCACAGTGAAGAGCTGCACATAGACTACACACATAGTGTTATGTAAAAGTGGTTATCTTTAAAAAAACAAAACTTTCTAAAAAATCTGTAGATCAAAACAAAGCATGTCTTATTCCTTACAGGATTTTCTTGCAACCTGTTCTTCAATTATTTGCACTAGGAGATGCTACAAATGATATTAGTTACAATATACAGTCCACTGTCATCTTCTGGTCCAGCAGAAGAACCTGTCTCTTCGATGGATGCAAAACTGTTCATCTGAGCAGATCATCCTCAACAGCACAAATATGGTCTAGAAACTCATAGAGTTTATTGTTTTAATTTATAAAATTAAACCTGCCCCAGACAGGTAATACTGGTGTGTAATACTGCCATCCCTGGGTTCTGTCAAAAACGGGGTACTGAGGTGCTCAGAGCCGTCTCAGAGTGCAGCGCTGGGATCCTTCTGGCACTCCAGACCCAAGATCGATGTGATGTGATGCGTGCTAGAACATGGGCGCACTTCTCACTTAGCTCTGCAGAGCCCGGGACATGGTAAGCTGCCAGAACTTCCTTCATCTTGCCTGTTGACAAAAGGAACAATAACTAGTCATCACTGGTTGCTGGAGTTTAATTCCAATTTTTAAAAAGCCCTATAAATGAGACCTTTTTTTTTCAGCCATGCAATAGCCAATGTTTCATTAAGAAAAGATTTGGGATAAATTTTACAGTTTCTCTGTTAGCCACACAATGCTTATGAGGGAGAAAGGCCTTATACTATATGGTTCCTAAAACATTATCCAGGATTAAACATGCCATTATTTAAAAAATAAATGTCCAGTAGCTTAGTACTTTAAAAACATCAATAAAATATTATCCCTGTAAAAATTAATTTTGTATAGCAGATTTTCTGGATTAAAGTCCTGTATTGTCGCTCACACACACTGTACACAAGATATAGAGTAAACAATCTACAGTATTAACAAACAATGATCAAGAATCCAACATGTTAATTAAGTGGCTTACGTGAGTTTGTTGTAGAACTATCTCTAACACATATTGGTCATGTCCATTATGTACTGATAACAACTATTAAACCTTCATAAATGACTCATTGAATGGGCTTCACAGAACAAAAGGTCAAAACAGACTTCTACATTATCTATTCTGATTTCCTGCCAATTATAATTTTTCCAGATAGTCCTCAGTGAAGTCTAGAGAAAATCAAACTTTTAGTATCACAGACTAAGACAGGAAAGACTAAGAATACACCTCCAATATACATTTGCTGCAGAATATGTAGAAGGAGAGGCAGAAGTACCTCTGGAGGGTGATTACTCCACTCCCAAGACAACCTCAAGAAGGTGCCCATCTTTTTCCATGAACTGTGAGTAGGTTAAAGACCAAAATTTCTTATAAACATGAATGCATTATATCCTACCACAGACATGTGACTATGTTCACATATTTCTTTCACAAAGACCATTCACAAAGCCATCAGACCTCAGTAATTTTCAATCAGTACTGACATGGGCAAAATGATAAGAAGTATAATTGCTTTAATCTAATGTAAATACAAAAGTCATGCAATAAATTCCAGAACCAATGCCAGGTTTTTGGCTACATACCCTGAAATTTTCTGGAGCTAAACAAAATACTTCTTTTATGTATAATTATTATTCTTATAATTATCACATAAATAGAAATCACTGAAGGAACAGAGGTAGCAGGTGATTTGATCATTTTGCCCATTCCTGACCAATGCTTTAGCTGCTGCTGTCTAACCTATTTTTAAACATCTGCAAGGTTGAAGGTTCCATTAATTTCCCCTACACCTTCTATTCCAGGGCTCTACTTTTCCTTGATGCTTACATTTTTTCCTGATGTTTATACTAAACCATCCTTGTTGAGATCTAACCTATTACTGCTTTCCTCTACCAACAACACACACGGCAGCTAAACCCCTTACTCTTCACAGTCACCCATTGCTGCAAGAAGGTGTCTCTGATGTCTTCCTTTCCTCTGCTCTACACTAAACAGCTCTTCAATCTTTCCTTGAAGGACCACGTGCTTTAAACCTTTGAGCCCAGATTGATCATTCTTGGATCCTACCTGAGCTGCAGTTCCTGCAAGTGGGTGAAGCTCTTCACTGAGGCCTTATCAGTGCTGGCTGAAGCGAAATAATTACATTTGATGCTTTGTTCCTCCCCTTTCTAAAGCCTGGCCTTGTTTGAAGTAGCACATCAATAGCGCATGTTCAGCCTGGGACCAGGTCTTTTCTACAGAACTGCTGCTTGGCCTGTTGTTTCCCATCTGCATTACATGTGCAGCTGATCATGTTTAGCTCTATGTACAGTTCCGCATTTGCTGTAATTCAACTGCTAGAAACCCCATAGTTTCTAGGCTGCTCCACTACTTTATCTTTACTTTGTCATTTTCCACAGCCTTGCTTCCAACATGCTTGTTCTGCTCTATGAATTTATTAAGTGTACGTTCTAACCTTTCATCCAAGCTGTCAGTGAGAATACTGAATATTACTGGAACAAAGGAAAAACACTTGAAGAACTTTACTTAATGGTGTATCATTGAGAACTACTCTTTGTATATGGTTTCCAAATAATTTATGCATTCACGTAATGATAATTTATTCTAGCCCAGTTTCCCTAGCACACAAGAATAATAACAACTGAAATATTTTGCCATACAGTCTTGTTCAAATAAAGCTGCTAATACTAGCAAATATATTTTAAGAAGAATTGCATAGACTTTGAAAATAGAACCACTATGGAGAAAAGATTTCAAGTGATAACACAGTCTTGCTAACAATTGGTTCCATATCTATATGGCTACTGAAATATTGTTCAGTTTAGATTTCATGAAAGTCTTTCTCAGCCTTTTAAAACCGAGTTTTGTTCAATGAAATGCTCCACTGAGAAAACAACAAACATATACCACTACAGTTTAGAAACAAATCAGTGGCACAACTTCACAAAACTCCAGGCTGCAAAATTACTGTTTACTGTTTATCCTGCAAAAAAAAGCTTGATTAGAAACATACTGAGCAAGACTGCTAAGACCAACAGGATCGGTCATATTGAGCTTTGCAAAGAAAAGGTTACCATTTACATTAATCTTTATGGAGATACAAGCCAATTCCACAAATACAGGAGGCACAGATCACTCTTCTTAACCCAATCTGGGTTATTAGCAGACCTTTTCTACTTTTCACTCTATGATATATTTCGTTTGTGCCATCTGTGCTACTCGGAAAAGTGAAATAACTTGCTTCCCAAGGTGGAAACAGAGTCCCCAGTTCCTTCTGGACTGAAAGAATTGGAGGCCTGCAGCAGCTGAAATACAACACAAAGCCCACCTTCAATTAACACAAAATTTGATTTGATATTTAGGGATATATCCCATTGGATTTCCAGTGAAAGAAAAGTGAGACTGACTTCCTCTGAAAAATACGTGGTGACAGAGACACAGCAGCATAAAGAGTACACACAAATACTCCAAACTTTCTCCAGTGGAAAAGAAGGAAATAGGATAAAGGATGGGCAACCCAGCCTGACCCAGGACTGCTCATGAGGTACAGCCTGTTGTCTGACTGCCAAGGCAGAGAGGGACTCCCACAAAAAAACCTGCTTTTTATGGGAAGTCAAAAGCCTCAGAGCTGAGACAAAGCAGATGTCTGCCCCTTACTGAGAACAGTTCTAGGGATTATGAATTATAAAGATTTAAGAGATTTTATCAAGAATTTTAGACATACAGATACCAAAATTACTTTTGTCTTTTTGTCAAAACAGCTAGGATTTCTGACCTTTCCTGGAGTCAAGATTTTGCTAACAATGAAAGGGAAAGATAGACAAACTGTTCAGCCAGAAACGACTGAAAGTACAGGCAGCAGCTTGCTCAGAACCAGAAGAGCTGATACCTTGTTGACATGGAAAAATGTGTCATGGTGAGTCCTGTCTTAAAAGATCGCCATTATTCTCTTTGTAATCCATGGCAAGCAAACCCATTACAAATGTCAGTATCCAACCAGAGTTATCCGGAGCCAGTCAGTGATGGCAGGACAATTTGTGCCATGCTCGCCTAAGTGCCTAACACAAGTGGCAGGAGCAGACATGAGAGGTGTGTGGGTGTCCCACTCGCACTCGCTCAGCGCTCGCTCTATGCTACAGAGACAGAACCATCAGCTTTGCAGTGCAAATGTACTACAAGAGTAAAGTGAGATGAGTCCCACGCCTTCCTTTCAAAATGAGAAACAGGAGCCTACAGTTAAATAGTACAGCAGTAGTGTGTTGGCTGACAGGGAGAAAATTAGTAACACTCAGTATAATTAAGACTGCAGTTATCAAATAGAGATTAAGAGAAAGTGGAAAACTTCCTCATTTTAGCAAGAAGCATAAAACCTACATAATTTAACTGACTTTAACTTTCAGTGAAAGTTTATGGGTAAAGACTAGATTACTGATAATGAAATACTTCAATCTCTCTGTTCCTTGAGGTCAGATGTCTTAAGCTTTACACTACAGGAATGCTGATCATTGCAATACTTGAATTAAATTATGAAGCCCTTGTCCTTGATGTTAGAGAAGCCTCTATCAAGATAATAACAACATTTGGAACATCATATGATGTTATATATATTGTGCTGTCATATATAAAGAGCCAGTAGGAAATTTGAAAATTATGAGGGTGTTTTCTATGACTCAACCTAAGGGATCCTGGGGGAAAAAACTGCAGTGATGTTCAATATCTGAACTGCTACATTTTTTCTGTATCTGTATACAAAAAGATTCTTCTACTTCATTTTTTAAACAAATTAAAAGGCAAATATTAAGTATTCGAATCTAAGAGTCTTGATTTCATAAAGTTTTGGGGATATAAGACTAAAAGGAAGTTATAATGTGCTAAATTTAAACTAGACTTAATTACAATGGATAACGAAGTCTCTAGACTTTTAGAGAATTTATTTAGAAGTGTATTTTAAAATTAACAAGTATCTGCTAGTTTAACAACCACATGAAACAGTTTAAAAAAGTAGTGTATACTTTAAACACAAGCAGTGTATCATTTAAAACAATTTAAAACCATTAGAAAAAAATCTTATGTAACACAATTTAAAAATCTGAAGAACTTTCAAAGCTTTTTTCCACTGAATATGGTGGTGTATGTGATATCAGTTAGAAATGAACAGTCTAGTGACACACTGCATTCTGTATGATTAGGGTACCAAGTGTCCAATAATCCAGTTGTCAGTCCTCCAAAATACAGGCTGGGATCAAGTAATTCTTTATGGCAGTGGGTGAGTTCTCCGCTGAAGGAAGAATTTCACAGCCTTGAAGCAGTTTCCCTGGTGTGTGACTGAAAATGCTTTTACTGCTTTGTACAACAACTGTAGCCCCCTCTGACCTTTTTACTTTCTTCCCTTCCTTTCAGGTCATCTATACTTGGTGTTTTTCACTCCATATGTATCTTCTGTCAGCAAGAATTCTGTAATCTGAACTATATCATTCTTGCAGCTGTGCAAACTTTGGCCAATTCAGTCCCTGGCTTTATCAAATCCAGTGTTATCAGGTCCAGAGAGTGTCTTGTGAGCTCCACGATGTGATGTTTTTCTGTAAAGCTTCTCCTTCTGAAGAGAGTTGTTCATGTACGAATAGGAGTTTTCATATTCTAGTTCATTTTTCTATGCTCATAGATGCAAAGAAAAGGTGAAAAATGTGATTTTTAGGTGCTGATAGACTCAGAAGAATCTGAGAAAAGTAGAAGATAAAAGGGATTTCTAAAGCCTTTATTTTAAGGTTACGCTATTTTAAAGCCACATTTAAAAAGTGTTTTTATGTGCTTCATAATCTTGGAAGGCACAGTTTTTGAATATTTGGCATTTGCATGACAAGAAACATCCAAATATACTGTCTTCCAGCTTTGCTGGCTGACGCAGTTATCCAGCTCTGCCTTGCCATGATGGAGAGAAAAAATTAAGTTTGTTTGGGGGTATGTCTACACACTTTTGTGACTGAAACTTGATCATGAGCCAACTCTTGACATACTTGCTAGAACACTTCATCTACATTCAAACCAAACAGTGCTCATTGGTGTGGCTGCGGAATGGCAGACGGTGTGAGCTGGAAACTGCAAACAACACTTCAAGGTGTTAATGAAGAACAGCCTTAATCTCTCCTCGGCTGAGCTCGACTGCGAGAATGCTTCTGGTTTGCTTCAAGGCAAAGGCACATCCATAAACACAGCAGGGGCTGTTCAAGCGAACCCTTTTGGTATGCACTGAAGCTGTGAAGCTGCGAGGACAAGCTCGGGGTGGGGTGGTGCCGAGAGCTGGCAGGCATGGCGACAGCATCCCCACAACAGCCACACGTTCCGTGGGAGAGCTGGGAGCCGACAACGTAACTGCTGCCATGCTGCATCAGTCCTGCAGGAGAAGCCTTAAAATAACCTGGACCTCTTCAGCTTGCAGGAGCTGGGTCAGCCCGCGTGTGCCTGTGACTGATCCAGGGAGCTGTTTGCTGCCAGGGTCCCAGAGAACAGAATTTGTCCCAAAGTGCTGTTTTCCCCTGGCGTGAGCCAGTGGGAGGGGAGCGCTCAGCACCAGCGCCTCTCACCCAAGAGGTAGGTTGGCTGCCGCTGCCTCCCAGTTGTGGGGCTGGTGCGTTCCTATAAATGGGCACACTGGGACAAAGCAAATAAAAAGCCATTGCACAATCACTGAATATCAGCTGGAATCGGCTAATAAATTGTTTGCCAGCAGGACATAGCAGCTTCCTGTACTGTCTCAAAGTAGTAAGTCCTGGCTGGGCTTCCAGCAGCATGGAGGAAGCGAGCTGAAGCCCAAATCAGTACCCCTACTCTGAAATGGACTGGAAGCTCTTACACCTCTCTGGGTGTTTGTCAGCTGGAACACACTGATGGCTTGTGGCAATCCTGAGACAACCCAGCTCCCCAGGATTTTCTTCTCTCTCACCACTGAAGTCTCTTCATTTTTACTGAATACCTAGGAGCATCTGGTTCCTGACAGCAAACTCTGGAGCATGCAAAACATTCCACAGTCCTTTACTATGTGGAATAGGAGGAGTACAAAGTAGAGGAACAGGAGACAGAAAGGTCTAAGCATGCAGGCCTCTCCCATTCCTTTCCATTAACTGCATTAACTGGCCAAGCTCTATCCTAATTCAATTTTATTTTTTACTTTTTAACATCTTTTTGCTTACTGTTCCAGAAGTTCATTGCTCTGATGACTAGAATATTTTTTTCCTAATTTGAAGCCTGCATTTTCATGATCAACTTATAACCCTGAGGTTTGTGTTTACAATAAGGATATTTTCTCTTATTTTGGGGTGTGCACTTCTTGGACATGGTTAGAAAGACTGTTCTTATAGTCTCTTTCCCAAATTTCCTTTTATTAGGTTAAGCCAACATCTGTTAGCATCCTCTTGCCTCTTGGCTTTCCTGTTCTTTCCCTAGCTTCCCTCTCAGTGTCTTCCACTTCGATTTAATCTTACTGGAACGTGAGTGAGGAGACTTTACCCTACACAGTTCTGTTTAGGAGACTGGTTGACAGAGTCCCTTGGAAGGCGATCGTGAAGGGCAAAGGAATCCAGGAAGGCTGGACATTCTTAAATAAAAACACCTTAAAGGTGCAGGAGCAGGCCATCCACACATATCAAAAGATGAGCTGTTGGGGAAGAAGAGTGGCTTGGCTGAACAGAGAGCTTTGGCTGGAATTCAGGAGGAAAGGAGAAGTTTATAATCCTTAGAAGAAGGGGCAGAGAATTCCAGATCACTACAGGGGTAATGTGAGACTATGCAGGGAGAAAATTAGAAGGGCCCAAACCCAACTAGAACTTAATCTGTCTACAGCTATAAAAGACAATAAAAAGTGCTTCTTAGGGAGAAACTCCATCTTTTACTGGATGTGGGGTGAAATATAGCCACAAAGTATAAGGAAAAGGCTGAGGTACTTAATGTCTTCTTTGTCTCAGTCTTTAATAGAAAGACCAATGGTTCTCAGGGTGCCCAGACTCCTGAGCTGCAAGACAGCTGCAGAATGAAGCCTCTGTAATCCAAGGGGAAATTTTTAGTGACCTGCTACACCACTTAGACAGACCCAAGTCTATGTGCTGGATGGGATCTATTAGAGGATACTGAAAGAGCTGGCAGAAGTGCTCATCAAGCCACTTTCTACCATTTATCACCAGTCCTGGTTTACCAGTGAGGTCCCAGATAGCTGGAAGTTGGCAAATATGATCCCCATCTACAAGAAGGGTTGAAAGGAGAATCCAGGGACCTATAGGCTTGTCAATCTGACCTCGGACCCAGGGCAGGTCATGGACCAGGCTATCTTGAGTGCCATCCTATGGCACATACAGGACAACCAAGGGATTAGACCCAGCCACTGTGACTTTGTAAAAGGCAGGTCTTGCTTGACCAATTTGATCTCCTTTCATGGCAAGATGCCCTGCTTAGTGGATGAGGAAAAGTCTACGCATATTGTCTACCTGGACTTTGACACCATTTCCCACAGCATTCTCCTGGAGAAACTGGCTGCTCCTGGCTTGGACAGGAGTTCCTGCACTGTTCACTGGGTTAAAAACTGGCTGGATGCTGGGCCCAGAGTGGTGGTGAATGGAGTTCATCCAGCTGGTGGCCTGTCACAAGTGAGATTCCCCAGGACTCAGTGTTGGAGCCAGTCCTGTCTAATGTCTTTATTGATGTTCTAGAGGAGGGCATCAAGCACATCCTCAGCCAGTTTGTATATGACACCAGGCTTGGTGGGAATGTTGATCTGCTGGAGGGCAGGAAGGCTCTGCAGAGGGATCTGGACAGGCTGGACCAATGGGCTGAGGCCAGTGGTATGAGGTTCAACAAAGCCAAGTGCCAGGTCTTGCACTTGGGTCACAACAGCCCCATGCAGTGCTACAGGCTTGGGGAAGAGTGGCTGGAAAGTGGTCTGGCAGAAAAGAACCTGGGGGTGCTGGTCAACAGCAGCTGACCATGAGCCAGCTGTGCCCAGGTGGCCAAGAAGGCCAATGGCATCCTGGTCTGTATCAGCAATAGTGTGGTCAGCAGGACCAGGGC
This sequence comes from Cnemophilus loriae, assembly GCA_013397755.1. NCBI lineage: Eukaryota > Metazoa > Chordata > Aves > Passeriformes > Corvidae > Cnemophilus > Cnemophilus loriae. The sequence continues at coordinate 687,717 of VZTF01009274.1, read as the reverse complement.
AGTGACCGTCCCCCTGTACTCACCACTGGTGAGGCCACACCTCACGTACTGTGTTCAGTTCTGGGTCCCTTACTATAAGAAATACACTGAGGTGCTGGAGGGTGTCCAGAGAAGTGCAATGGAGCTGGGGAAGGGTCTGGAGCACAAGTCCTGTGAGGAGTGGCTGAGGGAGCTGGGGTTGTTTAGCCTGGAGAAAAGGAGGCCCAGAGAGGACTTCATCGCTCTCTACAACTCCTTGAAAGGAGATTGTAGCCAGGTAGGGTGAGTCTCTGCTCCCAAGCAACAAGCGACAGGACAAAAGGAAATGGCCTCAAGCTGTACCAGGGAAGGTTTAGATTAGATCTTAGGAAAATTTTCTTTATGAAAACAGTTGTCAAGCACTGGAACAGGCTTCCCAGTGAAGGGTTGAGTCCTCATCCCTGGAGGTATTTAAAAGACATGTAGAACTGGTCCTTAGGGATGTGGTTTAGTGGTGGACTTGGCAGTGCTGGGTTAATGGTTAGACTTGAAGAACTTAAAGGCCTTTCTCCAACCTAAGTGATTGTATGATTAAGACACTGATAACTTCACTTTCTCTGTTGGAGTTACCTTGCTTGATATGTCCTAAGACAGCATTTCACCTTCTTTTTTTTTTAACACAACTGCACCAATGGCCCAGAAATATCTCACAACTAATAAGCATACTTTTTTATTCTCTCTTGTTCTGCTGTCTCCAAAAAGCAATTGTAGATATTTTGTTTACTTCATTGAATGCCTGACTTCATATTTGTACTACTAAATTTTATCTCGATCTTGCAGCATCTCCTTTGGATGAAAGGTACCCATCCATCTGCAGTTGCCTGCAAGGGTTTTGTCAATCTGCTGAATGAATGTGTTTCCTCTGTCCACTCTGCTGTCTAACAGTTGAATTTTCTGTCTGGTTTTGGCCATGCACTGGAGACCATCAGCCTGCTTCCCACATGCCCTTCATAGTTCTCACTTTGCAGTGCAAATACTGTTTCCAATTGCTGCAGTGCCGGAATTATATCCCTGGTGAATTAGAAATGCATGAATAGCCAGGAAAGGTGAACCTTACAACATGGAGCTTCTCTTAAAGATCCTAAAAATTGATTGAAAATGTCAGTCTACATTTAAACGCAATTATTTATATTTAGCTTTAATTAATGACTTACATAATCTTATTTCAGGTCCAAGTTATGATTTGTCATTACTTGCAGTTCCTCTGTGACCTCAGCTGCTTTTGATCAGAAAGTCAGTAATTCCAGTCTGATTCTGTCTTGTTGGGCCTGGCACTAAAAATATTTTGGCAACTTAATTAAAATTCATAAGTTCTGTAAACAGAATGCCTCTTACTTCCATACCCTTGTTATTCTGTAAATGTCTCTGTATTGACGGTAGATCAGTCCAGCATTAAATAAGCAGAAGATAATCTTCCTGCAGGTCATTTTGCTTCAGATCATTAACTCCATTTTCTAGTCAGCTGCTTCTCTGCAAATTCTAAAAACATTGATTCAATCCACATTGGTGTTACTGCTCATTCATTTCAGTTATTCCAATCAAATGCCACAACATATAAAAAATGCCTCAGGTAATCATTATGGGACAACAGAGCTTCAGAGCACTGCCAAGGCTCTTTACCTGTTGAAGACTACAGGCTGCTATGATGCCAGCTATGGTCTCCCAATGACTTACTATTAAATTCATCCTGGCAGGCTAACTGGATGAACTGTTAAACAGATTTTTTTTTTAACATTCTCTCATATTACATTTTAGACATTTTGGCGTGCTTAAATCTGTTTCTTAAAAAAAAAGTTGTAATGTGCCTCTTAACAAAAAACAATGGGAATAGCTCTGTATAAATAATTATCACAATCGGCAAAAACTTATTATTTCACCAGCTACTGATCCATCTTTCTTTTCTGAACTACAGACCCAGGCATTCTCCATATCAAGAAACATATCTATCAGCATTACTCTTCTTCATTAGCTCTGACAAAGACTGATCTGTTTTTAAACACTGGTAGTTGCATTCTCTTGATACCTCTGCTTTTAAAATTATCTCTTTTGCACATGTCCACTTCTAAAATCTTGTGACGTTTCAGAGTTATCAGGCATTCAATATTAGGCCCTTCAAAGTTTTTAGTTTTTTCAAGTGTACTATTGTCAATAGAGACTATTTTTTTCCAAGAAATGGGGAAAAAAAATGCAACTTCGGTTGTGAAGAGACAGTATGTTTTTCTACAAAAAGACAATCACTACAGCTAGAGTCTGCTCCTTAGCTCCACCACAGACCACCCAATCCACAGAAAGTTATCCATCAGATCCAGTCAGCAGGGGAATGCAGCCTGCTCTGGATGCCAAGGATCTCCAGAGAGCAACACAGCCAAATTCATATAATTCCTGTTCGCCAAAAGATTTAAACCAGAAATATTCTTGCAAATTACTATAATATCTTCTTACTGTAACTACCACCAGCATTTTTGAAGAGATCTGACATTATAGAAATTGTGAAACACATTTGCAAGATGTTTGAGACAGAGAAGATAGAGAAACTTCAGAGGATAGATGGTTTCTAATCAGATTCAACTGCCAAGAATATTAAATTAAAAAACAATATGAAGATCCTTAATGTTATCTTGAATAAATATTCTGTTTCTTGTTTTCAACAAAAATTCATCACAAAGGAAAATTCTTTTACTGTAAGCAAAGCTTTCAGTAGGCATTGCAACAGAAGGCATTGCAATAGAAGGTTTTTAAGACATACTAAAAAGAACAATCTATTTCAATGCCAAGATAGCATTAAAAAAACAACCATAAGTAAAATATGGTAAGTAACTTAGTATCTGTTAGGCTGGGCTCTTGGACTCATCACTAACAGAAAAATCTTGCTATCATTGTTTCATTAGTAATTCTCCTGTTACAAAATGAACAAGTGTGTAATTTTTTCTCTAATTGCAGAACATATTTCTTCAGTGATCCAAAACTTGGGAAAAGGTATGTACTGCAGAGAACAAATGCATCTGACCAGAAGTAAATATGTACAATAAAATGGAGATAATTGAGTGAGAAGGCTTAATAAGTTCATTGAAAACTTCATGCCCACAGCTACTTTGATTATTGAATTCCTACTATGTTGGTATAAGATTGTTAAAATGCAATATTCACCTAAACTATATACTTCTTATATTTCTCGTACAGTTACAGGCTAAGAAAATTGAGTCTGGTGCCTTTAAATACCATTTCTTTGGAGATTCCTAGGAATGTACAGGACTTTCCAAATGTAAAGTTTTGGGGGTTTTTTTGCAAGTGCAGTGCTGCCAAATATTTTTACCACTAAATAAATGCTATTTCAGCTGCATTTGAGTAGTAATAATGGTAGCTAATGGCCTATTCAGTTAATCATAGTTATTCACTCCCTGGAAATGCCTCAGAATATAATAAATGTTTTGTTTTCATTGTGGACTCTTAAATTACAGGCATTATATAACACCCATGATATATAACCTATCTGTATGAATACAAACTGAACCCAAAATCACTTCCCTAAAGTATTTCTAGTATTTGGAACCTCGAAAGAAAGAAAAATGCTGTTGTTACCCACAGAGCTACTGAAATAGCACTAAAAGCAGGGTAAGAAATGGTTTTGAAGAAAGTTCTGGTTTAACTAAAATGTGTCTGTCATCCATTTACAGAGGTCTGAAATAACTATTACAGAATATTTCTTAAATAAAGAAAATAAGAAATATGCTCAAATAGCTGAACCACAGAGATCCTTCCCTAAAGGAAAAAGGGGCTGCAGATGTAGGGTTTCAATCTGTCCCATAAGAGACAGATCAACCATGAAGTCTTCACTCTGAGACCAATGCTCTCATCGGGTGTTGTACCAATATAAGATTTATCTTGTTCACCTCTTTTTTAACAATTATATAGGTCGTAGAAGTCCCTGCCAGTCTTAGCTCTGCTTTGTTCACCCCTCAGGAGAGATTATATGTATTATTCTGCAAGTTGACAACCTGTCCCAAGGGTAGTGTGATATATATATATATAGATATAGATATAGATAGATATATATACACACAATATAACAGCTGGTTCTATCTCATCGCTTTGTGATTGCCATTATACTGATGAGGCACAGAATCCCCTGTACTTTCTTCAGGAAGTATCTTCCAGATGTATTTTAAAAAGCTGCAGAATATGTCTTAAAACATCGTCCGGCTTCTGAGGTCACGCTGTGTTTTTCAGCTGCAATTGCTTTGCAGAAAGGATTAGATTAGTAGGTCATAAAAATATTCCCCTGGCTACTTCAAGGAGTGAAGACAACCCTTGAAACAGTCTTCTGTTCGCTTCCTGGATGAAAGAACTGCTCCATGGAAGTGTATAAAAACTCAGAAGACTTTCAAAATTAGAATATGGACAAAGTTTGGTATTAAATACCTCTTTTATTTCTCCTGGAGAAAAAGATACTCGAGTATTTGCTGAAGAAGTAATCTGGCAGGCCATAAAAGACATGGGAGAGTGTTCTAGTTTTAACTTTAGTTTTGTAGAACTTTTTAGAGTTTAGTGATGAAAAGGAAATCAAACCAAAGTGATTATAAAATGAGAGATTTCATGATTCTTAGGAAGGAAAGGGCAGACCAATGCTAGAGAAGCACAAGGAATGCAGCCACAGCCAGCTTCAGAGACTAATCAAGGACACCCTCAGGCAAAGGCAATCCAGAGGGAGAAAGAGTTCAAAAGAGAGGACTAGTTTACAGAAGGGCAGCACTAAAGCACACCAGCAAATTAACCCAGTGCAGAGTAAGTGAGCAGTATGCTATACCAGGAGATAATTAATTACCTTAGAGCCCCAAAGGAGTAATTTAAGAGGTATCGGTAAGTACACATGCTGGGAGAATTGCAAAGAATTCACCATGCAAACATGCTGGGAAAAGAAAGGGAAACATAAGAAAAATCCTGCAAACACGTTAGAAAAAGAAATGCAGCATTGAACAACCTTGCTAGTTCAAAATAAATATTGCCTGTGAGAATACTGCTGCCATTACCTGTAGCTCAACAGAGATCAATTTAGCACCTGAGCATTGCCTTTGATGGCTCAAATGTCAGTGACCTCAGATCATCATACGCTGCGACAGTGACAGGCAGAGAAAAGTCTGACTACATCCTACTTCTGCTTGTTATCTATCAGACAAAGGCCTTCCACAAGTCCTCTCAAAACAAGCAAGTTGTAATTCTGATGCCTTGTGTATCTGACAATCTCATACTTTGGTGATACAGGAGATTTGTAACATCTGATATGATATATTAAACTGGGTGAGGCTGCAAGCAGTTTACAAGATTAGATTAGAACTCACCATAATTGCAGTAATTTGGATAAATGTTTTGAAATTAATGCATTAGATCCAGAAAGAGAAGAGCAAATTACCATGGAAAGATCCGTAAGAGAGTTATAGTGGTCCATAAGCAAACCCTAAGTCAGGACACTATCTGCTTGCAGAAAAAGGGAGCCTGATATATAGTCAGAGTAATATTGCAAGCGAATCAAGTAATTATTTTTCCCCTACCAGCAGTGGCAAGGCCCTGGCTGCATTACTATATCCAGCTCTACCTTCTGGGCTGTTGGAGGGAGGAGACAATTGGAGGGAGTCCAGGTAAAAGCCACAAAAAATTGGTAACAGATGTAGAAGAATGGAAGGTTGAAAGAAATAGATTGTTTAGTCTAGAAAGAGGGAACACTAAGGGAAGACATGATAACATATTTAAAATATGTATGTTTGTTATGAGAAGAGGACGTTAACTAATTGGTCTCCATGTTCATCATGCAGAAGACAAGAATTAATAATGCAGTTGTGGAGAAAAGCTTTCTAACACGAGGCCAGTCAGCCAGGCAGCAGGTTATCTACAGGTATTGCATGTAATGGTGTCACAAGAAGCGATGGCAGCAGCTGAGACAAACCCATGTGGAGATGAGGAGAGGTGTGCTTGGTTCTCCATGAAAGCAGGCAAACAGCCCAGGTGATCCCATGTAAGATACCATCCAGCCTCATGCTTGGCCACAGAAACCAGGCACAGATCAGAGCTTTCCATCAAAGAGACTGAATACCATGATGCAAACGATTGTCATTTGTCCCAAGATGCTTGCCAGGAAGGATGGAGCCTGTAGGACAAGGGATGAATCTCTCAAATCCATTTAGCTGATTAATTCAATTGGCTGGAAGTAGCAGAGAGCACCCACTTAGTCACCGCTGGATGCTCTTCTACTTGTTTAATGTGCTCATGCTCTGTCCTACCTTTACTCCACCTTTGCTGTCAATAGCCCTTTCCAGTGGTTTACAGGAGTATTATTACAGGAGTGGTTTACCCAGAGTATTTAGGTACACACCGCCGTGGGGTCACTGGAGGAATGAGTTAGTGAATGTGTTAGAATGAGCTGAACAGGCTTTCAAAGCAATAGGCAGGGCTGAGGCTGCAGTGATGCCTCGCAGGGACCAGGCTGGTCATCAAGGCTGTACCTAGAGAAGGCAAATGGCATGCAGAGGAAAACGGGTGATACACAAAGAGCTTGCACCGTGGAGATTCCCAGCATGGGAGCACAGCTGGTGGCCACCAGTGCCAAATCTCTGCCAGAGAGGACAAGCTGTGCAAGGCCACTGCACTAGGCCATCCCAGCCACCAACGGGGCTGCTGTTCTGAGCTGGTTGAGAAAACAGGATCAGAAACCCCAGCATGACAGCGAGAGGGAAAGACAGGCTTCATTGCGGGAACATGCGGAGTGAGGCCCTCAAGTTTTGCTGCCTTTAGAAGAATCTGACAACTAGAGATTAGGGAAAAGGATTGTGAAAGGTCCTATCCCTCACAGAAGGGCAAGTCTGAGTGTGCAGACCCTCAAGTGGCTTCACCTGTACACTGGTGGATTCACAACAGGTCTCTTACTGTTATTAAATTTTTTTGTTAAGAAGCATAGAATTTAACTGACATTAACTGGAATTTTCAAAACCAAAATCCTCATGTAAACTGGCAAGTGAGCCTCATTGATTCACAGAGGGAGACACTGCATGTCCAGCAGGAGCAGTTTGGGTGTGCTGGGTCTTGCACACTGCTGCCAGGCCCCTCCTTGGGTTATCCCCTGTACTACAGGCAAACAACCTGTGCCTGACTACAGCAACCTTGGCATAAGGTCCCCTGCCTCTGCTTGAAGGTGCTCCCTCCAATGGAGCAAATCCATTTTCCAAACTACACTGTGCACAGAGTGCAGAGCAAAACATTTCCACTCCTCTTCTCTTAACCTTAAACACAGTTATCTATAAAACCAAACTACTCTCCATTAAAATAATGGAGAGCAAGGCAAACATAGCCAAAGGTCTGTTCTTATGCTTGATCACATGTGAAGACTGGATAATGTACTGTGTATGCTGGAACTTTCTTCTTGCATGACAACAAAGACCATAACTATTGTCTTGGCAAAATCAAATCATTGATAAATGGGATTAAACACATCCTGTCAATTACTCAGTTGTTCTTTCTACTTTCCTGTCAAGCCTAATAGTTTTATGAAAAACTTCCTCAGGTTAGAGTAAAATAAAGGTCATACTTCAACCACTTTTAATGATGATTTGCATTATTTTCCTGGTATGATGTCAAAATTGCTGCATATTACACTAGCTTTTACTTATAAATGTAGACAACTAATGAGACAGTACAATTTATAGACATTCAGATTTGAATTTTTTTAATGGTCCCTGCAGGGGGGAAAAAGTAAAAGAAATAGTACAATACTTATACAGAAATAATGTTTGTAATGCAACATCTTGATTACTCCCTATTTATTTTCCAAATGTACTGAGGTAGCATTAACATTTCACTGCCTAATGCCCTTTGAAATTCAGTTACATTTAATAGCTGTTTTCACCTCTAAATGCTTCAGGAGGGGGAGAGGGGGGCAGTAGGGAGCACCTGTAATTATAGAAATGACCAAGAAAGTAACACTCAAAAGAGTTATTTCCTCCTTTGATTCCACAGTCTCTCCAGAGCCTCTGCAGACTGTATTGCATGGGTAAGGATGACTCATGAAGCAAAATAAATCTGAAGGTGACTTCTCTAGCAAATGATGTAACTACATGGGATATCATCAATTTCCAGAAAATACTTGCTTTCCTTCATTTTGTAAGATTGCCCTATTGGGCATCTACTGAAGTGTAATAATTGTTCAACGTGCAGCAACCTAAAGATGGCATGATGCATAGCAGAAAGAGGAATATCTACTACATTCATAGCACTTAGCTGGTGCTGCTGTTCAGTGAAGACACTTCAGTATTGTCTTGGCAAAATCAAATCATTGATAAATGGGATTAAACACATCCTGTCAATTACTCAGTTGTTCTTTCTACTTTCCTGTCAAGCCTAATAGTTTTATGAAAAACTTCCTCAGGTTTTTAAAGGAAAAGGCATCACAAAACATCCCATTACCAGCAGTAGCAGCAGGGCCCAAATCTGTTCCTAGCACTTCTGTTATGAAACCTAACACACACATGCAAGAATGTTCCTCAGCCAACAGATCACACTCAAAACAAGCAAAAGAAAGAATTGGGAAAAAAAAAAAAAAAGCAAATCCTGTCATCATTCCTTTATCATAAATGGAAAACCAAAATACTGAGACATAAAGCAATTTGTCCACTATCACACAAAGCCTACAGTAAGCCACATGAGATCTTAACTGTAGAGCACTCAATCCAACTTCCATTAAACTAAAATTAATATAATGGATCATTTTCTGATGAATTAGACACTTATATAAGACAGGGTGTCAACACAGATAGAAATTCCTGATTCCTCTGACTTTTCTGAAATTGTATCATTGATGTGTTTATGTGAGAGCTCCAGATCCTCTCCAACAAGTAATAAAGCGGGGACACTTCTCATCCGGAACAAGGAATGCATAGCATGGAAACGGGAGCATGCTAGTCAAAATGCTCAGGTGATTAGATACAATAAGAAGGAGAAAAATAAAGTTGGAATGAGAAATCAAAGTTTATGGAAGTTAATATTGTACTTTCCTCTGATCTCCACAAAACAAGCAGAAGAAAGAAGGAATTTACAGACAATCTCCAGGCACAATAATTGTCACCATAAAATTCGGTATTTTGTGACTTTATTGGTTTATTTTACAAATATCCTTGCATGAGAGCTTGAAGGATAAAGTAGCACATTTTTACAACTGACCATGGTTGAAAAAGAATACAGCCTTTTTCAGTGTTGTACTTAACTATGCCAAGTCAAAATCTTTGGACAAAACATTAAGTCCTGGCTTAAGTGACTTGAGAAATAAGGTGATGGTGTGGGCAAGAGCTGGGCAGTTCTAGAAAAAAGGGAAGCTTGAACATAAGAGATATTACTCCGAGTGGGAAGAGACAGAATAATCCAACATGAAAGACTATGGAAGTGCATATTTATAAGCACCCACAAAATGCTCAGTCTAATGAGCTCATGTTGATCTAATCCTAGGTAAACTGATTTCAGCACAATTACCAAGAACCATCAAACATTTTGATTCAAAATGTACTTTACTTCCCAACTGCAATTACATTGGGATTTACACCCACCTGCTGGGGAACAATACTGGTGTCTTTGAGAACCTGTGCTTTTATACAGTGCACTGTATCACACTCAGGATGAACATATGCCTCAAAGGAAGGGAATGATGGACTTGGGTAACCTCTGAGACTAAAATTATTATTTTACTTTTAGTACTGAAGGCCAGATTGCCGTGTCTTCTAATTGATTACTTTCCATAGTTATACAATTATAAGCTAAACAGACCAAATAAAGTTAAAAACATTTGTTTCCTGTGCTGAATAAAAAAGATTTTTCAAGAACAAAAAATAAACTGGCACTTTCATTTCCTGCAAAACAAAAATAATCTATTATGGTAGAGGAGACCTCTTTTAATGTGATGACACATCGATTTTTGGATGGAACTAAAAGACAGCTTTATTTTGTAGAGCAACTTCCATACAAAACATGTTTTTGTTTGAGCCTTCTTATGTTAAAACAGTGCAGTAATTTAATAATACAGTTTCAATGCTCATATAAAATAAAAACAGATAAGCAGACAAATTAAGGATGCATAGCTATTTACATCTATTTCCTGACTGTCCAACAGGGACTTAATAGTGTTGTAAATTTTAGTCTGTTTAAAAGAGTCAAGCTAAATATTACACTGGACTAAAAGCAGTCAGATACCTGGAAGACTGAAATTGAAACTTCAAGGATCTTGGTGACAAGATATTTACTCATATCTGGGCTTATGGACGGTCATTTGTAATTATTAAAATATGGTTTAATAATAAGTAAAACATTGCTAAAATCTGTCTCAGTTAATATCTTGTAGCATGGGAAACATACTTGCTTCTTGAAAACCTGATTAAAAGCCAAAGAAGGTACCATATCTCACAGTGCTAATGAAAAATCTACCGTCTGCTTCTATCAAAAATGTGAAATGCCACTGAAAGGAGATGAGAGGAAGAAGAATCTCAATAAATTATTTGTGAAAGATATTGCACAAAATATTTCAGAGGATTAAACTCCTTTATGTGACTTATTTTCAAATTCATGAAAGGTAAGTAACTCCATCAAGTAAGAGCTCGGTGGCGGAAGGGTAGTTTCTGTGTAATATTTTCCTAACTTTTAATACAAAACTTTGGGAAATCAGCCCAGTTTCAAGAAATGTCAGGTTTAAAAAAATATTTGAATAACATTTCACATTCTAGGATAGAAAAAAATGGTTTCATTAGAAAAAACAGAATAATCTCACAAGCTCATCTACCTTGAACCACAATGTCAGGAAATTAAAATACTAGGAAACAGAAGCATGAACTGAACAAAAGGACAAACTAAAGGTTTTAACATATGTGTTTTAACATATTAGACTTTAAAACTTTTCATTGCTTTATCAATCGTGCTTACAATCAAGGAAGCAAATGATCAAGTTTACATAAGTGTTGTTACATTATTTGCTATTTCTCCATTTTTGCTTTACTTGTTTCTTTTCCTTTAGGCACTAATGCAATGATGCTCCCACATGTGCTTTAAATGTAAGCACATCCAGTTATTCTAAACAGACTCATATTTTATGTGCTTTGCTGGATTAGTATCTAGATTTTTAAATTTCACAATAATCCTAAAAAGGAGTGGTAAATCAGTGGGGGAAGCAATTCAATCCACTTTTCAAAGTATTAATGAGAAATCAAAAGCATTTATTACTGTAACAGTTACTGCACTGCTGAGTGTGTAAATGAGTGCTCTCACAGCTTCACAGAGATTATCACAGAATATTCTGAGTCGGAAGGGACCCACAAGGATCAGTGAGTCCAACTGTTAAGTGAATAGCCTGTACAAGGATCAAACCTACAATGCTGATGTAATCAGCATCATACTCTGACCAACTATGCTCATCTCAGGGTCTGATCGTGTTTCCAACAGACATATTCCAGTGGATTATTTTTATGCTTTCTCTTTTAGGCAGTGTTGCCCTTCAACCTCTTAAAATGTGTTTTGATCCTGAAGACTGTCAAGGATGAAATAAAAGGGTAGAAAAGAAGGCAGGAGAGCTTTAAATTACACACCACATTCAAGTAATGTTCAATTATTGCTTTCAGATGGTCACTATTGAGACCTTAGACACACAAAGCAATCAATAGCTACCAAAGCAGCATCCATCTCATCCACTTACACAGGAGACAAAAGGAAAAAAACATGCTATCTGCTCTGTAATAGCATAATTTGAACTGTCAGGAACTAGTGATAAATTTTCTTAAATCAACCTACCCCCTGACAAGGAATGATATAATACTTTTGAATCTATCTTTACTAGAGGAGAATCTAATCTAACCGTAAATACTTAATTTTGACTAAATTCTACCATAAGGTTATTTTCCTATCTACCTGATTATATGCTTGGGCAGCATATCTTTTTCTTATTACTAAAACTAACTTTACACTCTCTTGAAATGAGTATGGATGGGTACTGATTGTGAGTGAGAGGTGACTACTTGGACTTGGCTCTCTGGTCAGTTTGAAGGGTGCCTTCCTCACTCTCTCGGGGAGCTGCTGAGCAGGATGAGCATCTGCTCCTGACACAACAGTTGATGGTCCCATGTGTCACAGGAAATTACCAACTGCTTCATTTGACATCCAGCAGGAATTTATTCGGGAAACAGGTGAGGTAGACATCTTGCAGTCCAGGGACAGCTTCTGTCATAATGCCACAGTTGTTCTCTGGGTTAATGTAAGCTAGTGTCTCTAGCTGTGTCAGCATTGAATATTTAAGATATGTTTTAGAGTAACAGTTTTTCTTTAGGGATATAGAACAAGCCTGGAGCAACAATGGGGAACCGCAATGCCCTGATAACCACAAAAACCTGAGTGATGCAGACCCTTTTCTGTGTCGGTTCCTTTCATACTTTCACATGCAAGCACAAATTTTCAGAATAACAGTGAAAATTAGGCACATTTTACAGAAGACATACACAACTCCAGCTCTCAAAATCTCACCCCACTTCTAGGCAGTAAAACATTTGCCATGTTGGAGGTTGAGAATCGGATGCAACAATGAATTATTTTGTTGACTACTTCCAAATGATACTATGCTTTCTCCTGGGTCTCTCAGATTTTTATAAGCATCTTAAAAGAAAGCTAGGAGAGCTATAAAATAAAATTAGAAGCAGCAGTTTTTTCAAGGTTTGCTAAGTCGCCCAAACAACTGTTTCTCAGCAGGATGAGTCTGAGATTTTGTTTCAAGCAACTCCTTTGGCAGACATCACCTTGCCTTGTTACAGGCATGCCAACTTGGGGACGAGCAACAGTAGGGTGGGTGGCCCATAACTTAATGACATGAGCATGTGAAAAAACCTTCTTACTTGATACTGGAAGTATCTTTAATAAAGCTGACCTTTGGAAACAGATACTATTCACCTAGCAGTGTATCCTTCCGTGGAAGAGTCCAAGGAAAGCCTGTACTTTGCTCTGACAGGAATGAGAGCTTTCGGCGCCTGCATTTACTTGGCCAGCAAAGAGGTGGATAGAAAACTTTCTCATTCCTTCCTACCTCATTGCTACGGCAACTTTCACACAAATTCACAGAATATTCGGAGTTAGAAGGGACCCACAAGGATCATCGAGTCCAACTCCTAAGTAAATGGCCGATAGAGGGATTGAATCCACCACCTTGGTGTTACCAGAATCATGCTCCAACCAACTGCCTTTTCTCAGGACAGCGCATGTACCAAAGAAGGGTGACAGCTGCTGAGCAGCCACATCCACAGCATGGGCACATGGAGCACAGGTGCCCCTCCTGGTGCTGTGGCCTGACACAGGGGCTTGGAAACTCGGCAGGGAACCTGTCCAGCATTTACAGTGGCAGCATAAAATATGGAAACTTAAAATTACCTTTAGAAGGACTGTTTAGGTTGAAATTATTTAAATTTTTATTTTCAAGTAGTTTAAATGAGAAAAAAAAGAGAAATAATAAATTATTTAATCTAGTTTTCCATTTGTAATTTCTGTTGCTTTTTTTTCCCCCCTGTAGCCAGGTTTACTCTTATAAAAATGACCACCTAAATGTTCTGATCTAGAATTAAATAGAACCATTATATTTTTTGATGAGAGAATATAGTATACCAATATAAATTTGATTAGCAATGATATAGTTTAATACATATTTGGATCTTGATTTCTTATAAAGAGAATTATAGATATGTATCTTATTTTCAAAGTGACAATTTTTAGTTATCCTAAATTCTCACCCTTTGAGTCTATATGCAGTCATAACTTGCAAACAGTATTTGAAGACCTAATCAAATTTCCTTTTGTTTTGTAGTCACTTATGCAATGAAGTTTGTCTTTTGCTTTACACTGTTTTCTTTGGTACATCCACAAGTATTCCTTCACCTGCCATGTGAACAGTGAGCCTACAAAAGCCCATCCATCTCCTTATTGCCCTGACTCCGCTGTGGAGAACAGCCTTTATGCTCCCATTACGAACGTGGCTGCTGTGTTTCTCCACCCGAGAAGTCTTTGAAGCCATCCCTCTTGCCACCTCTCCAGTTACTATTCACCGAACATTCAAATGAAGCTTCTCTTCCATCTCAGCAGGAGCTGGATAGCCTGAGCCAGAAATCTGGAAGCTGGGAGACTTTTCCTTCTCTCTGCTGCAAGAAGAATGCAGAAGTGGAGCTCTTTACAGGTGAAGGGACCACATGAGATTTACTGACATGCCCTCTGTAAGATGGTGGCTAGTTGATAAAGGAGTGATAGAATCCAAGACAGACGAGTGACAACATGAGGTTATGAACAACACATGCTACCCCTGGCTCCACACACAGGGAGACCTGTCCAGAGGTTCGTGCTGGACCTACTGTGCTACCCCGAGAAAGGTAATTCAAGCAGCAATCAAGCAGCATAACTTCTACAGGATCAAATCTGGGTATTGCTATGTGGAAACCACTCTTTAACCCTCCTTCACACAATCGATTTTAACAAAAGAAAAAGGACTTACAGAAGTTTCTTTCTTTGCTGATATAAATAAAACTGGGAAAAAAAAGCCCCTTTCCTACTGTTCAGGACAAATCAGGATTTCTGTTATCAAACGCAATGAAAAAATCTAGCTTGTTTTCTTTTTAAGCAATGGTTTTAAAAAACATCTTATTGAATCTGTGTTTGACAAACCTCATGTCCATGTAAAAACGGAGAGTATTTATACTGTAAAACCCTAAAAGGTATAAAACCAGATTTGCCTTTACTTCCTTCCTTTAATTCACAGTAAAGAACATAATTTAATCCATACTCTGTACCTGCAGAGAATACTACAATCACATTGTTCTTGAATAGAGGGAAAAGATATTCACTGTAGTATGGTGAGAAAAAAACAGAAATTAAAACTTCAGAGAAGAACCAAGAACGTTCTAAATAAAGAGATGAGTAAGAAATTAGTCACTCACAAAGAAGGTTACCACATGAAAATCTCTAGCTTTCTGGGATTTTTTTTCACATGTCAACATCGTAAGGTTAAACCATGGCTTCCTCTTAACACACTGAGTACAAATCAACATGAAAAAACTGAAATACAAAATCCAACTAGTGTACATCAGAGGGTACAACAGAGAGTGAAAACTACCCCCAGTGAGCATGTACACACAGGAACTGTACAGAAAGCAGTGCACTGAGGCACAAGAGTGAATTACTCTGAGAATTGTATTGAAGATATTACAGCACCTCACCTGTACGGGGCTTAAGGCAGCAGCTCTCTGGTTTCCATAGAGCCACACCACAGTGCACTGGGAAGAAATAGCCACGACTATGCATGTCCTGGGCACCCTCTGCTGGTTTCACAGCAGCAAGTCAGCAGGCTTGGGAAATAAATATAATGAAGGGCAAGCAAAACCCACGGAAGAAAAAAACATCTAAACTACAAGCAAGAGTAAAAAAAAGAGGTAGCAAAATGTCTTTCAAAAAATAAAAGAAATAAATACCTGCAAAACTTTTTAGATTTTAAACTACAAAATGAAAATTTATTATTGGGTAACGTCCCTTCCCCAAAGGTATTGATTGCAGGTTGCAAATTACTGTTGCTAGATTTCTACAGAGCTTCTTAATAGTTGCATAAGTCTGCTTGCAGTTTTCAAAAAGACTTTAAATCATTTGGTTAGATTTCACTTTTATGTTCCTTTTCAAGAGAACAAGTCAAATAGAATAAACATAGAGATTTTAGCAAAGAAATTGGTCACTGATTTTTTCCTTTAAAAAGTAAGTCAAATATTTTCCTAGCAGCTATCTCAGCTGTTTCTCCTTATAGTTTCTATCAAACTCAGAATGACATCCTACTCTCATAAACAAAGCATCCAGCATTTCTTCCTTTCAAAATCACTTTTTCCCACTTTAACATAACTTTTATAAATGTCATGGCTAGCAATAATATCTCCTTAGTTTACAAGACTCCTTCTCAACTAGACTGTTGACAGGGTTACATGTGACCCTTCACGGTCTGCAAAGCTGGCATAAACAAAACTCTTGCATGTTTCAAATTACCAATAACCAAAAGCAAAACAAAAGACCGAAGTATAACAGTGTTAATCCCCAGCAGCAGCCAGCTAGTTAGGCACCAATTCTACATTATAACCAAGTGAAAACATATATAAATCCCAGTAAATTCACTTAATATCCCTCACAAATCCTTCAGTTTCACAGTTCTTCAAAACCACAGTAATCTCCCTTTGGTCACTGCCGACACTTCTAAAAACACTTTCAACCAGTACTAAAGCATTAAAGAAAGGAATATAAAATCTCAGGTTTGTTGCATCAGTAACAAAATCAGCAAGCGCTTAGAAAATTTTTCAAAACATGCAACACTTGCACCTTTGTGAGAGGAGTTGCCATACAGTTTAATTTTCACAAAAAGAGGTTCTCTCGAAAGAAAAATCCTATGATACTCTGACACTTGACAACTTGCTACTTCCTATGGATTTGGTTACAAAAGTGTTCATCATTTTAGAATGCAGAATAAAATATTATATCAATAACCACAGGTAAGGTGACTGAGCTTCAAAGATCTCTCCTTTTCTTGCCCACAATCCACTCCTCAGTCCCACTAGAAGAGACTTCCCACTTCCAGTGCTGTTTGGCTGCTCATTTTATGCATCCTCCTCCAAGTCCATTAGCTTGCGATACATTCAGATGGAAATAAATGCAGAAAACATAATTTTTAAGAGAAGAAAGTTAATAAAGTACTAATGCATTTTGTCAAGGAGCACACTGTACACAGAATCAATGTACAGGTACATAGGATAAAAAGAATAAAGATAAAAGGCAAAAGAATAAAAAGAAACTAATTCAAATTTCTTTTTCTGCAGTCTATACAGCCAGAAAATGTGTTCTTTTATAGAGATACCCTGATCCAAGAAATGCTTGTTAAATTTGTTAAATTTTTCACCACTAGAAAACAACAAATTTAACGGCACTCTGATGCAGAGTATAGGATCCTCACCATATCCACGAGCAGGGGACACGAACTCCTCTCACCATTTTTGCATTCATCAAGCTCTATTTTATGCAGGAGAGAATTAAATAGTGGAAAAGCAATAGTGTTGTTTTCAAAGAAGTGACAGAAAAAGGCAGACAGAAAAAGATGTGAAAGGGACTGTTTGCCACAAGTCACAGACAAGACCTAGCAATTCCTGCACCGCACAGGTGCCAGTAGAGTTTAGGGCTTTGCTTGGTATTTCACGAGTTCAGAACAAACATGGAAGAAGTGGCCATCCTTCACAAAAGGCACAACCACCTTGCAGTTCATATAAGATCCCTGAGCACCAGTACAGATGATAATTAACAAGGGGAGCAACTCATGCAGCTGCTATTCTCATCTTCCTAAATCCAGAGGTTTGCTGCAAAGAAGGGTTCAAAAATGGGTAAGGTGTCCTGGAAAGGCAGGCTTATTCTTTTTGCATGCTCCTCTCACTGCACACAACCTGAGAAGGTGCTCTTTGCAGAAAGTGTCAGTATGTTTTGGGGACACATTGGACTTCCTCTCTCAAGAAGGTGAGGAAACAGGCTGCAGTGGCTGGCTAGACACCACTACTCTATGTAAGCAGGAAAAGTATAGAGGAACAGTAAGAGTACATAGAAACTGTTCCTTCAAAATCCATCAAAACTTCACTTTCAGACTGAAGACACTGGAAACCATAATATAATGACCAGCTTTGAAATGCTCACTTCAAAGCACTTTTGCCAAAGAAAAGAAATCAGGATGAAAATAAAAACTGGGGAAGTATTAAATCACTCCAGTAGAGGTTTTGTACCTAACGAAAAACACTAGATTTCCTATTTCAATGTCTTTAGAAATGGATAACAATGGCATCTGAAGGATTCAAAAGGGCACTGGAGGAGACCCAAGAACATCCTTGTTAGGAACAGTGATGACAATGAGATGTAGCACATTTGTGCTGGCTGTTACTTAGCATGGTCAAGACTACATGAGGAATGGGAAAACGAATGCCGATGTACGGTGTATTTGAGGTATCAACCTACTGTGAATATTTTGGAAGGTCAGAACCATGAAAAGCTTCAGAATTAACTTTTGGCCTTTTCCCAGCAAGTGAGACCTTGAAGTAGGAACCACCTGCCTACAGTATCTTCAGATACAATTCTGTTCCAGAACAATCCAAACAAGCACCTACAGTGGTTTTATCGTCTTTCATCTTTCTTGCTTGTAAATGGGTTCCCTTCAAGTAGAGCACCTGGTTCACAAATCTGATTTGGCAGTAATTATTATACTGAAAAACATACTAACTTTAAATACTTCTCCTATTTACAAATATTAAACATTTGACAAAATTCAGTATAAAAAGACTACTTTGCTGACTGCTGTAGTAATACCACCATTATGGCTCAAGTAGAAAAGACAATCTTGATCCCTGGATGAGCAGAGGCCTTGTGTCTATATGGCTCAATAGTATTCTACTCTCAGGAGTGGAATATTCTCAGGCACCTGCCTGTGCACCTGGCAAGACACAGCAGTTTGCCTGGACATATTTGCACTCCCTGTGCTACCTCACAGCCTGAGATGAAAGGTCGGGGTTGGTGTTTTTTCTAGCCAAGTGTCAGGGTAGTTAAGGTTTTGCCTGTCACAGTTCACTAGTGCATCATTTCCTATAGTGTAAGACTGAGAACCTTGTATTCTCTCATAACAAAATCAACCACCAACAAGACTGAACCTTTCTTATATATGCAACAATATTTTGTTTCGCTTTACTTTAAAAAAATAAGACACCAAATAGTGTAAAAAATCTGATGTAACCAACTAAACGTTTCACAGCAAGGTAGATTTAGAACCCCAACTTAATATTTAGATTTTTAAATATTCAACTGATTTTCAGAGACGATATGCACTTAAATTTGTATGTGAACACTCCCATGTATAACTGACTCCTTTGACACAGCAAAGATGGACGACAAAACAAGTAGGTGTCAGGTGCAGGAAGACTTTAAGTGTAACATGTTCAGCAAAAGGAAGAGTGAATACTGAAGTCTGTGCTTCCTTTCATAGTGTTGACTGTAAATTCTCTAGCTAAGCTTTCCATAAGCTTCTGTAAAATGGATATATAAACATATACTGATAGTTCCGCAATAATAAATTTTAATGTATTGCGTGTTTTGGGGTATGTAGCTCAAGTTAATGCTAGATTGTTACTGTAAGACAAGATGTGTAACTTCAAAGCTGCATTCTAAGACACTTAATAGGTCCCAGTTTTGGGGGAAAAAAAAAAAAAAGAGACAAAAGAACAATGATGAAATTTCTTGAGAAGGGCCACTAAGAAAATGTAATTTTTAAGTAGCTGGTTTTCAGAAGAAGCCAATCAGATGGTAAAATAGCCCATGAATTAAAACCTTTCCAGTTCTTTAGCAGACTTTTTAACCCTAAAAATGTTAGAAATGTTTACATAATTGCTTTCACAGATTTGTTCCTTTTGGATTCATGTTTGTCTACTTTAATGTATCAAGCTGAGAGACATTTGGAACATATTAATTCTCCAAGCTGGGAAAAGCGAAATTCTTCATAGCTTTCAGACAATTTGTTGGTTGGTTAAATTTCTTCACTCTGAATAAGAAAAATTAGAATATCTGGTGACAAGGAGAGGAATGAAGAAGGAAAAATCAAGACTTTGGTATTCACTACTATGTGCAAGTTGCATGGGACAGCTCCTGAGGCTGCTCTAGCTTGTGCACAACTTTTCAAGTTGCATGTTAGAGACAGGATAATCTGCAAGGATGTGTGAAAAATGCCATTTTAGTTACATTCTTGAACATGCTAGAACCAGACTATCATGACGAATATATATAATTTTGAATAAAATTTTTATTTCTCTCTCTTTTTTTTTTTTTTTACATGTCATTCATTACTTCTACTCTGGCTAATACAGAAATATAAGAACTTATTTATTGAGGAGAGTTAAGCAGCACATTCTAAAATGACATAAAAAAACTTTATTAACCTAGTGCATTCATTTTTTAAAATCCTTTGAAGAAAAGAAAATGCTATTTAAATAAAACATAAGCCCTCAAAAAAAACAATATGCAGATGAAGAAAAGAAAGCTAGAGGACATAATGGATTTTGAAGAAAAAACAGTGACCATGTATTAAAGGGCTGTTCTATGTGCCACAGTGAAAAGATCTACTTAGAAAGTATAATCGTTCTGGGAGAGCCGGAAGATAAGACTGATGCATTTAAGTAGCTTTAATTTGCTTGCTTTCTTTCACTCTACGAATTTCCTAGCACAGGACTAGACAAGTATAGAGCTTGCAGTTTTTTTCAGACACTTCATACAATCTATTTCATCACACTCTTAGAATCCCAATAAAATCTTTATTAGGGCTGCCTGCTCATAAATACTTGCACAAGAAAGAGAATTTGAAAGGAAAATAAGTTACCCCTAGAAGGCTTTGTGTTAAAAGCAGTAGAAAAATCAAGGAAACTAGAACCATATAATCTTCTGTCACCTGCTCTTCTAAAGGCCTCCAAAAAAGAAACTGAGACATCCAAGAAGAGTTTGAAATCCTGGACCTAATGAAACAGTCATGTCCCACTTGTAAACAAGTGAGACTGTATATCACATCCTGGTTTAGACTAAAGCAGCACTATTTTAAATTCTCTAGCAATAACATGAAAGAATGTAACAACTTTAATCAAGAAAATATTTTTTTCTGCAGATAGCAGAAAGCAAGAGATGCTGCAGCCAGCACTTGTCAAACTGGGATACTATTGTGAAATGCACCCTTTCAACTACTGAGATAATTAAAAGTAATCAGTAATTATCTCTTTACTAAGTAGACATTCCTCAATAGCAATGTTTGAGATTGGTGATTCACACAATTTGGTAATCTCCCCTTTTGATTTCTGTGATGGTTTTGCCCCGAACAGCGTCACACTCAACTTCTCACTAGTGTCTGTATAATAGTGACACAATACATAGAATGTATTACCTATTGAACAGGTTACACAGGCATTAATCAGAACATCCTCTAATGAGTGTTCAGAGTGGAACCCCAACAAGGGCAGTATTTGGACTGGGAGATAACACAAACAAGGAAAAAAATAATCTTGGATTTTACACCAACACCTCAGTTTAGCACATTTCCTGCAAGTGAGATAGTTCTTCATTATGCCTTTGGCTGAGTTCTAAAGTATTTACTACTTAAAGATACCCAAACAGGTATATTAACATCTGTGTCAAGTTGTACCTCCAAGAACCTTGTAAGCTTACAAATATTTACACCTACCTGAGTTTTATGGGGGTTTTTTTTTGCTGTTTGGACAGGGTGAGAGGGTGTTCATTTTTAATTGAGGTATGAGCAATACTAAGAAAAACGCTCAGGAGTACTTAAAATCTTTGGATGCTTGCTTGCTTGTTAATTAGTAAATATTTAATCAGAATGCACACATTAACTTCTACTGAATCTAAAAAAAAGAAAGGTTTATTCATGCTTTCCAACTGTATTTTTTCTCATTTCAAATTAGACTAACAAGCTATTGCTGCTGAAAAAAAACATTACCTATCCACTGGTTTACAGATAGATCCACTCTGTACAGTATTTTTGGTGTCTGCTAGAATAAGCTATTTCATGCCACTTTCCTGTTTTCCACAGTGCTTTTGATTGTGAAATGAGGATTGCAGGAACAAAGCATGTATTAAGTGTACACACAGAAACTGCAGGCAGTATGCACACAAAACTTAAAAATTACACTTCAATATTTTGTAAAAATAATATTTTATCCTAATCACTTCAAAGTTTTACGTTCTAACAAAAATAATGGGTGCTTCACTCATTTTATCAATTCACAGAACTTCAGCCCTCCAAGTTCATAGTTTTAATATGGTGTTTTTTAATCAACATGGAATTTGAGAGATGCCATTATTTTGCTTTTAATAAATAGCAAAATTCCAAAACAATCAGCAAGCATTTCAAATTGCTTTCAGTATTTTACTTTTAATCACAGACAGGTTTACCATTAGGGTCCTCAATAGTGAATTACCTACATTGGTAGTCATACTGCACAAAAAATCCATGAGAGTCAAGATAAAGACTCACAGTTGTCCTAGATGTAAACATGTCAGTTATGCAACTGAGCGACATAATTCAAAGGTACTTCTAACTTGCTGTACAAGGAATTCTGTGAGAGAACTGCTTGACAAAATAATGTAATGCAACGTGAAAAAAAAAGAAAATTAACTGGACAAACTAGCACAACCTTCAGTAAACATTTTTAAAGTTGTGTGTACACTCACTATTTATGTATTTACACAACTGAAATGACAAAGATTTTCTGGAAGAAAATCACTGAACCCAAAATTCAAATTCTACATTTCAAATTCTACAGACAAAAATTTATTGATTTTCTCTACATTTTTGTCTGAAGTTTGAAATAGGTGGTCCTTTTCAAAAGGACAAACTTAAGGCACACTTAAAACTGCATTTCACTGCATTGTTGAATCAGATGTGATTACCTCCGAAATAGCATAAATCCAAAATATTTTTTCCCTTGATCAACTGAAGTGGCAGTGACAGAGCTTCCTTTGACTAGACGAAGGTGAATGCATTTCTAGAAAGGACTTTATACACTGAGATTATTTCTAATTAATTCCCGTTGTTATCAAGAAAAAGCTACATGACTTAACAATACGATCTCTATTTAGTGTGGAAATGACATTCAGATCCAAAGTCCCTGCAACTATGATTTAGGTGAATCCTACCAACCTACATCTGAGTTAACAATTCTATATCCATTTAACACTTTTCACCTATCCACCTATTCAGGATTTCTAGCACTGGCTTGCACACAATCATAATGTTCTAGTATACAAATCAATATGGCTGTGAAGTTACCTGTGAAGTGTCTGAGAAACACATCAAGTCATCTGCCTTGAGTCATCTGCCATAAAGAATCTGTTTTCCTGCATTTTAACACATGCTAATGTGAACACATATCCATTATGACACAGATATGCATACAGAAAATCACTGAAGAGGAATTTGGCAAGATTAAAACATTAAATCTGGGAGAAAAGAAACCTTCAACTAGCCTATTTACAAGTTATAGTGCTCTCTGACCATATTATTTTTTTGCAAAGCACAAAACAGTCTCTCATCTTAGGGCTTTAGTATGATTTCATTGTATAAGGAAAGGTAAAATTAGCATTAGTGACTTTAAAAGAAAAATGACAGAGTATAGAATAAGATTAGTAAACCAGTGACACAACTAACATCACTGTTACTACACAAGTGCTGAAATGTGCATTTTAAACTCTGAGAGAGAAAACACATTCATCTGCAACTGTACAATGTATCTTAACAACCTCTTCTTTTTTAAGAGTGCTTAGACTTCTAGAACTGCCCCCTCTCTAATCTTTGGTAACAGAGCATCTAAAAGATATTAAAAGTAGGATATTCAATGAGACAACCCTTTTTCATCAAGTTTGTGCAAGACAGGCATAAAAGAATAATAGCAAATACAATTTTACAGCTTACCAACTTCAACAAAAACTCTATTAACAGACTCTTATCACTGACAAGAATCACTTTTCAGATCCTATATAGAAATTATTACTCAAAGAGATGTCATGAATTTTCTTTTTAGTAGCTCTACTTGACTCTTCTCGACTATGAAATATCATGTACGTACACTAATTGAATTATGTTCATTGTGCACCCAAAGAATTTGTACCAAATAAGTGGAGTGAACAATATCACTGTGACAACCCTTCAAGGAAGACTAGTAACAATTAAGGAAAGATGCTTTTGCCATTCTTGTTCAAATAAGCAGCTTCAAATTAAAAAAGAACATCCTGCCTTTACGCCTTTTAAAACAATCTCTCATCTACACCAGTAAATGGCTTCACAGTGCATGTCTACTTGTGGAAGCGCAATACTTGAAAGGAAAATGTGACTACTGCAAAATTCAAAAGAATCGGCAGTAGATGTCACAACAGGGAAAGAAAGATCCATTAATTACCTGAATCAACAATAACAAAAAAGGGAAAGAAAGATTCTTTAATAACACGAATTAATAACAAAAATTTGTCCCAGTTACCCTTGATGACTCTTGATATTCTGAATAGGTTTTAAAATTATAAAGCTGGAGTATGACTTTTTACAAGAGCATGTAGTGATAGAACAAGGGGCAATGGCTTTAAACTGATGTACAGCAGACTTAGATTAGATAGAAATTCTTTACTGTGAGGGTAGTGAGGCACTGGAATAGGTTGCCCAGAGAAGTTATGGATGCCCGATCCCTGGAAGTGTTCAAGGCCAGGTTGGACGTGGTTTTGAACAACCTGGTCTAGTGGAAGGTGCCCCTGCCCATGGCATGGGAGTCAGAACTAGATGATCTTTAACGTCCCTTTCCACCCAAACCATTTGATGATTCTGACTGTTCAGCTCCCATTATCAAGCAACAAAAAAAATCACCCTTATATTATTTTTAAAGACATTACTGAAAAGATTGAGAATGAAATTTAGGATCCATTTCTATCAGTTTCAAATCAAATTACCCAAAGATGTGAGTTAGGGGGAAAAGTCAAGAGTACTTTCAGTTTGACCAGCAGAAAATATCCTTGCACATGGTCAAAACTGCTCAAACTGTATATTCAGAGACTTCTGCAATAAATTGGCTTATCTTATAAATACCTTCTATACATAAGTTTATTTTATAATTTTCCAACTATGCTTAAGTAATGCCTGTGCATGGCACACTACAGGCTTGATTACAGTACTCTCATCTTGACTTACTCAGGCTAAAAGTTCCTTAACTTCATAAAGTCATTTAAATCACTTAAGTGGCTCTAAGTATGGTATAGAGCTCTACTGAAGCAAAGGAATCTTACAGAATATATTCCCCTGAGTCTGTAATGAAAGGAAGTACCACATATAAAAAGAAAGTGTACCAGTATTCCACAGAAAAAGGCTTCAGTAAAGAAATCATGTCCTTATAGGAAACGAAGGCTACATTTCGTCTTTATGGATGTAGTGTTCTACTCAAATGCACTACAGTGAAAGAACCACAGCCTGTTTAAAAAGGTGAATACATCAAACAACTCACTGATGCATAAGGTTTTCAAGTAAATGTGCGTGCCTAAATACATTGCGTTGCCTGCAAAGCTACCTGAAATATTTTTCAATATATTACTTATGTGAACTGTACATCAGCTTCTTCAGTTGCTACAACCCACCACCTTTCATCACTATAGCAAGCTTTAAACAGGCCTAAGCCAGAACTGCTACCCCAATACCTGGGCCCCATCTTCTTTCTGTCCCAATCTCACTCTCTCCTTTGCAAAAGCAAAAATTAAAAGTCACTCCCATGAATCACATCAAAGAATTGGTCTGGGTGTCAGGACAGTTCCTTTCAGTGCACATGTTGGCTTATGATGGCTTAATCTACAATAAAAAAGGAAAGTCTTCACTCCAGCTCTGAAACATTTAAAACTTGCTACTGGCAAGATAAAGAAACAAGACTGTTTTGCTAACATAAAGTCCCTCCTAGTTTCTAAATATGGCTATTTTTGGTAATACATGTCTGCATGCTACATTAATTAAATAAGAAACAGAACAGTTCTAGCTGTAAACATGATGCAACTGAAGACTGTACAACAAACTTTTATTCTACAAAAAAACAGTGTTTAGAAATTGATGGTGTAACACATATGTACAGTAGCCAATTTATTCATGTTTGAAAAATAGTAACAAAGATAATAGATTAATTAAATACATTGTTCTATACCACTACCAACCAAATTGTTTAACAACTCTCACCTGGTAATTTACCTAAATCTTCATACTATGAGCAACTTGGCACAGTGCCAGTCCCAGTTTAGAAGAACAACAGATTAACTTCTAGTTTTCAGGAAGTTTTTAACAAAATGTTTAAAAAGTAAAGCTACTGCCAATATGTGTTTGATTTTGAGTATTGATTTCTGTGGTCTATGACTGAAGCCTTTTCAAACTGAACATATTAAAATGAAATAAAACCCTTTAAGTTCATAAAATATCCTTAGATCTATTTTGTGCTTTTGGACTTTCACACAATCAAATCTGCCTGACCAGAACACTACGAGTAGGTGGTGCAGCAGCATGGGTTAAGTTCTTTCAGCTGGAGACTGCCCATGTCAATACATTTACCTTAAATATAGTTCATCTCAACTCCCAAGACACATTCTGGTAATAAACACATCAGCAAGGTCCATTACAAAGCAGTGGTTATTTAATGCATACCTAATGACTACTACTTGCACAATAGATAATAATTCATTCAAGTCCACTCTTTCCAAGGGCTAACTTCCTTAAGCAGTCTGTTTAGTATCCAGAATAAAAGTCCCTGGAACTGAAAAATTGAACCATGACACAGCATGAAAAAATACCCCACCTTCCAGGGGAAGAGGACAACACACACATGTGTAACTTGCTTCTAGGTTCAAAGGCATGCTAATGCTTTACAGTCATGTGATGTTTTCATACTTTCACCCCTTTGAGGGAAGCAGAAGGGGAAATAAAACTCGCATGTTAATAATTTAATGTTAAAGATCAAAATTCTAATCTGAGCTAGAAAAGTTTCTTTTACCAAAGCAGCATTCATGTAACAGAATCTACCCTTACTATCTTATTATGCAAGAGAAAAACAACTTTCTTAAAACTGAGTGAAAGGATGCTTTCAGACATAGAATTTTTAACAAAACTTATTTTGAAAGAAGTTGGTGAAATGCACTTGAATGGAACAAACTGAAAATCTGACATCATCCCACAGCTTAATCTTTCACTACCAATTGAAAGGATACACAAGCAGCAAAGTAGGTGAAACAGGAGAGAATAGCACTACTAATTTACCGAAGCAGCCAATTCATCTCAACAATTTAAAAAGAGGTTCAACTTCAACGTTATTCCATCAAAACACAACCCCCCAACTCTTATTTCTGTTAAAAACATGTAGGGTTTTTAGACCAACAACAGCTTTTTACTTTTCATGCAACATTTCTGAACTTTGAGTCATTAAAATCAATTAACCACAAAGTACTCAAACACTAACACTATCTATCCAGAACACCAAATATATTACAAAATAAGAAAATGCAAATATTCACTAAAGTTTTGGCTTCATGCATATCTGCATTTTAAAAAGTAAGCTAGAATCCTACTGCATATTTTTACAGTATATATGTTCCACCTTCTAGAAGTAGTAAGAACATTGTAACAATGAGCATGAGCAGATAAATACAAGCTCAACAGTACTGCAGTGAAGTAAGTTTTATCTTACTACCAAAAGAAGGTGAAAGGCAAATTTTCGCAACTAGTTTCATTTCAATTTTATTGAATTGCCTACAACATTCTGTGAGTGCTTGCACACACACAGGCACGCACAGAAAAAGTGGTACCTACAAACAGTTTACACACATATTTACATACACGTTATTTACATAAACTAATATGACTGCATGATCTTTGATGTAAAAACCGTATGCTTCTTGCACATGTAACTGTTGCACTGGTTTTACAAAAGTAATATAAACCTTTTGCAACAACTGGCTAAGCACATATCATTGCTGATTCCAAGTTTTTAGAGCTTGCAGGTTTTTAAAAAAATACAATACCTAAAACACTGTTATCAAACAAATATGCTTTATTGGCATCTAAAAACAAAATGCACCCAACATTAAAATGTACTTTTTTCATTTTTTAAACCCACTGCAGTACGAGGAACAAATCACAAACACTTACTTTAGAGAAAACAGAGACTATAGTGTAGATTTTACAAAATCACTTTTAATCTCTGTGTTATGCTCCTTAAGTAACATGGGCCATTTTTTTTCTGCCGAATTGTAGGAACATAAAATATCACAGCTTTATCTATACTTTAAAATTCTGCAGCAGCCTAAAAACACGGACAAGATACACCAGCACCTGTTTTCAAGTATAACAATTTCGATAGCCAAACTAAGGGTAGTATCTAAAAATTCCATTTTCTTCCATAGGAAGTCTTTGTTTGACAAGCTGTTATTTATCATTGTGAAATTAAAAGCAACTGGGGGCAACTTTATGCTTTACCAAAGAAATAAAATAAAATTTAAAAAAAAAACAAACCAAAAGCAAAAAACGTTTACCTACCATGTTCAAATTAAGAACAGTGTTCTATACAAGTCAGTTGTACAGTTATTTAAGTGAAAGATGAACATGAACATCAGATTAACTTAATTCTGGCAGACAAAAGTGAACTGCTACGGTCCAGTCAGCCATTTATCTATTACAGAGAGATGACAACTTTACAAAAGGTATCTTTTACCTACTGAGTGATGATTATGTCCCCTCAGTTTCTGTGCTTTCTACCACTGGTTCACTCTCTATATCAGCTTCTGTGTCACTCTTCTCTTTGTTTATCTCGACGGAAGATGTCAGTTTTTCATAAAGTTCTGGATCATCCTGCACCTGTGCAGTTGGTGGCTGACTTTCTGTCTCTGTATTTTCACCATTTACCTGGGGCATATTATCAGCTTTGCGTTGAGAAGTGGCCCCATCAAAGTATTCGAAAACCCGTGGATGTGGGGGCGGGATCCAGTTGTTTGACATTCTGTCTCTTCCAAACCTGTTCCCATTAATTTCTCTGCAAAAATTAAAATCTCTGTCATCCCTATCCCTCTGTCTTTCCCAGGGTCTTCTGCGGTCATCAAAATCTCTGTGAGCATCTTGTTCAAATCCTCTATTCCAACTGGGACCACTTCTACTATCAAACCTATAGTTTACATGCCGAAATCTCTCTCTGTCTTCATGGAAGCCTTTAGGGCCACCATAAATAGGGAAGGCATGGTGCTCTCTTTCATCATAATCTCCTCTCTGTCCCCAGTGCTTGTCTGAATTGAAACCAAAATGCTCTCTTCGGCTAAGGTTATCTATACCTGGTCTTCCAAAATTTTCTCTCATGTCTATATGTGGTCTTGCGAAATGTTCTCTTCCATCTACTGGAGGCCTTCCTATACCCTCTCTTGGATCAACTGGTGGTCGTCCAACAGAATCTCTGACATCCACTGGAGATGGTCTGTTAAGATTATCTCGGTTTTCAACTGGAGGAAAGCGATAATCTCTGTCTCCCTCCTGTTGAATGTTATCACCTCCAAGTGGTAGTCTTTTCTCTGGATTAGCAACATTATCGATATTTTGCCTTCCTGGTGTTCCAAAAGGTCTTTCTGCTTGATTAAAAATATCTCCTGGAGGAAAAGGACCTCGAGGTGGTGGTAGGTGAAGAGATGGATCAAGGATTGTGGGAGGAGGAATAGTACGCTGTGGTGCCATTCCTGGCTGCATTAATGGGAACCTTGGTCCAGGCGAATGGGGCATTAGGCCTGGACGGATATCTATAAGAGGCATTCCTGGCATTCTTTGATTACCGATATTTAAATGAGGCATGTTTGGAACTGCAGCTGGATGCTGCATTGCCAGAAGTCCAGAATTACTTGAAATATTTGGTGGTGGCACTCCCATAAGTCCAGAACTAGTTGAAACATTGGGTGGTGGCATTATGAGAAGCCCAGAGTTGCTTGAAACACTCGGTGGCTGTACTCCTGCCAGAACTCCTGAGCTGCTGGACACACTGGGTGGCTGCATTCCTGTCAGAAGGCCAGGGCTGCTTGAGACACTGGGTGGATGCACTCCAGCTAGAAGCCCTGAGCTACTTGAGACATTTGGTGGTGGCACTCCAGCTATAAGTCCAGAGCTACTTGAGGCGTTAGTTGGCTGAATCCCGCCAGCATGAGAAGAGCTACTGGAAACAGCAGGTAGCTGCATTCCTCCTGCAAGACCAGAATTGCTGGAAACAGTTGATGGTTGCACTCCTCCTACAAGTCCAGAGCTGCTTGAAACACTGGGTGGCTGTACTCCTCCTGCAAGTCCAGAACTACTTGAGACAGTGGGTGGTGGCCCTTCTCCAGTAAGCCCAGAGTTACTTGAGACACTGGGTGGCTGCACTCCTCCAAGTCCAGAGCTACTCGAGACATCACTTTGCACTAAAATGCAGCAACAAGAAGAACAGTTAACAGAAAATACCAGTGTAATACACAGCATTCAAATAAAAATGCAGTTTAATCCGTGTTCAGGTAATGTATGCAGTGATGATACTGCTGACAAGGTCTGTCCTAGTTTCTATAATGAATATATATTATTTCAATCACATTGGTGATACATAGACATTATGCCACAGAAATTAATGTCTCTACATAGTAAAGGCTGTACAGCAGCTTAAAATCGACAAACCCCACAGCCATCCCCCAATTTATCCAACAAAACTATTCAAATCTTTGATGAAATTCTATAGATGTTATACTATCCTACCCTCTCCTGCTCCTTTCTGTTGCTACTCATATAATCAAAATGCATTTTGAAGAAGTTTTCTAATGGGTTTCCAGACTCAGCTTTACTTCTTGAGACTATGAGAAAAACACATTTGAGCATAAGCTGCTAGAAGTTAATGATCAGATGATGACGAAGACAGTTCTCACCAATTCCCCAAATTAAAATCAGAACGATACCCTACCCAGCCCAAAACTTCCTATTCTGTAGTTACTAGTGCAATGGAGTATGATTTGCACAAATCTCTCAGTGTGACGCTTCCTGTACATGATCATATCAGATAATGAAAACATTTCTTACCAGATCTATTGTTTTCACTGGAAGAAATCTGAAGGTCTGTAAGATGTGATCCTTTGTCATCTGATTCTGGTTTGTTGATTGGCAGCGGATTAAAAACACTTCCAGCAGATAATGTTGGAGTAGCTAGATTGCTAGTAACTGTGCCAACTGGTAGAACGAGGCTAGTAAAAGGAACATCCTTCATCGTCTCTTGTGCAATTGGTAATGGAGGCTGTACTAAAGCTGTAGAGAAATAACAGAAGTGTATCACAGTAATCATATATTGAAACATTCAAATTTAGTTTGCTAGAAGTCAGGCTGATAAAAAGTGAAATTAATTACCCTCACTGGTATGTTTTTTGATAATAAATTTCATATCCTCAATCAGCAATGTAATATTTAGGGTTTTTTTCCTAGAGATCATGAGCTGCAGGCAAACCTAAGCAAACTGCACTCTAACATATCTTTAAATGTTAAGTGAATTATGTTAGAATGCTAAACTAAAATAAATTATTATATGTTATTCAGTGACTAAGACCAAATAACTTCAGTAACAGCTATATGTGTTAGAGAGGTCCAAATATTGAACTATGCATAAAAATAATTAACAATTTAACATAACTTTTTTCAGTAACTCCACATGAGGTATAATTTTTCAGTCTACTTTATAAGCTCTGTCAGTCTTTTTGTCAAAGCCTGCTTAAACCAGCTAAACAACTTATGTGTTGCTAATTTTCCATTACATAAGATTAACTCGCTTTTGATTAAATAACAAGGAGTACATAAACAAATTAAAGTTTTCATCACACACAAACAATTGTTAGAGGAATCAAACTTACGTGTTGGAACGACTGGTGGGACAACAGGCGGCGGGACAACAGGTGGCGGGACAACAGGTGGAACTGGGGGAGGCATATAACCTATACGGAAAAAAAAATGACAAATAATTACATGAAAAGCAAATAAACTTTTGCAGTAAAAGACTGCCTACATTATTTATCCCAAAAAGTTGCACCACTGAACACTTGCAAACAACGAATTAATAGGAAGTAGCAATGGCAGTTATTGTTTTCAAAAACAATCCCATCTTCACTACAGATGATCTGCAGGCACATCTTTAAGTGATTTCTGCCAGTAGTATCCAAAGAAGAAAATCAAGAGTTTCAAACTTTTCAAAAGCAAGGAGACTGATTTTAAGTATTTTTAAATTTTAATTTTTAGCAAAGGTAAAAAGCTGTGATCCCTATTCTCAACACAATACATTGGTAAAAATAATACCAAGTTAGATATAAGTAATTTTAATCTAGTATGAAATTTAAGAGTCAAAGGTCAACTTGCTCAGACAGTAACCAGTAGCTGACAGAAAACTCTGATGTACACAGAGGCACACGAACTGCCCATGCCCATTACATTTTTACTTACATGTCTTGAAATGGACATATATGGACTTACATGTCCATTTCGTCTTTACTGACTTACCTGGAGGTGGCTGTGAAGGGTTGAAACTTGCTCTCAAGAAGGGTGGAGGAGGAATTGGGCTATAACCAGGAGGAGGGACAGACATTGCGACAGGAAACGCAGGTGGAACCAAGCTAACAGCAGGCACAGCTGGAGCTACTGGAATCTTTTTCCATGGAAAGAAAAACAAGCAGCTTCAATTACTTACCAGCATTCAAAGACATTAAAAGGGATAAACTGATTTAACTGCAATTCACATTAAATACTAAATGTAGCAAAGGCTTTGTATACATTTCGAGAACTCTAAAGATCTAGATTGCATTCTGAAAAGGTACACTACAGGCAAACAAGGACACTGGAAGAATCCTATGAAATCTTTACTTTATTCTTAGATAGCCAAAAATACAGTTTAACACTATTCAAGAATAAAAATTTACCTATCACAGAAGGGTGATTGCAGAAATGCAGAGAAAGAAAAGGAAGAAAAATATAGATAGTGTAGCAATTTGGGAGCACTTTGAAAACAGTGATTCTAGTCTCATTAGAAAAACTTATGTATTTTAGAACAGTACTGGAAAATTAAGTTTAGTGTGTGTAATTATAAGGCTGATAATCCCGACGAAATCCTGAAAATTACTTAATATCTCTCAAACTTCTGTTTGAGCTATATGTTTTGTTACAGTGCATCATATTTACAATGATGTAATTAGAAGCAGTATAAATCCAATATACACATGTATATTTAAATATATACTGATCACAGTGTACATTAGGAGACAGCTGAAATAAGAAGACTGAAGACAGTTTTTGTGAGGAGGAAAAAGCTCAAAATTCAATTCAAATAAATGCAAATATATTAACATTCATATAATTTTATGTCAGTTCAACAACCGGAAATGTCTATACACATCTGGAAAGATAAAACACTAATAATATAAA
This sequence comes from Cnemophilus loriae, assembly GCA_013397755.1. Lineage (NCBI taxonomy): Eukaryota > Metazoa > Chordata > Aves > Passeriformes > Corvidae > Cnemophilus > Cnemophilus loriae. The sequence goes on along the minus strand of VZTF01009274.1, from coordinate 654,611 downwards.
TATAAAAACTTTTGTATTAAGCAACTGCATAAAATGAAAGGTTATGCTCAACCATGGCAACTGATTCTATTCTAAAATATTTCAGAGATGAACACTAATGGATGCAGGACTTAAATCAAAAATATTTTATCACTTAAACTCAGCATTAAAGTTTACCTGTATTGAATAAAAAGTCTGCCCACCGGTTCTGCGGAGCTTTTGCAAACTCAGACAATACCAACCTGCAGCATAGTGACTGGTTGTGTGTAAGCTTCTGTCTGTGTCGTAACAACGGTACTCTTATCAACTGCAGCACTCTGTGTCGTTTGAGTATTTTCTTTAGCAGCTTCTGAGCTTCTGGCTGTTTCCCACTCTTTAAAAATGATGTATTTTATTATAAAAAGATAATTATTGTGTTATTTTTGTTTAAATATTGGAAAGTCCTCTTTCTTCTTAAACAATAAATCTGAATCTAGTACCTACATATATTCACTACAAATAGTCCTCAAACTTATGAAAAGAAGTGCAATTATTTATTATTATGTATTTTAAAGAACATAAAATATCTTTATCTACCTGCAATCCTGTTTAATTATGCCTGTATACAAACTGATTTTTCAAAACTTGCCAAGTTTTTTCACCAATCATTCTGTTCACAATTTGCAATATAGGGTATGCTCCTGTTTTCTAAAAACTCCTGTAGCCAATATATGTATGTTATCACCTGGCAACTGTACAATGAGAAAGAATCCTCATGTTAAACGAACCTCGCCACAACCTCCATTTCTTCCATCTGTCATTTCTTCAAAAAGTTTTGTACTTTAAGTGTAACATAGCGAATGTATTTCAGTAATGTCATCTGTTTTAATTGTTGTCATTTATACTCAATTTTCACTCAAAGCAAGACTGTATTTTGACCCGAAAAATCACTGTCACTACTGTAAAAGTCATTTGGTGCTAGATCCATTTCAAGAAAATACAGTACGAGTAAATCTTTCATAAACCCAACAAACTGTTCAACTGGGTTTCAGAGTAAGGTCTAACATTACTTGTTTTCCTGTCTCTCTGACTTCATAGGAAAAATCCCATAAGGTTCTGCTAAGCTGTGCCTATCTGGACAAGTTTTAATTTCAACTTAAATCTTCCCTGAATACAAGACCTTCCTAATCACAAGCAGATAACAATTTTTGCACAAATTAGTATTTCACATACCAGTGCACAAAAAGTTCAGAACTCTTAAAATATGTTAACCTTTATTAACTGGCCTAAACTAATTACCCTTTGTCACCAGTTCCTCACTGTCATGACAATCAACCAGTTATTAATCTAAAAATACAATCTAAATTTCATTACTAAGTGCCATTTATATCATAAACAAAGAGCTACAAAACTCTATGTAAATGAAAAAGGAGCATGCATTTCCTAAACAGTAAATTTTCTGAGAATTTGCAATTACCAAAATGAACACATTGTCTAACCATCAGAATTTTTAATGCTTGTACCTGTATTTACTGTTTCCTGGTCAATCATGCCACCTTCAGCAAAGCCCTCCAAATCATCCAATTTCACTTTCTCCCACGGAATATAGGAAACTCCCAGATCCACATCCCAGAATTGCTTGTATTCTGTTTTCACACCTTTATTCAAAGCCCAAGCAATCTGAAAATAAAACCCAATCAGACAATCTGGTTAAATCATATAACCGGGGAACAGAATATTTCAGATTATTTCCTTCAAGTTTCTGTCACTACACATCAATCCTCAGTGTCTATTTATCAAAGTTTTAACAATGTTTGGATTTTAAGTGAACCTGCAGTTAAGTTTACTTGGCCTCTGCAACAGGTACGATAAGATTAATTACATCAGAAAGCTTAAACTTGTTCTACATTAATCCTAACACATATAGGGGGAAATTAAAAATACAGTATTTCAAGGATTTACCGTAAAGCATCAAGAAGGTAGGAAAAAACCCCATAACATTTAATAAAATACTTAACTCTAAGACTACTATAAAATTTAGTATTAAGTGACCCCAGTGGTCAGGTATGGGACTTAGTCTGTACATACATAAATTATTGTCCAAATGTTTCCTAAATATCAAGTCATAATGTCATTTTTCTATCTTTCATATTGCTTGTTAAAAGCTGCATTTTACACAGAGAGAAAGCAATTTACACCTCACTGCTTCATTCTTCTTCTCCACATTGTACATCTGAATGAACAGCTGCAAAAAGACAAATCATCATAGTAAAACTGTACTGCATTTGAAATGGACAGCATCCCTAAGATTAAAATCACCTTACCTTAATAATTTTAGATCCAATTTTATAAGACCCAGAACTAAGTTTCTGAAGAGCACGATATGCATCTTGTCTATGTACCATACAGACATAAGCACATCCTCTTGGGGGAATCATCTATGGAAAAACAGCAGTGGTCTTAAAAAGTAGAAAATTCAGTACTTCGGATTATGTAACTACACTAATACTATAGAAGGAAATTAGTCTTAGAATAGTATTAGAATACTAATACTACAGAAGGAAAGGCTTACATTGTAAACAATCATTACCTTAATCTGCCATATTAATAAGTTTGGGCATCGAGAAAACTTAAGAGTGCTACTGGCAGGCTACTTCAGTTACAGCATTTTCAAGAAGCAGCAGCAAGCTGAAGAATGGTGTCGTGGGGTGACAGGTTTCTAGGTGAATTTCACCCTGCCAGGTCCTTTGGATGTGGCAGGGTGTTGTGGGCCAATGACATTTAAGGTACGCCCTCTGCGAGATACAGTATTTAGGGAGCTGGACACTTGGAACTTCCTCTCTGGCTTCCGGCGTTCCAACAGGTAACAGGGGATGGAGAGGGGTTTTTTGCCAGGCTAGGCCTCAGGGCCGGCCTGGCTGGCCCTTAACCCTCTCCTCCGGCTCCCCGAGGGCCAGGCCTGGCCCCCTTTTACCATCTGCCGGGCTGAGCCTCCCCCCTCCCCTGCTCCCCTCGAGGGCCGGGGCCTGGCCCCGTTTTACCATCCACCGGGCCAAGCCCCTCCCAGCCTCGGGCCAGTGAGCCTGGCCCAGCCTCTGCTGCTCTGGGCGTGGGCTGGGTTGGGCCCCCACCTCTGGCCACCTCCA
>VZTF01009274.1:597023-650967 GCA_013397755.1 Cnemophilus loriae | reverse complement strand
GTATGGCTAAGAGAGACTCCGCTCTCTAAGTGAACTGAAGAAAGGTTATTCTAGAGGTGGCAAACTAACTGATAAACATCAGATTTTGTGTCTTTGCATTGGCAGTGGGGAAATATCTGAAAGAGAAGTTTGGGGAGGGGGGAAGGGGAGGAGGTTTTCTGAAGGTTTAATCTAATTTTTATTACTCGGGTTTTTTTCTTCTTTTTTTTCCCTTTTAGTTCTGTTAATAAAACTTTCTTTATATTCTTTAAAGTTTGAGCCTGCTTTGCTTCTCCTAATCCCTATCTCACAGAGGGAAATGTCCTAAATAATAGGCCCAAATTTAAATTACTGCATTTAAATTGGATTGGCGAACTCAAAACCACTACACTTTAATTGGTGTTTCTGCCCGGTTGTATCAAACCACTACAAATGGGTGTTATAAATGACACGAAAGATTTGAACAAGGAGCAGACAAAAACTGGGAGCTACGTTATGACAACTCCAGAAAAGCAGAGGTTGCTACCTCTTCTTAACCTCCAAATTCTCTGTGAGCTGAGCAATAACCTCTCACAGAGGAGCAAAGTAGTGATCAAAAGTATATTGCATTTTTGAAGGGTAGACTCCTCATTCCTGAATGTGATTTTTTTCTAATGTTTTATTGTACGTATGTATAGCATATTTTATTTATTGCATGACGTGGCATGTAATCTTTGCAAGCTTACATTTTATATATAACAATTGCTTATATCAGTTTTAGTCAAAAATCCTGGTGTGCTTTTACACTATTTAAATGCACACAGTAATGTAACATAAACATATGCAAGATGACAGATTGTAAACATATTTTGTAAGAACTGCATTAAGATATACATTGTTATTCTAGGTACTTAAGCTTTGTGGAATGCGTAGGATGAACTATCTACAATATGGTTTGCCTTTGAAATAGAACAGGCACTGGGACGTTTATAGTTGTTACATTACTTTCCTTAATTGATAGTCCCTCCAAATCAAAGTGAGGTTTAAATGTGTGGCTACGGGGCTGGTTTTTTCACCTGTGAAACTTTCTTAAAAGATTCTGTAAAGCCAGAAAAAGTATTCCTTAATAATTATATATTTGAATATATTAACATGACAAGAAAATAGTAAAAGTATTATCTGAAATGAATGAAATTGCACAAGAAGCATTTTAAAATTGCTGAAACAAGAGGAACACCCAGATTTCGCTTTTGTAGAGATGCTATTTTAGCAGAAAAACACTTTCTCTTGAAGCTGAATTATAGGCAACTGAGGTACTACTCTAAACACCTAACTCTAAATTACTCTAAATAATGAGAATTGTATCTCCCAATTATAACCATCTTTTAAACTGTCACATTTTAGAATAAACTTTTGTTTACAGTACAATTTCTTTTCTTCTAAATGTTTTATCAAGAAAGATTCTACTTGAGGAAGGTAACCAAGTACCATGTGGATACACATCAGCAGATGTCCTTAGGCCACGGAAAAATGATACCTGCTCCATGACACATCACTAAACCAGAACCACCATAACTTTTTGGTTAAACCCTGGTTTAAAAACTGCATAAATTGGTAAAGCTTAGGAAGAACCTTTGTACCATGAAGTGTACTGTCTTTAGCACTTCAAAATAGAGTAGATCGAAACCAGGTGGCAAATACCATGGCCACAATTTTTAAACTGTGACAGAAAACTCTCCTAAACACAAGTTTAAGCAGCTATAAGGAATTCAGAGGCATAAGCATGCTTAAGTTTCTAGTCTATAACTCCTGAAAACCCATAGCAACACGTTTACTTACATTAATTGACTCTATTTGTCCAAATTCTTCAAACAAGTTCGTTAAATCTTGCTGTGTAGCCTTCTTGTCTACTTGACCTACCCAAAGAGTAGTACTGCAAACTGTCAAGAGACACATTCACATCAATCAAAATACTGAATGTTAGCTTATGAAATACTCTATAGCTTGAATGTAAAAGGTTTTAAAATTACACAGGAATCACTGTGAAAAACCCAAGAACAGTGAATCTATTACTATATAGAGATTAAGTACATTAACAAGAATGTTAAAGGATTAAACAACACCAAACATTCACTACAAGTGTTCATTCTTCTTGTTTCGTTTTCTTTTAAACAAAATATTTTTTTTAATAGAAATAAAACTGTAAAATTCTGTAGATTATCAGCTAAAGTAAACTGAATTATAAATTACTTCTGGAAAGAAACCAAAACATTTCTCTTCTACATTCCATTAAAAAACCCATGCCTTCAGGATTAAAGTCAATTTTAACAAAGTAAGACTAAGTTCTAACTGGCTAGAAGTGTATTACAGATGGAACTTAATACTGCAGTATTATGCACTGCATTTTCACCTGAAAGAAACAGCAACGATACTGTTAATTTACCATGGGGAACAACCTGGGAAGATAAACTTATCTGAGGCCAATCAGGCTGAAGACATCCATGATACTTCTGATTCTTGTCAATTCCACCACAAGCCCAGATCCCTGCAACTGCCTTCCAAATGTCCACCCACCCTCCACGCCAAACATAAACATTCACTGACATGAGCTAAGGACTTCCTTCTCCCATATCTACATGGTCCCAAATCCTCTGTCTCTCAAATACTGCCTAATCTATGTGAGCAAGTTGGATTTCTTGGCCTGCCCGATCCTTAACCAAGGAAACATTCTTTCTTCATCATTATCTTCATACATCACATCTCCTTCCTGTACCAATCCTGGTGCACCAAACTGGAAACCAGAGCCATGCATTCCTCTGTCAACTGACATTTTCAATTGACATCAGTACTTTGCAGTGCTGAGAATGACCAGTTGTAAGATTTCTCTTGGACAAAACTTCTTCCTTACATGCTTGTAGGTATTCCTTTTGCATCTCATGGTGCTAAGCTCTATGAAACAATTCTTCAGATCTCAGCAAGTAATAATAGTAGCTGTCACTGAACAAATTTCATGAAGTAGAACACGTGTCAGGTGAATTACTTATTTATTTAATCACCTCCTCCCAAAGTTTCCACATTTCACTTAGCCTTCTTAATATCTCCTTTACACTTCACAGGACCTCAAATGCTGCTGCTGCAGCTCGTTAGCTTACTTAACATCTCTGCCTCTCAGCCCCCAATCATTCTGATTATAGCTCCCTGGCTTGTGGACCACTGTGAGAAATCTACACCATAAAACCGATTTGTCTCTTTTCATGTGAAAAACCAGAGAAGAAGGGGAAAATAAGCATCTAAACTGTAGTACAGTCCCCAGTTTAAAGTCACCTTGGAATGATGTAAAATATTAATGTGAAGAGAACAGAACACTCTTTCCTTTACAAAAATGAGTTGTGAGCTGCTTATCTTGTCAGATAAACAATATAGTTCTAAGACACAAGATAAATGCGAAACTACATCAGAAACAGTTTACAACCTATCTAAACAAAGCTAAATTCTCAAATTACATTACCTTTGATTTAAGCAACTGTGTGGAGGAAGATATTTTTCTCCTTACTACCTTCCTTTTTTTAGTATGTAAATTCTCTGCAGAAATGACAGTGGTGCACAGCGGCGCTCTGCAGAGGCTGAAATCCACTTGGTTTTTGAATAGTTTCTTAAGATACCACCATGACGGTCTATCTTAACACTAGCAAATTGCACCTGCTTTGGCACTACATTCCTCTGAAAATCTATTTTAAAAACACTGTAAAGGTTGCAAAACACGGCCCTCTTAAGATATCCATCAAAGTGTTCAAGGTACGTACCACATACTTTAACATTTTATCAGTCTAACAATTTTCAGACCAACTGCTGGCCACCTTCAAATGCCCGGTTAAAGGCAGTATTAAAGAGAAGGAAGACTGTAACTTAGAGACATCCCTTGCTGATATCTGTTTAGAAGCAAAATCACTGGTCCAAGTGCGAGTAAAAACATCAGTAGAACAGTATGATACTTGCTGTTCTCTAAGATGATGTGATGTACCTTTCTAAGTTGTAAGATGCATCAGAAATTAAACTTATAAATAAGTAGTCAAGATAAATCTTGTTCTGTCAATGAAAACAAAGCCTTTTTTCCATTTTATCCTACGTTATTAAAACACTAAGCAGGTGCCACTTACCGCTTAGTGTTTTTGACCGTATAGGAGGCAATCCCTTTTTCTGACGTTCTTTTTCCCTCTCCCTAGCCCTTCTTTCACTGGAGTACGACCGAGATGACTTTCTCTTCCTTTCTCTTGATCTTGAGCGTGAACGTTTTCTGTGTTTCCGCTTACGAGAACCAGACCGTGATCTAGACCTTCGTTTTCTTGGTGACCTACAAAATCCTTAATTTTAGTATGCTGAGTTAAAAAAAAATAAAATACTCTGACTTAGTTGTCTTTTAACTACAAACTTTGGGCACTATACAGATATTTCCATTATATTCACTAAAACTGCTCCAGGAAATAATGCCACTTGGGTGAGGAAGAGAAGGTACACCTTAAAACAAAACACATTCAAAATGTTCTGTATCTACAGTACCTAATTCTCTGGCACAGAAAGTCTGTCCAGCTGGCTAATGTTAGTTATTTCTGTAACCTGAACAGGTCTTAAAAAATTTCAGTTAAAGCACAGGTATGGCAAATTAACTGTCATACCAAAAGTCTGAATCTAACACACAAATATTTAATGAATATGTCTTTTCATTGTCAAGAACTGCTAATGACAATTTGGGAAAATACAGAATTGAGACTGACAATCACAAATTGCAACTTTTTTTCAGAAAACCTTCATTTACTTAATACAAGGTAATTACAAAACCTTGAACGAGATCTTGAACGAGTTCTTGATCTCGAACGAACAGCTGATTTCTTTTCTTCTTGTTCAAAAATCTCTTCTTCAGCAATATCCTGACCTTCATCTATATCCATGTCCTGAGGTCAGACATAAAAGATGTTCAATAACACTTAATAAATATACTCACAATATATACGACTTGCAATCATGTTAGTATGTGTTTTCCTTTCAATTTCTGTAATAAAATTTTAAATAGTTTTACCTGTTGTTGAATATCCATTGTATCATCTACATTTGTTTCCACTTCCAAAAACTGCTGTTGACTACTCCCTTGTGATGGTGATGCAGAGTGCTCTGAACCAAAATTTCCTTCTTGATTCTCCTCAGGGCTTGCCTAAATAACAGTTAATAATATACCATAAAGCCCCTTACAATTACAAATGCTTACTGTCAAAATGTAATACTATATGAAAAAATTAATCCCACTTCTCATTAATATGAAAGCTGAACTGGATATCAATCCATTCCATTCCTTCTTTATGGTAGCATCCTTAAACACAAAACTTTGAAATAATTAACATTCCTGATTACAACAGATTAGTATCTATTTGCTAAATCAAAAAACACCATACAAACAAAGTACACAATTTACTGCTTAATTCGGCTGCTTCCAAACAGAAATTCACAGGACAAACGTAGCCATATGTACAGTGACCCTGAAAGATACCCACTTGTCTCCCATGCATACGCATTAATAAATGTTATTTTGATACTAACATAATAAAAATATTTGCAATACCAATTGAACTAGTTAAAAAATTTACACTAGTCTGAACTTTTTTACACTAGTCTGAACTTTTTTACAGTGCATGATTTCAGACAAGCAATTACTGAAAGATAAGGGAGGAAGCTACGTCATTTATGTCAACATGGCAATTTCAAGAGACCTAACAAAATAAGCAGTTCTGAAGAAACACCAAAATTAACGAATGTGGAATACTAAAGGTGTTGATGATTTGCTAGAGAAAAAACTATAATGACCTGTGCATTGCCTGGAAGTACAGATTTGGAATAAATATCTGTAAGACACCAGATAAATTCAAGAACTAAAATAAATGAAATTAAAATAGTCAGAAATTATATGAGAACAATTTTATGAGAAAAGCAATTTAAAATCTATAATTCATTATGCAGGTAAACATTTCAGTGATCCTCGCTATATTTTAGCTTTTAATTAAACAAATCCTACATGTTCTATCTGCCCAGAGAATGACAGGAAGTTAGCAGAATGACTAGTAGTAACAATTTTATCTTTATATTTTTTAAACATCTTATAGCAAGTTTGTAAAAAAAAATTCTACTATAATTCCGTCAATTTATTTGCCTTCTGACAGTATGTTTTGTCTCATTTTCCTTATATTTAATTATTCTTCAACCATCTGTTTCTCGATATCAATGCCTATATTTCTTGTTGCTCCTTCTGTTTTTATCTTCTGTCCTCTCCTCCTCTCCCTCTGCTGCTCATCAGATGCCTAGTAATTTTGTTTCGTGCTTTATCTTTCTTTCTCTTTCCCTTTGATCTTTCTCAATGAAACTTACACATGGAATTAAAGAAAATATTACCCATAACATGCTGCAGTCATTACAAAGTAGTTCCAGCAGAAGTTTGTATCTTTTAGCTGTTATTAAGATGAAAATAAAACTTTCTCTCCATACTGACTAGACAAGAAGACTGGATCTGAAGGGAAAATCCTTCAGGTCTTGGAATAGAAAATTAAATAGTAAAAGGAGAATGAAGTAAACATTCTACCCATAAACGTATTGTAAACTTTGATTTTGCTTATTTTACAATAAGGTAGGCATTCAATATTTTTATTTTCAACTTAGACAGTTACTTTTTGGTATGACACATCAAAAGCTCCTCAAACAGATGCATTCTTCAATGCTTTATTCCTTTACAACATTTTTAGTGTTTAAAGACAGAAATGGCTAGATATCCACCAAGATCCAAAACTATTTAGTCTGTAGCTACGTTGCATATTCTTTTTCATTTACTACACTTAAATGAGAAATGAAAATACAACAGTAAAATAAAGCAGTCAAGAAACAATATCTAGTAAAAATTAAATTATTAAAGTCACTAATTCAAAGCTTAAATAGCATTCTTGATTGAAAGCTGAGCCACTTGGCTCAGGCAGAGAATAGATTGCTCAGGGAGGTGGCAAGGTCACCATCTCTGGTGGAGTTTAAGAGGCATCTGGATCTGGGCTGGGTGACTTGGTTTAGTGGTTCAGGGGTTACAGTGGCAGCGCTGGTTGACAGCTGGACTTGATGATCTTAAGGTCTTTTCCAACCCTGACTATTCAATGGTACTATGACTTCACCTTTGCACAGCTTGAACTAAAATCTTCAACAGATGTTTAAGCTTGTGATCCCTTGTCTTTTCATTCAATCTGAGACTTCTATTTATCTGTGAAACCAGATCCAAACACTTCACACAAAGTTCACTTTATACTGGCCAGGACCAAAACAAAATAATTTTGGTGGGTTTTTTTTTTTTTAATGGGATCGGGAGCAGAAAAGAACAATTGAGTACTGAGGACTAATCTCAGTAGAAATAAACCAAGTTACTTCAGTGTAGAGAGAAAACAATTAATATAGTTAAGAAGGAACCTTGGGTTATCTCAAGCACCAGTTCTTAATGAATAATGTCAGGAAATATGTGACTCTATTCTTTAGCTCAGATTTTTCAAAAGAATTATTTCATCAGTTATTAGTCAAGACATAAAACCTGGGTAAATTAAACTTATCCACAGTCTCTATTTGTCCTCCCTTCAGAGACAGGAGCATAATGACTTCAGTGCTCACCTTATTCTTTCTGCAAGCACGGGGAAACTTTTTTTCCCATATAAAGAGCTAAACAGCCAAAGCACAGTCATGTCTAACTCACCAAATGAGTTCTCTTTCCTAAGAGAAGCAAAATGTACACCTCCCACATTTGGTTGTGGGTTTTTTCCTGCTTTAAGCACTTTTTTTCCACTTATCCCACTTACTCTGCAAGCTTCTGTTACACGGTCAGCTAGTGACAAAGACTTTAATTATAAGAAAACTGTCAGTAACAACACAATTTTTTTGTCCTGGAATATGATTTTTTTTAATCAGTGGAAAACATAAATTACTACAACAGCCACAAGATGGAGTTCTTACCTTTTGAGGCTGCTGCTGCTCCAAAAGCTGTTGTCTGAGATGTTCTAAATTTTGTTGCTGTAGCTGTTCAGCTAGTTGGTGAAAAAGTGAGTTGTTCACAGATTCTGGTACTAATGGCCTAAAATGAAATAACTTTAATTAAAAAAAAAAAAAAAGCCTACAGTTTTTCTCTTGCTTTAAGCAGCTAGGAAATAGGTCTTCACAACTGGGTTTCAAGTTTAACTAAAATGTAAAATAATGAGGACAATGGAGCTAGGTCCATCTTCTCATATCATCATTATCCCATCAACTGTATAAATATAACTATAAAAAGCAAGAACATGCTAACTTTAGGATAAAGTCAACAAATATTCTGGCACACATACTTACAGTAAAATGCATATGTTTAATTTAGTAAACTGTCTTTTCCTACAGTTTTAGTGTACTTATGTGCTGAAATAAGTATTTTCCTTACTTAATCCTAATTTTCAACTAGCATCAGGCAAATTTTAGCATTTTCCATAAGAAACATAGCTTGGTCTTACAACTGGGAAGAGGCAGTTTCCTTTTTAGGCTCTTCATTTTGTTCAGATTCTTCCCCAAAGTCAAACCTGTCCATCAGCTTCTAGGATAAAACAAAATAAGCATTACTGAACACTCCTTATTTGTCCCTTTATGCATATTTCCTTTTCAACAGGAAGATGCTCTTATTTCTCAACTTAAAAAAAACCCAAAAAAGTTTGGCAAAAAACCTGAATAGAAAATTAAATGTCATACTGCTACTGCTACCAAACTCTTGAGTGCATCAAATCTTGCCCCAGCTTTCTTGAGCTCTGCTGCAACAAGTACAACCACATGTTCTTTCCACAGTAACTAAGAGCTATTCTGGAGTAAAGCTTAAATGAAGATTAATTTTATGTAATGGTACCTTTAATTAGAAGAAATTACTACGAAGAGGCCAACTATTCAATCCTTTGGTAATCAGCAAACTGCTCTGCTCATATCAAGAGAAGACCTACAGCTTGATTACTTCACAAAGAATTACTGTATTTTCACACACACGTGTCATTTAGACAACCTGAATTCCTTCAAATATACTGCTCCTTGAAAACAACTTCTCACACAGTCTGCAAAAAAAATCAAAGCAAGCAGTTATAATGTAAGAGGAATAAGCCTTCTAATGGATAAAAAGAAAGGTATTTGACAAGAAAAAAAACTTGGATAAACTTCCTGTGTTATCTGCAAAGATGTCTACACAGGAGTTCTGCTTAAGCAAAGAAGCTTGTCTATTATTTTAAAGAGTCCAGAAGCACTTTGGTAGCACTTTACTTTCTTGAAAAGGAAACTAAGGAACAAGCACGAAGAAATACAACAGATGTTATTTGTCAGTGAGATTCCTTTTTTTTCACTATTTATTGATAGAGTTGTGCTATTAAAGCCATGTCCATGCATCTTTACACACCTTAGAAGTCTTCTGAAAAGCAGAGCTAATGCTATACTACAAACCACCATAACTTCTTCTCAAACCTTAATCTCAGAAGAAAAAAACCAAGAGGATGAGAACATAGGGCAGTCATTTTGAAATACTAAGGCAAAAATCTTTTCAGGAACAAGCCATGATGATTCAGTAGCCCATTTTCTTTCTCAGGATGCTTCTATTTATTCTCAATTACTGCAGCCCAGCAAGAAGAACCAAGCATAAGCTAACTAGAAGACTGATCAATCAAGAATTTTTAGAACCGCTTTTCCCAATATAATATTTATGAAAGCAGGACTGAATATGTCTCTGAGAAAAAACAGTAGAAACACAGACCATCAAGCATATGTGAGATGAGATGTTAAAATCCAGAACAAATTTCACCATATATATCTAATCCATTTAAAGCAAGGTGACTGCCTTTTTTGTTTGTACTGTTAGAGTATTTTCCGGTGAGACCCTTATAAAATGCTGCTGCTCTGAAAAAAATTGTGCATTTTAGAAAAATAACCTCAAACTTAAAATACTAATAATCATCATGTATCTTCCATCATGACGAAGTAGGAAGGAAAATAATAGAATATGTACTATTTATACATCTGAGAAAAGAAATAAATAGAAACTAGTCACCAGTTCATGACAAAAAACAAACATTTAGATTAACCAAGGCCAGAGAAAACTAGAGAACTTCCAGCCAAGACAGGTAAACCTGCAGCATGATTTTTGTTTACATTTGTTTTAAATGACATTGTACATATTTGAAAGGAAAAATCTGAACTGGAAGATGTTGATTTTTACACAGTTTGTAAAAGAATACTCTCTACAATGCAGTAATAGAAATTAAACCAAATTAAATACTAGGATACCAAGTTTAATGTTACACACACATGCATACAAAAAGCACAGAATCTTCCCTTTACGCTATATATGTTACTTCGATTACCTAAGAAGAAAATATGTTCAGAAAAAGCAACGGAAAGGATTAAAGACATGAAAAAAGCTTTTTATTTGAAAGGAAACAAAATTTTTCGTAAGAATCAGGATATTCTCTTTGGAAATTAAAGTAAAAGGAGTAGGGTAAATGCATAGGAAATATTGATCAAATTTTTTTTACCATAACACAAGGATTTGGTTCTGTAGCAAGATCAGAAAATATGCACCTTGATGTTGCCAGAAGAATTTTTCACATAATGTGTATTAATTTGCACAATTAAGTAAGACAAGATACTAGAGACTGAAGAGATTAAAAACAAAGGATTGGAAGAACTGCCAAATGTATCAGGAATAGTGGTTTTTTTACAAAGATGTATACTTATGCATTCATCAAAACTATTTTGTTGCACTATTTATATCTGTTATCCAATTCACCAACATTATGCCATGGAATGAAAACCATGCTTCACAGTTACCTCTGGATCACAATACTAATAAATGTTTTTTATCATAAAGCCACCCTTTTTTTATGTCTGTATATAAACATCTCATCAGAATGCAAATTCCTTCAATTTGCTTCATTTAAACTGTCCAAAAGTCAAGACAGCCACACCTATGAATATACCTATCCATGGAAATGCTGGAATTAAAGTCTGCAGAATAACGCCGTATTATAAAATACTTTCTGTACGTAAATATTACAGGAGTCCCTATTAACTGATGCATTCATTCCCTGGAATTACACCCTTCTCGAGTTGATGGTTACAGCTCTGATATAGCAGGAGTACAAGCCATTCTTTTTCTGACTTATTTTTACAGCTGCATTACTTTCAATAAAAAGAGATTATCTGAATGAACAATAAAAAAGGGTTTTTTTGCTTCTCCAACTTCCTTATTCTTACTATTTATTCACTCCAGGACAATCCTACAGATATTATGTACTCACAAACTGTTTCTTCCAAAGATAACAATGTTTTTTTATTTATTTCTTTAGTTAGTTAGTTATAATTCTTTGAGCAGAAGTTCTTCCTTTTTTTATTATAGGTATTATACTACTACCACTGCAATTGCTTGCATGGTTGTTACTACCTGGCATGCAATTATATTAGTTTTCTTAAATTCCTGCGTTCTGGTTTTGTTTGTAGTTTGGTTTGGGGGTTTTTGTCTCTTTTTTTTTTTGGGGGTGGGGGGGAGAGGTGTTTGTGTTTGGTTTTTTGTTTGGTTGTTTGGTTTTTTTGCAACAAAAGTTTCTTTACCTACAGGCTTATTTATTCACTTACATCACTTTGTGGCTAAGATTGTAAGTTTTCTTGGCACAAACTTCATAATGTAAGAAAATTACAAATCCAACTTTTTATTCTTCTGAGAAAACAGTGTATACTAATTTCTGCATATTTTCCATTTATCACCTTGTAAGAAACAATTCTCACTGCTGTGTTACGAAGGGTGAGAAAAAATATGCAACAATGGCTTAACTTTGCTAAATCAAATCCACTACCATATTCAATAACCTTTATGGGTCCCTTCCAACTCCAGATATTCTACAGTGTGCTATTTAGCCCTGAACTCATACAAAACTAATATTTTCATTTACACTACTCTGTTTAGACTTTTCTTCGTATTTACAAGCTGTAGCACTTTATAGAATATTAATGTATTTTTAAAATGTCCAAAGGCAATAATCCAAATAAAATCCAAAAGAACTTTTCACTTACATATATTTTAAAAATAAATACTTCTTCAAATTTCTATTATTCTACTTCTACCTTATTAAAAGAGACACTCTGTTCCAGTGGATTAAGTGTGTTAGCAGCAGCAGCTGCAGCTGTGAGTTGTGCTGTGAGGGCCTGTAACTGGACGACAAGACCAGCATCCAGGGCTTGAAGTAGTGAAGGCTGAGGTTTCTGCTGCTGTATCTGCAGCGTCTGTATCAACTGCTGAAGCTAAAAGAGAAAAGATAACAAATACATTGAACAAGATTTTTTTTTTAGCAAAAAAACAAGCTACAAAATAGACCTTTCCCCTTCCACTTAGTAAAAAAACCCTCAGGAATGAAGAATCATCTAACCTATGGCTATTATTTTGTCTTAATTTGTTTTCGTTTACAGCAAATTTTGTTCCCACTTACTGGCTAATTTGTTTTCTGGGGCTGATAAGATAGGCAGATGCTTCTTCTTCCTAACTTGCTCTGACAGGTTGCATGATGATGCCAGTCACCACTCAGGATTTCCTGCTTTCTAGGGTTCCCCCTCTTCTGTTTCTCCAGTTTGATTCCTTTTGACCTGAAAAAAATCTGTTAGCCTACTCCAGCTTCCTATGGGCCCACGTATATTAGGATAATTTGTATCCTGTAACGACATTTGTACAGAGAAAAGAACTGCACTGTGGCAAACTCCACTTTACACCGCTGCAACCTGTTCATAGGGAGAGCTTGCACCAGTGTCTCTGCACATGTCACAAGTGAAATCTCATAGTGAAACTCAGGTTTGGGCTGATAGAATGCAACTCCTTTGCTATGTTAACAAAACATAAAAAGCAAACGTACAAACCAATCACCTGGTCTATTTTGATTTCCTTCCTTCAAATTCCTATCCGTATATAATCTTCTAGTGAAGCTGACCTAATGAGGAAATAAAAGGCTTTTTCATGTGCAGATCAATTTATCTGTTGAATAGGGATGCTTCCACAAAATTGTGTAGATTTCCCTTAAGGAAAAATACTAACCCTATGGAAAGAAGCTCTCCTAAAGCTTTGTGGAATTAGAGGAAGCAGTTCTTTGACATTCCATGAGATAAATCCCCAGAGCCTTATCTTTAGATATTTGTGGAAAAAAAGGTTGAGTAAATCCAGGTAGTACAAACCATGCTGACATAAGTCCCTGATTACCCTTACATTCATATTCCAACTCCTTATGGGTTCCCCCACTGAACTCTTAAAAGGTTCAATCCCTCCCTTCTTACTAGCCTCCCTAGAAACTTCATAAACTCATTAGGTTGAATTTCTTTTCCACAACGCATCAAAAATGTGTGACCCTTTTCCAGGATTGTTTTACAGTTATTTTCCGACAACGTGAAACAATTCTCCCTATTCTTTTAAAAACAGTTATACAGATTTCTTTTACAGCAGAGCCTCTGAAAAGGCTTCAATTGTTGTTCTACCTCAACAAGAGCTTTCACTGATTTCTGCAACAGACAAAGCTGAAGAGTTCCCCCCCACCCCCCATTTGGCTGATACAGCTGGTCCAGCCTGTGCATTGCTCTCAGTAGGAAGGAATCAAACTGAAGAAGCAGAGATGGAGGCCCTAGAATGGAAAAATCCTGGGTGGGCACCATTCTTGCTGTTTTCACATTCTTGTTGGTCACGTCTTAGTCTGCCTTCTATGTCTAGAGTCTCAATTTACCTGCATGCATTCTCACCCACAAAACACAACTGTAGGATTAAAATCAAGGTGTTTGGAGCTGGGGACCCAAGGAGATGTTGTGGCAGATGGAATGGTTTGGAGAACAAAAAGAAAAGAGATGGAAAGGATGCAAGCAAATATCATAGTTCATCTACCAATCCTAGACATCTGCATGTACATATTTATTGTGCACCCAGTCTGTCTCCACACTCCTGCTTAAGACTATTTTGAGCTAAATATCCAAATGTTATTTTTTTGTGATCTGCTGTCTTTAAAACCCTAATTCCTTTCTCATCTTCATTTTTTTCTCTTGCTTCATAATTCTTTTTCTTGTATTCTCTTAAGCAACAATCTTTAAATTGCCTCACTGACTTTCCCTGTATTTACCACTCTCATTTCATAACCTTCCTTGTTTAAGAGCTAGTCCACTATTTTTCCTCCATATTTCACAAAGTATCTCACAAACTTGTTTTGCTTCGCTTTTCGGTTTCTTCCTGTGTAATCAGATGAAAATATTTCCTCCACCTGACTTGTGTACAATTACAGATAACTCTGGTGAGCTAAATGCTGTAGAACATTCTCACTAAGTTGTTATTGCCAGCACCAGAGTTTTCACTGGCCACTGCTTCTTATTCATACATGTGGGATTTTTGTTTACTATGCCAGCAGGTAAAACAACCTCAGTCTAAATTAAAATCATAATGCCAAAGTTATGCAGGTGCCATAGTTCAGGCACAGACGGAAAAATGATGATCTACATTTTTATAGAAAGCCAATTGTGTGTGCTCAACTTATGTGACTGCAGATTAAGAGGGCAAGCGGTTCTTGCGATGCTAGACATCAAGACACTTTCTTGGAGTTGAGCATTTAAAAACCGAAAAACATAGTAACTTCCAAAATCTTATTTTTGAATGCTCCAAAATAAAACCCATGTTTAGCTGATGGAAAGATAAAAAATTGAATCAATACACAGTAAACTTCCTGAACAAGTTTGCTCCCATTCTATAATTCTGTACAATGTTTAGCTCTTCTTCAGGCATCCAACAGACAAATATGCTTTAACTTCCATTCTATTTTATATCTATACCCATGAAATCTTATTGTTGCTCTTGATTTAGTCATCTGCAATAGCTGTATACTTGTCATCTATATAGGCAAGTATGTATTACAGACCACCTTATCTGAAATCACCTTCTGAGACACTTTTAAGGAACAAACAGGGTTGGCTACAAAAGGTAACATGGAGTTTTAACTGATCTGGAACTTACTTGTGATGAACAACCTCATAGGACAGTTAACATGGATACTGGACATAAATCTAAGAGATACTCATGAAAGCATTCCTTACCTGTACCTTAAAGACACAAAGTATCAGGCAGTCTACAGTGTAACTGTCTACAAAATAGTTACCTGTTGGCCTTGAGGACTCTGTAAAATTTGTGCAACAGCAGCAAGGGTGTCTGTGTTAGCAATCTGAGATACCCAAGGATCAGGTAAACTCTGTGCCACATTGGCTGGGGTAACTGGAGTCACAGGTGTACCTAAAAAAGAGAAAAAATATGCCAAAATATTTTAACACAGAAACTTAAAAATAGCGTTAAAGAAGAAAAAATCTCCTGTTATTAAATACTGAGAAAGCACATAAATTGAAACTATTTTTCTGACATACACAGAGAGCACACAGAAATAACACAGACTCACATCAACATTCCTCAAGTAGCAGAATTACTCTGTGTTACTGTAGTTCACAGCTCTTTTCACTATTGACCTATTGGTATTACTAACAAAAACACTAATGAAGGCAAAATAAATAGGTTTCACACAGTATTCCAAAACATTCAGTGGAAACTACATATACCAAAAGATAATTGTTAGCAATCTACTTGTCTGCTAGTTTGACTCTCACTTTGGACTCACACTTTATCCCCAGAAGGAGTCCTAAGGATTCTACTAAAAATTTCAACCTGCATCAGCTGGATTCATGAGGATTGCTTGTTTTACTGTTTTTTCTCAAGAGAAACACTGAGACTAAATCAGCATTCTGATAATTACTTTCATGCCATAATCCAGAAGAATTCTCCATACCTGCAACTACTTTTGCATTTATGGCTCAGAAGTAGAGATACACCAATGAATGCTAAATATGACTAGACTACTGTTTTAAAAGTCAATTTGCATCAGAATTTAAGAAAACATTAGAACAGACTTATGATTCCAACTATTTATTGTAGTCATGCTATATAAAAACAAAAAGTACTGAGCTAGAAGATGCAGAAAAGGCACTTCAAGATCTGACAATTTCACGTATTTGCTTTCCCAGTGAAAACTAAGGTGAATTTGTCCATCTCACTGCTTTTCAGCATGGGATCAGCAAAAGGTAGGTTACAAAGGCAGGTGCCAAAAGCCATTCCTATCTGGCCAATTTCCCATAAATCCCAAACTCGAAAGAAAAAGTTTTGATGAAGTGAAAAAGTTAAAATTCCATTTTCCTGCCATCTACCTACATAAGCAAGGCAGATGCTCAGAGCACAAAACCATCAAGTCCACACTTACAGTAATGTTTTCCTGTTTCCCTGATCTTGATGGTTCTGTAATATATTTCTTTCTAGCATACATCTGAGTGAGATATTTCAGCATGTTAACAGGCAACATACCAAAGCTGACAGAAGTGTTTTGATTCAAAGTATGACTTCCATCTGGTTTTGTTTACCTGGCGTATTGTTGCTCATAGCAGCTGTAGTGCTGGGCAAGACAGGGGTCACAACGGGAGGAGGAATTCCTGCTGCCATATCCAAGAGAGGCTGAATAATTTCACTCTTGAACACATTATTCTTCTGCCATAAATTTAGCACTCTAACAATTTTACTCTAAAATGAAGAAAAGACAACAAAAGACCTGAATCATGCATATTTTTCTTGTTGTTACTGATTATGGAATTCTTAGCTAGCAACGTTAACCTGTCTAGACTGAAGGACCTTTAGGTTTGCAAACAGTAAGGACAGTTATACTGGGTCACACCAAAGATGTCTAAACTATGAACCTGAGACTGACCCTAGGCAACAGCAAAGAGCTACTACACACAGGTGACAATGTTCTCTCAACCAAAAATGTGCCTTTAGTCTTGGAAGATGACATGGAAGGAAAATTATTTTAAGGAAGCATTTTAAAGCATTACTAATAATTACAATAATGAATTATTAGTCTCCTAATTTTTTATAGTTAACATATATAAATGCAATTCTGTTCTGCCTATGAACCAAAATCATTTATGTGCACTGAAAAATGAGCATATACTACTAAGACTGCTAAATACTTTTATTAGAAAAGCAGCTTAATATTTTGCAAGCTCTCTTAATGAAGTAAGGAATTTAAAAGTTTAAACTGGAACACAATTACTTGCCTATTGAAAATACACAGTAATATTAAAACAGGTGGATCATGATGAAGGAAAAAAATCCCAAAATTAAGATTTCATACAATTCCATTAGCTGTAACTCATTGTTCAGCTTACATTTCTATTACATTTTTTTCTATTACAATAGAAGCATTCTATCACATCACAAACAGATCACCAATTTAATCTGCTTCTAGACTTTTTTTTTAATAAGTCTCACTTCCACCAAAAGGAAAGATTTTGCTTTATTTTGGGGAAAAAAATCAGTTGCATTACAAAGAGCAGGAAATTCTTCATAGGATCTGGTGTTTGCTGTCACAAAGATGGTTTAATTACTTGAGTTCTATAAAACAAGAACATAGAGTACTTAGCCACAGTGTTCAAAACAAAGAAAAAGAAGTCTGTTTGCCCAGAACTAGAAGAGCATACTTAACTATAACAGAGAGAAGTGCTGAATTTCACTACATGGAAGATGCAATTTAGAGTTCCCTTAAAGAAATCTCTGAAAGCTTTCACTCAGCACTGCAGTATCCAAGCCTTTCTTCTTCAAAAGTCTGTTTTATAAGCAGTCCTTGTCAAGTCCACCAGAGGCTCTAACTTCCCTCATCTCTACAGAACAGGAATATAAAACTGTTTCTGTGGCTCAGTATCTACCCACACCTTACACTTTTTCTGGGCCAGATAAAGGAAACAGTGAGGTGTTCTTGTTGTTACTTTAAATGAAATGTTACTGCATTTCTGCTTGATTTAAAAACAAATTCCACATTTGCTCATATAAAGATAACTGCTATGTTTCTCCATTATGCCTTTTAATCAGATTAAACATCGAAATGTTACAAACCAGGTACATATCTTGGTCTCTGACAGCACAGTTTTTTGCTGGGCAATGTATAGGGTAACTACTTTCACAGCACAAAGACTTTCCTATAATACTGAACCCATATGCAGCACACCAGCAAGACTTCAGATTGAAAAATACATTTTGCACTGAGGTGAAAAATATCCTAGAAATGAACCTAACAGGACTTTCGTGGACACTAAATAGACTATGTTTTAACATCTCTCTTCACATCAAACACCTCTAATGCAATACATTAATTGCCATGCATTGAAGTATCACAGGACAAGTAGTGCTATTCCTTAGCCTACAATAAATTTACTACATATTTTTCAAAACCAGACACAAACTGAGTATTTGCACCCATCCTTGTTCCAGTCTCTCCTTCTTCAATACATCAGTCTATTTCTGTATTAGTATATTTCCCAAAGTAGCAAACTAAATGAGTTTACAAAACACACTAATACTGCTAAAGGGATACAACTAAATGAATAAAAATATAAGTTAAAAAATTGTGCCTATTTATAAAAAAACACAGTTAAACACTCTGGAATTGAAGCAGCACAAGTTAATCACGCAGATAACCCAAAACCAGACTGGAAAAATGTCATTTAACTTAAATAACCTGTTCAGCAACGCTTCAGAACTCAGTTGCAAAACAGAAGACAGACATCTTTCGCCAAGTTTATCCAACCAAGTAAAATTTACAGATCCCGACACATTTTCCAAACTACTGGTCCTAACTACTCTAAAAAGACAAGAATCTTAAGACAACACAATGGCTGAACTTGCCTTAGTCACCTTCCATGGATGCCTTGGGTTTGCAGGTCTCTGGTTGAAAAATACAGCTGTAGGAATGCATGTAACTATTCAAAATATAACTCCTCTCTTCCTGTAGCATCCTGCCTCACTTCCTACTTCACTTAATGACTTTATTACACAAATTTCTGTGAAGACAAAGCCCTTAGCATTCCCCACCTTTTTGTAGTTATTCAATAAGAAGAAACACTACCTACTTTATAACCAGGGAAGGTTATTTTATAACCAGGGAACCATATGAAGGAAGTTAAACTGCCTACACTCTGCTACTTCCAGCCAATCGTTTAGAAACAGAATTTGGTAGCTATCTCAACTACCATGATCCAAGGGAACAGCTGAACTAATGAGTCAAGCTATTCAAGTTAAACCTTATTTAGCTGATGGATGATCATAGAATCAAAGGAAAGACAATCTTTTCAAAACTCTAATTAACCTCATTAGATGTTTCTTTCCAATCCCTATACTAAGACAAGCAACATTAAAAAATACATATACAGGGCAAGTCTATAAGTAGATCTCCTCCAGCAAGCTGAAAGTGACATCAAAATCTTTATTCTTTACAGATGATACACTAAAGATCATTTTAACTAGAAAGATTTGTAAGTGGTTTACCTTGTCATCACCAGGACAACGGTACAAGTTCTGGAAAGTGCTGATGATGTTATTGCTGAACCTCGGTGCAAATACATCCTTTTCTTGTCCAAACTGATGCCGGGACTGTCTCACAATAGAGTCAATGACATACAGACCAGGCACCTTGTACTCTGGTTTGCACTATAAAGAATGGTAATTTTAAATGAGCATGTATGAAAAATAACCAAAACCATTAACAGCAGAGTAAATATAAACAATCCTCTCCAATTTTTAAATGGGTTCAGGTATACTGAAGTGTTCTCTATTAAATAAATTGTCCTGGAAAATGAAACTTTCTCAAAAGCATCTAACTCCCAAAGTTTAAATTATCACATCTATATGCATTCTGCAGATATGTAAATGGTGTAAAATCAATTTCTTACTGCTAAAAAATTAACTTTTAAAAATCTATCTATTAAAAAAATTAACACACAAACCACATATCCTTTTAAAATGTACACTCTATTTTAAGAGTACTACATAAAGCATGACAAAATTCTTAATAGTAAATTTGGACTAGCTGTGAATTTAATTCAAGATATTTTTGTCCTTCTTTATGACTAAAGTAAACATTGAAGTTAAAATTTGTTTATTTTATATTGTTGTAATTAGGAGGTGGTATATCCTCCCCTGCAGAAGAAAAACATATTTATGGGGACATCTGCTCGGTTGAGAATATAGCAACGATATTTATTTCAGAACTCTGGAAAACTTGCAAATTAACAAACAGCATATTTATAAGGCATGTCTGCTGACTAAAATACTAATTACTTATGAATTTCACTTTCTTAACAGCTAGTGCTAGAATTTTTGTTTTTTAATTGCAAAGTAATTACACCACATTACTACAACCACTTTTAAGACAGAACGAAAAGCGGTCTTTTGAATATAATGAAGTCATCATCAGAATACACTATGTTATGGATTCACTTAATAAATATTGAGTGTATACGGTTATCACACAAGGTGTTATGGAAAACATGGGAAAGGGCACCCTTTTCCTCTCTGGTTGTGTAAACATACTACGCAACACACTAAGTTAATAATCTTTAATAAAGTGCCAAACAAACGCTTCAGAATATTAATTTAACTATGCCCTAGATATCAATGTTTTGTTTTGGAAAGTGTTGATTTGCTAACACTTGCAACCTTTAGAAAGCCTTTCTTTAGGTTCTAAACACGGTTCAGTGTATTTAAGTATGGCATTATTTACTTTTAAGGATGTGTGAGGCATCCTTTCAGGAATATTAGTGCATCATTAAGCTTAAACTGGATTTAATACACTGTCTTCAGAAAACCACTTCAATGTATTGCAGCTCCTGAAATGTTATTTAAATTATTAAACAAGAGTATTCTGCATACAGAACAGACAGGTATACAACTTTTCATGATATTCAAATTAATAAAGCTCACAGATATTTAAGAAGAAAACTCAGGACATAGGTGAAGTATTTTAAAAAATGGCACATAATGAAAGTAAAATATGATAATTAATGTAATAATATAGATTATATGAAAAAGGCAATAAAATACAAGTTAAAAATTAAATAAAAATTAAAACTGGGGCAGTGAACCTGCACATCCCTGATCTCAGATGGGACGGCCTTTACACACAAATATTTACTTATTTTCTGAGTGAGTAATCAATAAAGTAATTTGATTACTCAAAGAAATTAAGTCTGGCTCTCCAATGGAATAATCTCACATATATGAAATGTGATCATTTGACCCCTAAAGTGATCTTTCGCCAAAGAATAAAACAGTCAACCGAAATAACAATAGACCAGTGAGTTAAGTGTCACAAACCGAAGAATGTCACGGGCAATTATTTCATCTGAAGTTTCAGAACAAAATATTTGTCATTCTGCATCACGGGTTATGATCTGCTGCTGATTACTAGCAGAAACTGAATGTGACTAAAAACAGAAATAAACTAATAGGTGCTAAAAATATCAACCCATGTGTACTCAAAACCCCACTTACCTTTTGAATGAATTTCTCAACACTCTGTACAACATGCTTGTAGAACTGAAAAATAAAGTAGTATTTCAATAGACAAAATCTGAAGATGCCTATACTTGTTCAAGTATGTTGATATATTGATAGCAGTAACCAGAAGCAGAAACTTTGGATTACTAAACAGCAATCCAATACTTGCAGCTGAACATGCAATCTTCCCTAAAACACTTAATAGCATATAAAAGAGCTAATATCAGTGTTTCTTCTTTTTCTTTTTTACACTGGATTTTTTTAATAGCATGCTTATTTATTGAGAACTTGGAGAACAATATAATTGTTCCACCAAAACACATGGTTATTTCACTGTACACGACTGAAGATGTTCACCTAATGTTACTAAACATGTAACTTCTCTGCATTTCATTAATTAATAACATCTACTGAATACTTTTTCTTTACAGTTGGCCTGTCTTTCATGGAGTTGTTTTTTAAATCTCACATATAATCACAATGGCTCTAAATCATGTCAATAATTGAGATAACCACTCTACACAATTAAATGTTGTTATTGAAATGGTAAGAGTGGAAGTAGGATTTCCAAGCTGAGTACATGATAAAACATTTTGGTATAATTTAACTGCTTAATTAATAGAACCACCTATTATGATTTACTACTTGTGTAAGTTCAATTCAAGTTTTCAGCATTTTCATTATACTGCACCTCACAGGCTTTAACTTACACAGACATACTTAAGAAAGCCACTGAATTTCACTCTTCAGTCATCGAATTACTCTTTCCCAATTACACAGAACACCAATATGGATTTCATTGTCTGAAAACATATCTGTATTGTCAGCAAAGGAATGTAGACAGGAAGAGCGTAAGATTGGTCTGTCCTCTTTTCTACCTCTCCAGCTTTCACTGAGTTTCCATTTGTTTTAATGCTTAACACCAGCGGCATCCTTCTTCCCTTCACCATTTTTCAGTGACTTTTTCTGCTGTGCCATTGTTGTTTTGCAATTAGTTTTACTTTGTGGCAGGAATAATTTTTAATGAGTGCACTAAGACTAGAACTTAAAAACAATTTGTATCCAAGCAACACACAAACTGAAATCTATGAACAATACCCATAAAAAGGTATACTAGGAATTTAGAAAAATGAACAAATGTATTGATCCAAAGGCATGCATAAATTTTGGGGAGGAAGGAAGGGTGAATTGTAGTTTTCTGTTTATTCATCTGCTAACAAGCATGTCAGTGTTTCCTTTTTAAACTGAGGAAAAAACCGTGTCTTTCAGATCTGACAGAAGAGTCAAATCGGTATAATTCTTTCTCACATACAACAACCAGCAAATGAAAGTCACATAACAAATTAAGCCTTCTGCTACATTCCCGAAATTACCCTCACTATCGCATTTGATCATAACTCGGAAATTGTACACACAACAAGGGAGGCGGAAAGTTCTGAAGCAAATTCTTTAGACTATCCCACAAAATTATTTTGACATATATGAGAAATGTAAAAGAAGTTAACTGATTTCTTACCTTTATAGCCTTGATTGCTGCCTTGGTGATCTGTGTCATTTTAGCTTTAGAAATGGGTGGCTTATAATCATTTAGCGAGTACAACTGCCAAAAAAAAAAAAAAAAAAAGTTACCAGAAATATAATCTGCAGTTGTAAGCAGAATACATTCTTTTTCTGCAAGAAAATACCTTTCTAATTTTCACTGGATTTTATGTATTAAGCAAGAAAAGATATTCCTGTTTAAGAAAAAAAAAATTAAAAAGTTCAGTAACATGTAACGTATGTTTCAAAATGCTTAAAAGAGAGCAGGTTTTTCTTTGCAATGGTCTCTATATACACACCTAGCTTTACTAGCATTAAATACTGGAGGCATTTCAGGTGAAGTTACAAAATAAATACTTACAACATGCAAATATGGTAGCTCTTATTAAGTTTTCCAAGGCAAAGACATTAATATACTTGAATACCTTTATGGAAGCATAACATAACTTAGTATATTCAACATCATATGCCTGCTGAATCAAGTCTTTTCACTTTCCATTAAACAAACAAACAACAACAACAAAATCAAGCCCAGTGAGCCTAAGCATGTAGCAATTTTGCCACCTAAAACAGACTGTAAAAAGTATAGACTTCATTCATTCACTGCACTAACTCAGGAAAATAATATACCGAAAGTATTATAAATGCTTAAGCAAAAATCCAGCTGTGTTCTCAATTTCAAACACAGCTTCTTAACTTCACTAATATCTAACCAGCAAAACAACCACAGCACACAGATAGTGTAGTTTTGCAACAACGTTCTCCCTGGATGCCGTATTAACTCTATTCATCTGACTGGTACATACATCTCCCAGCAGAAGCAATCCAGCACGACAGGTATTCATCAGAAATTTGCTGCACACTCAAACTTTACACTAACTAAATTCACAGCTGTGACTGATGGGTTGTAATTAGACGCAACTCCTTCCCAAGGCTATTTACTTGCTGTGAAAATCTCCGATTATCCACAATATTTGATTTTGAACAAAATGCTGCTCCTTTCTCCTTCAGCTCTAAGTGTTATAAGAGAAGGGACTGGCTGGTATTTGCTACTTTCAGACACAAAATGCCAAACCAGATTTAAGGACATTCTTGACTTACATTTTATTTTTGTTTACAACACATGTTTAGAAGCATGTTAGTTCAAAAATAGAGTTCTGATAACAGGAATGACCATCTATAAACAAATTTTTATTTCCTTCCTAGAGACAGGAAGAATTGGAGTTCTTCCATAAAACAGTAATTGAAACAGAAACAAAGCCAAAAACCCCTCTCCTCTCCTACACAGCCTGAGAAATGCAATATAATGAACCAGATTAATACCCATACAGATATTTAAAATATCTTTAACTTCCTAATATTTGCTCAATTTGTGGCAAACTGCTAGCTCAGAAAACATAGTTCGGATTTGTTTATATTTAATAAAGCAAACCGTAAGAGTAAACAGGATCACATAGTGGAAAGGATTAGACAATCTTAAATATAGGTCATGCTCCCCAAGTTGCTTATAATAATTTATCACTGAAGGCAACAAGTAGATAGTCTTTCATCATACTTGAGTTTCCAAGTGACAAGGATTTGTTCTCCTTGCAAACATGAAACGCTTTTATTCTATCCTTTCCTGTCAGAACCAGTTTTAACCAAAACCTCCTTTAGCTGTCAAAACACAAAGTGAAAAAAAATTGGTTTGTCCAAGCATAAGTGTCTGTCTTCTCAGCTTGAAAGGATTTTCATTAAAACTGAAATTATAACCAATTCACAGCTAGACATCCACTTTTAAAACAACTGTTACTACTTCTCACTAATGCTAATGCTAATTGCTGTTGCAAAATATTCTGAATTTACATGCTGTTCATACAACAAAAAGCAAAACATTTCTAAAATGTAGCTATATGAATGCTCTTCATCACCATGGGGGAAAGGCAGAAAAGAGGCAAAAACCCAAGAGCCTACAATCAGTTTCATCTCTGTTTTACAGCTCACTGTGCAGCTTCCATTTACTCACAGGTAATTACCAAAATGTTATCGCTCATCCTGGCTACTGTTTGGCTGGATGTTGTGCAACTACAGCTAAACTACTACTGGGAACACTACAGCACCAGAAACTTTTTGCTTATATACTGTTTCTTAGCAGAGTCATTTTGGGTATGCCTGGTCAGCATTCTCAAGCCTGAAACACTAATTAGTAAAAGCAATTTACAGGTACATGAGCAAATGTGAAATCAGCCTAGATTCAAGAAGCCACCTTGCCCATCTAAAAACAGTCCCAGATGAGATTGGCACAGGAGCTCCTTCACCTACAGCACGCACAGCTGTAAGGAGGCAGAACCACGGATTCACACAGATACACACAGAGACCACACCCGACCAGACCATCAGATTTTAAATAATCTGGGCCCTAATGGGGCAGTTCAAAGTATCAAGGAAACCACTACACAGTGCTGGGAAACAAGCAAGAGTTGCACACAACTGACTGAGACACTGGCTGTGTGCAGTCAGGTATCTTAGCATCACT
Organism: Cnemophilus loriae; assembly: GCA_013397755.1. Lineage (NCBI taxonomy): Eukaryota > Metazoa > Chordata > Aves > Passeriformes > Corvidae > Cnemophilus > Cnemophilus loriae. The sequence continues at coordinate 625,474 of VZTF01009274.1, read as the reverse complement.
TATCAGGAATATGCCAAAGGCCAACCGGATAACATGGGCTGTTACTAACATCCCGATACTTTATTCTGGGTAGCAAAGAGGCAAATCTAGCATTAAGGACTGATAATTCAAGGGGGAAAGGTGGTGGTGGAAGGGAATCACTAAAAAGAGTAAAACTCAGTACTTCTGTAGACAGAGGCTTTTTGGACAACGGATACATCTGTTACAGATTTTAACAGCCATGTAAAAAAACCCACAGATTCCAAATTTAGTACGTGGAAGAAGCCAAGAAAATAAATCACTCTTCCAAATTATTTCTCCTTAATTGTCTTCAAGAAGCTTTTAATTTAATACAAAACGTTTCATTTTGAAAAGCTTATTCACTTGGAAAAACTGGTGATTGCCTTGACCCAGATGCACAAGGATCGTGCACAAGGATTGTGCATTGAAAACGATCGGACTCCTTTTCAATATGGAGTTCGCATCGGCTCTCTTCTCAAGCCTGTCAGGCTCCTTCTGGATGTCATCCCTCAAGTGTATCAACTGCACCTCAATGCTGAGGTTGCATTCAATCCCACAGTCTACGTCAACAAAAAAGATATTAAATAGCATCAATCCCAGTGTGGACCCCTGAGGGACACCACTTCATACTGGTCTCCATTTGGACACTGTAGCCATTAACCACAACTCTTTGGATGCTGACATCCAGCCAGCTCCTTATCCATCAAACAGTCCATCTATCAAACACATTTTCTCTACTGCTAGGCTGACTAAAGAAGCAAGACTTGGTTGCCTCTCTACTAATGAAAACTTCTGTTTTTCATCCAGCATAGATGATTTCTTAAAGATACTTGGAATTTGAGGAGTAAGGAGTTAAAGACACATGTATTATTTTAAAAATTTGTGCTTATATCCTAGCTTAATTTTTCCTGTATGCCCTTTCCTACAGATGTTTAGCTAAACCAGTTTGCTCTCATTATTTCCTCATCTTAGTTTAGTAAGACACTCATGCTTATTTGCGGAAGGTAACTGCTTGCCCTCACATAAAAGAAGTCTTTAAATAAACCACAAAAAAAAAAAAAAAGGCAACATGGCTAAATAGTAAAGCCAAGGAAACTCTCTGAAATAAAATGATACACTTGAGAAAACCAGTAATAATATTCAAAGGGGATGGGGAGGAGTGGGAGTGACTAAAAACTCTGGCTGGTAATGCACATGCAAAAGATAGTGCAATCAAGTTTGAGAAACAAACAGGAGAAAGCATGAAAATCAGCGCTTTTCAGAGGAGAGAAGGAATAGCAAATCTATTAAAGTGCTTCTCCAGGACAATCAGCACTTACAGAAGGACCCATAGGAGATAAAGCCCTACAGAAAAAGAACCCTCTCCCCTGTTTTTTTTTTTAGATCTACACACTAAGGAAAAACTGATCCCACACCAGAATCCTCCTGAAGTGTGTTTACAAGAAGGTAAATAACAAGCTCACAATGTGAAAAATAACAAAGTATTAGAACAGAACTCAAGAATGAAAGACTTGGTAGCTGTGATTCATGAACTCTCTTTAAAACACTCTCAATCTTACAGATCTGAAAGACAGGAAAAGCAACATGAATTTCTGACAAGGGTTCAAGGGGAGAATTAGGAAACAATGGATGTTTTAAGTTAAATGTTTGTACCTGAAAAAAATCGCATAAGTTACTCGAAATAAAATTATTAGTGGACAGAGGTAATTCCATGCAGCTGTTGTAAGGAAAAGCCACATCTCAGTATATTGTTCTTCTCTGAAAGACTCCATGAGCACAGTGAGAAATCACTGATATAAGACCACCTGGACCACCAAAACACATTTATCTCTCTATCTCTCTCTTTTAATTTGTCTCTTAAAACAAAATTATCTCTCCCAAAAGGCTCCAAAGAAACTAAGCTGTCCTAAAAAGGCCCTTGCATGACAAATAACCCAACCAATTACTCCTCAAATACAGCCAGCAAACAATTTGAATGAACAGTCATTTGGTGCACGGTAAAGGGAAGTCCCAATAGAGCCCACTTGTGCCTGCATTGTCACCTATATTCTGGTTAAGACAAAGTCAGACTGTCAAAAGCTGAAGAGGAACATCAGTGACCCTACCGACTAACAATCAGGCAAACAAATTAAGTGCAAGTACACAGGAAGTAGTGGACACTGGCTTTGAACCCAGCTATTGCCATTCACCAAAGAGATCTGCCGATACATGTGAGATTGATATGAAGATATCAGCTCAAGAGGAAACCAGAAAAATCTCAGTAGTAAATGCAGTAAATGGACATTTAGACCCATGTTATTTAGGCGACAGTACTAACCTACAGGGCACTCTCAACCCTACAATCTCCAAGGCTGGCATGAAATCATTACGGATAACTAAAATTGTGCAGAAGCTTCTAAGTGAAGAACAGAGGTTCTTCAGCTGGCAAACAGGATTACTAAGGGGAGGCATCCATCAATACACCCTCAGTAGTGAAGATCAGCTGGGAAGGATGGGACCCGAGGAGCACACCATATGAGATGATCAGGGAGCGAGCAAGAGTCAGGCTGGTGGATGTGTTTCCAAACTGCTCAGTGTGGTTGTCCTTAGCCTGGAAGGGCAGCTCTGGCATGCCTCAGAGGGAATTGACTCACCCCTAAACCGTCATTATGAACTTGCTAAGTCGGCGCCCTGATACCATAATGAAACATACCCACTCTTCTAAATAACTGTATCAATTACAGTCAGCTATCTGTACGTTAGTATAAAATGTAGCTCTCCATTTAAAAGATCTTATTCAAATGAAGTTCAAGCCTTATCACATCAAACAGCTGCATTTTTTTCACAGTAGAAATACAGTTCATCTCAGAGGGTTGAACGTGAAACACTTTAATCCTCAAGTGACAGATAAAACCAGATGTTCCAGAGGTTTTGAAACAGGCTAGTTCACATTTACAAGATGGAAGAACAAAGAAAGGGAGCAGACAGAAACCCACATGTAAGCTTCAAAAAAACATGCTTTAGAGCTGAGATATCATATGATTCTGTGAATTATGAAGAAAAACTGCCATTTACTAGCCACTCACTGCTCATCTGGATATAAATCAACCCACACGAAACATTTGCTCAAAGACAAAAATTGATCAGTATCTTTAAATGACTGATTACTACTGAAAGATATTTGACCATAGACTAAACCTATTTTTTCTAGTTATCTTCCTAAGTTCCCTGTTGTAAGGATTTGCACAGTGAAAGTATTTGCACCACTTCTTATGTGAAAACCCAGTAAGTACAGATATTTGCTGTTGAAATCTGAGGCATTGCTGTGGAAAGCACCAGTTTGTGAAGTCTCTTTTTTAAAATGTACATTAAGAATTTCCAAACACTGCACATCTATCACCTGCTGATGATGTACATACATTTAAAAACCTTAAATACATTAAAAACTGATTTAAAAACCACCTTACAAGTTGATAGATCAATTTATTTTTCCTATTAATTTAGTAACTGATTTTGCACCAGAAAAAAGCATATGCTAATCTCAATCAACCCAAAATTTATCTCCCATCTATCCTACCATCTAGGGAGAAGAAACAGTCTCCTGGTATTTCACCGGAAAAGAGCACTGCTCCAGTGATCTCTCTATTCACCCAAGAGTCACTGACACAAAGACTCTCCTAAGCAGACACCACAACACAAACACAGTATCTGGGAGAATGCTGCTTCACTTAAGATGGAGTGACTTGGAATAAACTGAAAGGTTAAACCATGATTTAAAAAAACCCAACAAAACTGCAAATATACATAAAAAATTTATACAAATCTTTGTTTTGTATTGCCCATTCTTGAACTATGGCACATTACTCAGAAAATGAAAGGTGAGACATTTCCCCTCTAAATGTAGATGGCATTATCACATAAGGACAAGGAAGGAACAAAGACTAAAATGCTACAGAATGGGGTGCAGGGAACAAGGGGGGACGAGGCAAGAGTTACGAGATCAGTGACAAGTCACAAGGAGTCTGACCGTGCTGGTAAGGTAAACCATTTTCAAACTGTTAACTCAGGTTTTGCAAAAACAAGTGTTAAATAATTAAGTTAGAAAAAGCATTAATGCACGATTCCCGTATGATCTTTTGGGAATAATTTTATTTTCCTCTGAGAGAAAAAGCACAGCTAAAGTAAAGAGAATACTTCCAAGTTACTGTAAAAAATGCCAGTGGTTTTTTTTTCAAGACAGCGCACTTAGTAGTAGCATAAATTTGATTTCAATGTCAATGAACATCTAATGATCTATCAGTTTATTCTAGAAAGCTGTGGACAAGACTATTCTGCCTACCTCAAGCATTCTAGATGATTGAACATGCTCAGCTCCAAACACATTGCCAACAATACAGAAAACTACAAAATACAAATGAACATTAATCTTCTCAAACCATTTAAGCTAAAGAAAACACCAGATAAAATTTACAGAGACTTTGTGTGGGGGGAAGTTGTTTCACTGGTTTCCTGTATGACAGTTCCATCCAACCATGTCCTACACACACTGGCATTTTGATAATTAGGCGGCAATCAATAAACCTTTGATAGAAATATGCATGTTTAATTAAATGCTGAATATAAATCACAGGAAAACCTTACAGGGAAGACCTGAATCTGAATGGCACTTCAGGGACAAAATGAATCCACAAAGATATACTCACTACAAATCCTAATCTGTCTCAATGAAAGCAATTCCCAGGGTCATGTTCTTGCAAAGTAAGAATCAGATGATAGCCAAATGTCCATGTAAAGCACATAACAGCTTATTACACAGCATTGGAAGTCTTAAAGATGATCAAAGTAGTGTTAAAACTGTATTCTAAGACTATCTCTAAACCTGTTTCGGTATTGTCTGAATTGTAAAAATGTTGCTGTAAATTTGAATTGATTGGTTGTTGGGTTTTGGGCTTTCTTTTCCTCTCCTTACTGCTCCTTCTTTTCTTTGTGCTAAGGCATGGTAGAAAATGCATCGCTTACTCATGATACCACTGGTTCAGAAAAAACTAATACAAACAGTGTTCAACAGATGATGTTTATGAAAGGTAACATACAGTTGTTCTTTTAGTGATACTTTCTTTGCAGATTATTTCAGCCACCTGCAAGCTACAGTTCAGTGACTCCTGAGACAGCCCCAACTGATCTTTTTCAAAAAAAATCTCTGAATTCCCTCCATATAGAGAATTCAAATTTCTTTATTTTTCAGTACATCTAAACCTTTAGCATGTGCAACATCTTTTAGCAAAGGTGCATAGTTTAATCAAAACCTGTGCAAAGGCACTCCCTTTTCTTGGTTTGAGCCTGTGCTCATTAGTGACACTGGATTCACTCAGCTTCTGCACTGTAAAACAGTGATTTGCCTCTTCTGTATCCCCAGTACAACAGACTCCTATCCCCTCACCTTCCAGTCATCTCTGTTCTAGCCTGAAAAGAGTATGGATATTTAACAATTTCTCATACAGACCTGTTCCATTTCTTTGACTCTCCTGTCCTCTGTACATACAGCTCTGCCAACACGGTCTTATGATGTAAGAGAAAACGGTACAAGCAGTATAGTGAGTCTATTTCTTTCCTGGTAATTTCCAGGACTCTTAATTGCTATCATGACTACTGCTGGTCTTTAAATAGACATTTCCATTTCAGTTGCAAGATTTTATGCATTAACAAGTGATGTAATTTCAGTGCCCATAAAGCCAGGGCTGCCTTTCTCAGACTCTTTACCCAACCTGTACTACCACATTTAACTTTATGAAACTGCAGGCTGCCATCTAACAGTACAGCAATGTCCTTTTGCAATCCCTTCAGCACCAACATACTGCATAACTTAATACCATCAACAAACTTCTGGCCACATAAGACTCCATCATGAAAAAAGACAACAATTTATTTCTATATATGAGCTTTTCCCCCATCACCCCCTTTAGCAGTTATCCATCAATGTAAAGATGCACTTTCCATAGCAATTCAACTGCCTTTCAAACTTTTGGGAATGGGTCATCTCAACTACTTTCTGGAAATCCAAGTAACACCATCTGATTCTTCCCTGTCCACATGCTTTCTAATTCCCTCAAAGAACTCTCATACATACATCACAAATTATTTTCCTACATAAAAGTCTCAGCAGTTCTTCCTCGTTTCATCATATTCACCTACATAATGTTTTAAACAAAATCAAATTCCTCTATTTACTTCTCATCACCTTCAATTGAGGTATCTTGTGTGTTCTTACATTGGGTAAAAAACCCCTGAAAGCCTTAAGACTCAGATTTTACTATCATATCCTAAAACAAGCACTTCTTCCATACCACTCTCACCACTGCACTCAATCAACACTATCTGGAAATAGATGGGAAACTATCCTCACAGGGATTCTGTATATATTTGCTGGTCAGCGAGAAAAGTGCCTTTTCCTCATGCACCTCCTTCAGATTAAGAGGTTCAAGTGCAACAAGCTACATAGATTTCCTACAGAAATGTATATCTATGTATCAGGACCAGGCCAGCAATTAAAGCCAATTATATTCACAATCCTGTATTTTCCTCTATCTGATAAAACAATATCATGGTTTGTACAGCACCAAGTAATGATGGTGAGAGCTAAGACACTACATATAAGGCAATATTCCAGTGTACATAAAGGTTAACAGCATTTTTAATATTCCTTTTCCCCAATATAATTTTAAATAAACCAAGTCCCATTTCCAAACTTTGGAAAAAAAAAATTACAGGCTTGCTCGAAGATCTAATGAGCTCTATGAATTATATGTTGAAATTTGGGGGAAATGCAAAATATTAGGTTGATACTATACATAAAGCAGTGATTTTCTGCTCTGTATTTTTTTTCTTTAATTCTGTTAAGAAAAGTGGTCTTCAAGAAAAGGCTTTATGAAAGTCAGGGAATTTATCAGCATATTTCAAATTTTCATCACTCACTAATGCAAACAATAGTTTTATCATTACAACCATAATTAAAGAAGTACTTAAAGTGAAATCTACTGTAAATACCTGTAAAAAGCGAACTCTACTGTAAATAGCTGTAGTTTACAAGGCAGTACTACATGACGCTAAGCTACAGCCTAAAGCTTCTCAAGAGAAGACCAGACATCGTGTACATGAACTTACATCCCCCGAGGATGGGCAGTCGCTTATAGAGCAAGTTACTACATATATCCATGGAAGGCAATGGCACACTGCACGTCTACAAAGCCCACCACTTCATCCCGAACTCTTTCAGTGCTCTTATTCAATAGGCAAAAGAGCCAGACAGCTGTTCCTGTACCAAAATTTTTAATAAAAAATCAAAAAAAGTACTAATTTTATTAAAATTTTAAAAGCTGCATAAATAAGATATCCATTTTTTTTCACACCTCTGCCACATCCTATAAAGATGAGAAAAGGAGCTAGGAAATAATTTTTCATATAATTTTGCCAATAGAAGGCTTGAAAGCTGTGGAAACTCTAGTCTCATGTGATACAAAGCAAGAGATATGCACACAGACAAATCTCTGTAACACTGATACAGCAGCTAAGGGAATAAACATTTTGTTGCTGATACTCCAGGACTAAGCCCATCTCTTAAGCATGAGATTATGACCAGTGTGAGAGATATCAGTTACAAATCTCTCAACAGAAATATTTTTAAATTTTTCTCCGGCTGCTACTAGGAAACAACATTAAAAAGACATCAAATAATGACATGACACGACACTAACCAGATATCACAAATACTACCAAGTATCTGTAATTTTAATGCAAAAAAACCAAAATAAATACTTAGAAGTCAAGCCAAATACATACTATCTTAATAAGTTAGGTTCATTTCTTTCATATTTCAATAGCATTAAAATAAATCAAACCCAACTGTATATTGAGAAATAGTCACTGAATTGCTTACCAAATATTAGTATCATCACACTGTAAAGAACAAGAAAAGAGTATTGCCATTTATTGCTTTCAAAAAAAGGACACTTATGAACAAATTTCTATTAGGTTTCATTTTACACACTGTTCTGAAATTTAATTTCTTGGTAAAGTTACTCAAATTGTATGCCCTCATCTCTCAGTGAGTAGGATTTTAACAATGCTGAGCAGGATCTACCTATAAGAACTGTTATTTAAACCCTGTCAGCACTTTGTTACTCTCTGTGCTGCACATAAATGTTAAAATATGTATCACAGATGTGCATGCAAAATGACCAGAATGACAGATGCTGCTTTCAGCATAAGGTATTTCAGTTTGGAGGGAAAAAAAAAAATTGTATTCTTTCCATAATCAACCAAGACAAGTTGCCAAAATCCAACATTAAAAAAGTACTGAATGAGAGGGTTGCAGCACAACAGCAACAACCTTAATACCACTGTTTTCAAAAACAAAGTGCATGACACATGGTTTTAATTAACAAATATAAAATAACAGTCAATTTTCTTGACATCTAAGTGCATGTTCCTTAAAAAAAAATTTAAAAGCAACCAAGGACACCACATGAAAACCTCAGCCCCTCCCTACACATCAGTTGTTTGTGTTTGAAGAGGACATTTAAATATTCATGCCAACTACTGTACAAGCAACTAAGTGAAGTAAGATGCAAAGGTAACACAGCAGTCCCTCCAGCCCATCAGATACCAGCACACAAAGTCAGGTGTTACCACCACTGCACTTGCGCAGTGCTCCTCCTACTTCTTTTGTTCTAAGGAAACACAATTATGACTTTCAAGTTTACTGAACCCAAACAATTTAAGATGGAACGACAAAATTCCATTTTAGTTTTCACATATTTGAGCAACCAGCCCATTTACAATTTTCTTTAAACCCTCGCCATTACTCCTTTCAAAGAGAGCTTCTAAGTTCTCTTGGTACAGTCTGCTTTGTACAAATATGAACATAAAACTGGAATTTAAAGAAACCATCTGGATTTTACTCCAGTCTCCTGAACTCCACACAACTGCAAAACAGATGCTTACTTCAGATAGTCTCTAGAACATACTCCACTTGCTCTTAGCCATTTATAAGTAATAAAATACAATTCCCCTTTTTCTCTTCACAGTAACTTGGGGTGTTTACTGTATGGGAACAAAAAGCTTAGAAAGATCTAAACGGACCAAATGAAATAGGTAGGTAAGAGTGAGCACTTCACCAATGCCTGAACTCCCAATAAGAGAAAGGAAGGATTGATCAAAAGATCCAGATAGAAGAGTATCACACAAGAAAACAAGGGAAATAGTTGGAGCATTTCACTTCATGGAATTTTCTCATCTTTCCTGCCATACGGCTAATTTCCATCATTAAAATTTTATCATTATTATATAGCTAATCCAAGATCAAGAGGAAAACAGATCAGCTTCTGTCACAATGTCAGTCTCCACAGATTTCTAGATGTGAGCTTGGGGTCTGCCCACACTGGAGAAGCACTCATGGTCCTTGTTCCAATGCACTAGCTTGCTAAAGCGTGGCACAACATGGAGTTAAAAGCTTTCGAGAAGTCTAACTACAATCACATCTCTATAATTCTGAGATATGAAATATAGGAACAGATCTTAAACATTTTGAAAAGCAGACTCACATATTTTCTCTGCCAACTGTTTTTAAAGCTCATGACAAAACTTGTCTTGTTGTGTTGATTTGAAAATATCTCCTTAGATATAGTTTAAAACCCCTGCATTCACAATGAAACAATGATTTAAAATTTTTTTAAAAAAATCACAGTTTGTACTGGATTGGATTTCTCCAACCAATGTATTTGTCACATAAATGGTCTTCTTTTCCTGTTAAGTGCCTAAGCGCTCCACTTCACTCTTGTGAAAATTAAGAAGCAAGCGGTTACTACTGCACATCTGGTAACCAAGTCAGGAAGATCAACATGTTATCTGAAGCTATTCCTTTCCACATGAACCAGCTTTGTGATGTTAATATGTACAGGAGATTCGGTATTCTGAAAGACTTTGATTTGATCAGGTCTTTCCACTGGCTTCCAACATTCTGTTTAATATATTCTAAGCTCTTTGGACTTACCCTCCAAAAAAGCCAAAAATATTTATAAGTATGATTATTTATCTTTTTAAAACTGCAATCACATCAGTAGCAAAATATTAGAATTGTATTTTTATCTATCGTACTAATTTCTAAATATGCACTGAGAGTGCCATAAAGTCCTGCCACAAGGCCAACATTTTTAAACCAACAGTTTTATAGTGAGAGCAATTTACAGTATTCTGCACTTTAGCGAAAAAACAAACTATAGAATAACAGGGGTGGAAAGCAAAGAATGCACTTAATTAATTCTACTTAAGTTTTTGAAAGTAACTAATAAATACTGAAGATGGAGAACAAAAATAAAATTAAGAAAACCCTTACCACTCAACTCGAAACCAATTATTTGGAAACACTGAACCCTAGACTGAATTGCACAAGATGATGGATCTTCTAAACTACCTTTCCCAAAAATTCATGCTATTTCAATAATAAATTCCAATTCAAATATGTAAGACAGCTATTCACTTCCTTGCATAAAGGCAGCACACTTCGTTCAGCTGTTATAATTTTTTATAAAGCACTATTTACTTCAGTCTTTCAAAACTAATGTTACAATCAGTATCTTATAATAAACAAGCTCAAGGCTACCAAAATAGGTGGCTTCAACCTCTCAGGTGTTGTTGCCCTCCACTGTTTTACTGCTCAGCCACCATCCACCCAAACCACCATTCCTTGCTACTGCTGCCTCCTGGATTTCAGCTCTGTCACTTTTCTTTGGGGCACATCTTCTTCTGTGCCTTCATTTTAAATGGGAAGCAGAACACTCTCCGCCAACCCTCAAAACCATCAACAGCAAACACATTAACAAAGGTGCCAAGCCTCCCCTTCCACACATGTAGTTTAGTTAATTAAACATGTGCATTATATTTCTGAATGCCAAAGCATCAGCCACCCACTCATATAACCAAAGACTGGAGGAAAGAACAACCTCATGCAACCAAAAACTGTACGCAGTAAAACCAGCTAAGTTATGCAGGCAAACTCTTCCAAAAAGAAGTGGAAAGAAGATGATAAATTGTTGTATATCCATAGTAGTCACTTTTGTTCAAATACCAGCTCACTTGCCAAAAGCCTAACAGCAGAAACAGCGGGCTATTACAAGAAATATGCACTTCTGGTAGGGATAAATCTGACAGAGAGAGGGTCACTGTGACAATGCACTCATTTCTTCTTACTTCCTCCAAATGTTAACAATTCATTTTCAATTCTATTTATAAAAATGTTTTCTTTTGATCAGTACATATGGCAAGAATAGGTAAAATGAGTACTAGTGCAGCAGTAACTGGACATTGCATTTTTGCCTTAAAGAACATGTACCCTAAAGTGCAGAAGCAGCTCCTGAATAAGGTTAATAAAATTACCTACCTGACTACTGCTGTTGCCAGCACTCCCGGAGAAACACAGCAGAAAAGTAGCTCCAAAGCAGTGAAGAAATGGAAGAACAGAAATACACGTGCAACTTGTGAAAAGTTCCAAAACAGGAACAAGGACTAATACTGTTTTGAACTTTTTTCATTCAAAGCCAAGCTCACTGAACTCTGGATGCACATATGAACAGCCAATTATGCACTGCTGTCCCAGGCCTCACAATGGAGTTACACCAGTGGCTGCTGAGGCCATGAATGTGGGCTCTAACCAAGGCTGAAGGAGCCACTCAGTATGAAATTTTTGGCGGCTGTCCAGAGGTAAAATGATGAACCAGTTTTACAGGCAAGAAAATAGAAGGCCTCTTCCTAAGTGAAAAAACATCCTTATGAGAGTAATTTAAGTACCTTAAAGTATTTTAAGACCTGCCTTATCAAAAACTTTTGTTCTGAATGCTTTTTTTCCCGTAAGAAAGCCATTTGGATTACCAGACTCCACTTCTACAACTGCCACAGGAAAACAGACTGTTGGTCATAAGATGATCTGGGTTGGAAGAGAATTTAAAGGTTATCTAGTTCCAACCTCCCTGCTATGGGCAGGGACACTTTCCACTAGCCCAGGCTGCTCTAAGTCCCATCCAACTTGGCCTAGAACACTTCCAAGGATGGGGCATGATTCAAATAGTGGCAAACTCAAATAAGACTTGTTAAGATAATTTCAAGTACTCCGTCAGATATTGTAGCCCAAGGTATAACCTTGATAAGCAGGTGACAATCAAAGGATCTGAAGTTATGAGAGTTCAGAAGGGCATTTGTTTTAAACTGCAAAATGGCTCACTGCTCTCTAAATGAGTAGCAAGTAGGATTGATACTTGTAACTATCCAGTTACAACTCTGGAGTATTTCCAGAATCTGGAGAGCTACACAATCCATTCAGGCTCAACAAGGATCTAATCTAGACCCCAGTTTAAGAACAAATTTATGTATCTAAGACTGAAAACCTATCAATGTCTGTCCTATACTATTTCACTAAAGAAATTAGGTTCTTGAGCACCAAAATAAAACCACACCCTACCATTTTAGGCCTTTAACACACATTTGCACGATCATGTCTTTACAAGGCCAAAAGTTAAGATTCTGTAGCTGGTGAAAATCAAAGGTCAGATCAGTCTTTGAAAGTGTGATATTAAAACTACAAGTATTTATTCAGCACACATGGAGACATTTAACTAACTGAATATCAATTTAATATTTACTGTATCTTGAAGAGAAAAGGACTCTCTTTCTCTATGCTCTTTAAAAAAGTAGTAGAGAGCAAGCAAGGTTCAACCCTTGCTGGGAAACGACACAGTAAAATACTTACATTTCAGTGATACTGCTCCTAATGTTCCTGACAGCAAACAGGAAACTAATGAATTCTTACATATTTTGTTGCATCTTAAGGGAATTCATATAAATATTCACTTTTTTTTCTCTGAGAAACACTACAGGATTATACAGCAAAATAAAATGGAAGACATTTTTCACATCCACCTCAGAGGTTAAGAATGAAAAACAGAAACAACTTTTCAGATGTATGAATGTCCACATGCAGATGCACGTATCACTTTTTCTTCTGACAAAAGACAAAAGTAAACCAGAAGCTTACATCTCAATTTGCTATAATAAAATTTACAAGTATTAGACCATAAACGGGGTATCAGATAAACAAAAAGAAGAAAGCTTTAAACTTATCACAGCTGCAGAGTCCTTCAAACAGCAGAGGATATGAAAGAAGGTCATACTCTTTTTTATGGCTAATAAAACAGTGACAGAGAAGAGAAAACAGATATAGGTTTTCTCATTGTCACAGCAGCTAGGAAAAGAAAAAAACCTGCAGATGTTTCAGGTGCTTTGGCCAACATGACATATGAAGCAGAATCCAAGAAAAATATCTTGACAAGGAGTAGCTTACGTGTCTTTTCACTGTTCCTTAACATAACTGCTAGTATCTACTCTCACAAATCAAAGCCCTGGCTGCTCATTTGATAAAGCATCCCTTTTTCCCCCACTTTCCCCAGCTATTCAGCATCAATCTCTATTTAGCATCTTCATGAGGCATACCATTTAGCTTTTTTTAGCATCAACTGGCATTCTTTCATGAAAAAGCTGCCTCGTTGACTTAGAATATGCCATTTAAATAAAGCAGTCTGAAACAGAATATTTGGTTTAGCCTTCTGTACTTTTATGCACCCATACTCCAATGCTTGGTATTTAAAATGTGGGTCATTTCCAAGGGTCACATTTCCCTGAAGTTAGACCACTGAACTGTTCCTCACTGGCCCTTGAAATGTACCTTCCAAAGAATTGTCATGATAAAGGTGGCCAACATAAAATGAAGTGCAAATTAAGTATAGAGACAACAGCATTACCAGTAAATGATCAGTGTCTGCTATGTCCCTACCACTGATCAATTTCAGAATGACAAGTGAACCCAGAAGTCGCAATAGCCACTTTATGTATCATCTTACTTGACTCTCAGAACCATTATGCACACCAAAAGCTCAGTGTACTTTATGATAAACTATGCAAGGACAACCATTTTCATTGTTAATAACAGCTGAACACCAACCTCGCAATGCTGCAAAAGTTTTAACTATGACTCTCACACCCTAGAAGATATTTAGAGTAACAAGAGAAGATGCACAGGAACCCACATCAGTCTCTAAACAAACTGTAATCACTACCTTAACCTTACAGCACTTTATGTGCATCCTCATCTTGAAACACTTTAAGTGTCATCTCTATGATGACACTTAGTTTTCTATTCAATTCCCTTGTATATGAAAGTATCAGCACCCAACTGTACAGACAAGACGAACTGAGCTTTTCATACAAGACATGCTCAAGTGAACAAGGCATTTCTGAAAGGAATCAGAAGACACATGACCTTCTTGCTCCTGAGTTTCAAGGGACCAGTTTTCCCTTATTCTATTTTACCTTTTCTTAAATATACAATTGTCCTTTTCTCAATTACCTCTCCAATGTCATAATATACTGCATTGCCTGACAAATACAGCTGAGATTTGTGGCACAGGATGCTAACAACTATTGTGCATTGGACTCAACAAAGCAAATTCCAAATCTAGATATGCTATCTAACTCTCCTGAGTAAGTTTTACCATTACTAACCTTCTAAATGGCTGTAAATCAAAAATGCAAGTACCAGCCTCAGCAACTCAAAATGGAAACAATATTCAACAATTTGACCAAAGCATGCATAGCTTATGCAGGAAATATTTTTGCTTTGTTTTCAAAAAGAATGCAAAACCAAAAATATCAGTAAACATCATGAACAGCAAGACTTGATGAAGCTCATACATGAAGAGATATGTGCCTGTACGTGAGTAAAGATATTGATAAATTTTAAATTACTAGAAATGCTAAGTTTAATTGAACCAGATCAGTTAGTTACTATCGCAGTTTTAAAAGAAATAAATATTTAAGTTGAATTAGCTCTGTCTTTTCAAGATTCCTATTATTTCTTACAGATGCAGTTAATATGGCTAAACAAAGCATAACTTCAAATATTCAGTTTGTTCTATACTTAAAAATGAACTTGTGATCTCTGTTCCCCCTAAAATAAATTACAATCCTATTACTATTTATGTGGCTGTAAAACTATTTACATTTATTCTACATGTTAACATAGAAATAAATTTTAAAATAATTAAATGTGTTTTAGAATTAAAGCATCCATTGGTCTTCTTTTTCCAGACAGTCTTCACATTATAAAGTGAAAAATAATTTGGCTTGCCACTGCAAAAAGGACAAGTATTGCAAGAAAACTCTGTGGAGTACAGCACTCAAAACCAACTTCAAGTACAGTACCTGAAAGCAATGTGACAATGGCCAGCTAGAGTTGATGATGACAGCAGGACTTTAACACTGAGACGACTATATACAAAAATACTGAATTTTAATTATATACATCTGCAATTGTCATCTGAGCTTCAGAACTGTGAAGATACACATGCTTGCCTCTAATCCATTTCAATTCCTCTTTAACAAAATACATTTTATAGAACACATAGAGAATTTGAAACACTTCAGTTATTTTATTCTGTCAAGACCTGTTCTTGAATCTGATTTTGTGCTTTTCTGAAAAAACTCAGGGCCTGAACTGAGGCCTGGAGGAAAATGACTCTGCAGTGGTAAGCCTTTGAGGTGCCAACTGTAGCAAATGATAAACTCTGTGGTTCAAAACATTGCCAATTACCTCAACACTATACTAAGTCAGTTGTATATCACTCCAATTTTCAGTTGCCAAGCAGTTTTAATCAAATAGGAAAATGTCAACCATTACATGAAAACAATACTGAGCATGTTTTATTTAGGAGCTTGATTATTTCTCAGCTCTAAATTTACCTTTCCCAAGACTTAAAATGTTATGGTTTATTTCATATATACAATTAGGTACAGCACAGACAGTGCTACGTATCATCACTGGACATTGAACAGCTTCCTGCAACAGCCACCATTATTTCCAGTATTTACTGTTCAAATAAACTTGAAATTCTTCTTTTTAATCAAATTAGTGACAAGCCTATTTTTAGCACTTCAATCCTGACTGCCGTATAGGATAGCTACAATACAAGATATTGCTCAGCTCACATACAATTCTGGAGTAAGCTATACCCCCTAGATGGAAAGCTGCCTTCATTTTAGCTTCACTACAGAATCCAAACACAACTCCTTCCTTCTAAAAAAACCAACCAAACAAAAACAAACAACCCCAGAAGTACCCAATCTGCAGACTTCAGTGTTTAAATGTATTGGAATGCTCTTTCTAAAGTGTTATCTCGTTTTCACCAATAATTTACGTAAACTCTTGTAAAATTATTAACTGAATGCAAACTTCATAAGAGAAAAAGTATGGTAAAAGTTTCTATACAATTTTTTATACAATTTAGTCTGTCCCATCTGCTGCTAAATTCAATTTACATCTATTTTAAGCCAAAAACCTCTAAAACAGGACTCAGACGTCAGTTCTAGGGCTTAACATGACCTTAAAACAAAATATAAACAAAGAACAGGATTTTGCAAGTGAAGCACCAATATTTTGTAAGTTAATCAAAACCATTTAGGAACAGCAATATATAGACTCATACACTACAGCTACTTTAAATATTTAGGGATCATTTCACAGTTTTAAACTGCAATGTGTGTATAGGTAAGTTCAACCAGAGACAATGATGGAAAGTTAAATTAAAGTCAAGTTCTGCACTGGGTACAGAGGTATTAGACTGGCTAGCAATGACACTTGGGGTTCCTTAAGTGTAGCAAGTTTAGTACCATTTACTTCCAGGATCAGGGGTTTGTTTAGTCATGGCATCTTTAAAACCTTCCCATCATTGTAGCCCAGCACCCAAATACAGACGAAGGTTAAATCAGAGATGCTATCTATTTATACCACAGCAGATAAGTTGGTTAAAATGACACTGTCAGATCTTCTGCATTTTCTTTTCCAACAACCTACTGTCTACCATTTTTCAAGCCATTTAGAAAATATAAGGCATATTCTAAAGCTCTCTTCCTAAGAACAGTTGTCACCTTAAGTCTCTTACTTTTACAGTACTTATACCCGAGTGCTCAGCAAGTCAGTCAGAAGCTGTTTTTCAACATGAAGAGGAAGACTACTGCTCCTACTGATAGGTACATAGAAGGAAAATGTTCCGAACAACTTAAGTTCTTCCGTTCTTGCGACCAGGTTCTTCCTTTTCCCCACATAACAATATACCACATATGCCAATCAAATAATAAAATAGGACTAAAAGTTTATGGCGTTTATTTTTCTTCTAGTGGCCACAATGTGCCTTCTTCTACTTAAGATTTCAAATTGCATAAAGTACAACACCTAGAATTGCACATCAGTTAGAGCTGTACAACTGCTCCTGGGTCACTAGAGAGTACCTGATCGTTTTAAAAGCCTATCTTACTGTGCTTGTAGAAACAACAACATGGTTGCCGCACTGTTCCACCACAGGTCAAATGAAATCATATTACTTAAAATCATTAAAACTGCACTACATCCCTGCTGGGGCTAGTGAGAGGGCTTCAGTATGTGAGCAGTCTGTAGAAGTATACATTGTAACCAGAGCTGATACTTCCTAAGGTCAATATAAGTTAAAATCTACTTTTTAAGATGTAGGACTTCGTAGGAAAAATACGTATTTGTTTTCCTTGCTCGTACATTAACTTCAAAATATAAATAATACAGACTCTCACGATGAGAGCAACAAAGCAGAGTCGCCACAAGAACCATCGTGCAATAAAATAAACATTAACTCTCAGCACAAAAGAGAAGCCAGGTGCAGTATGAACACCTCAGCCTATATGTGTGTATGTGTTCTCGGGTGTCGTAGCCCGCTCTTTGCACAGTGCTTTAGTGCAGGATCTGAGCTCTGTGCAGCATGTAAGGAATGTCTGCTTCCATCCTGACCACTGGGAATATACTACTCTCAAACACGGAGACGAACCTCTAACGCCTTTGTATTCCCTTCCTCAGATTTAAAGCTTAGCTGCACGAGGTGTTGAAAGTGCGCGCTGGCGGGGTTCGGATACACATGTAATTAGCGAGGAGGAAGAGGGTGGCCGGAGAGACGAGGGAAGGCGTGGAAGGGCACAGTTCCCCCCTGCCCGGCGAGCCTGGAATCCTCCCCGCCGCCCAGGGCAGCCTCCTCGGCCGCTGCGTGAAGTTGGCCGGGCATCACCCGCCCCACCGCAGGCCAAGCGCAAGGAAGAGACCTCTTTCTCCTCCTCTTCCCCCAGCCCGCCGCCAGATCTATTCTTCCCCTTCAGCCGCCCCCAGCCTCACGGCGGAAGGAGCTGGGGGGGAGGGGGACGTCTCCATTACCCTCTCCACCCTCCCGCTTCCCAGGGACGGCGACAACGGCCCTTTCCCGCCCGACGCGGGGGGGAGCCCCGGACCGGCCTGCGGGAGCGCTCCCGCACCCCTGGGCCCCCCGGAGCTTCCCCAATTCCCGCAGCCTCCCCGCTGCGAGGAGGAAGCAGCGAAGGCGCCGGGCCCCGGGGCCCCGCCCGCTCCCGGCCCCGAGGAGGGGAGGCCGCCGGGAGGGGGTTACACACCTCGCTGTTAAAGGCTTTCACAGCCTCCATGTCGCGGCGGAGACAGGAGCCGGGCGGCTTCTCTCCGCTGATGGCGGCCGGGCCGGGCCGGGCCGGGCCGGGCGGGGGCAAGTCTCGGTCCGTGCGTGCGTGCGCTCCTCGCTCAGGGGCCNGCGGCGCCGGCGTTCCCTGCCCTCCCTCCTTCCCTCCCTCCCGCGCTGGGCTCCGGGCGGCCGCGCCGGCAGGAGATGGAGGAACAACGCGCGGCGGCTGCGGCGCGGGCGCCAATATGGCGGACACGCGGGGGCTCCTCGCAGCGCAGCGCCGGAGCGGCGCAGGCGGCTACAGCGCCCCCTGCCGGGCAGCGCCCGCACCCCCGCCCGCGCCACACGGGCGCTGCCGGGATGGCGCCGCGTCCGCCCCGCCCGCTCTCCTCCCTCTCCTCCTCTTTCCTCCTCCCCCTCCTGGAGCGGGCGGGAAGGAAAGGGTTACGGGAACGAGGTGTTAGACGCCGCTGTGTTTCGTCACCGGGGGCAAATCCAGGAGTTCTCGGGACACGGTTTTGGCTGTTTCCGCATCCCCGAACCGTTCGCCTCCTCGCGCTCGGCCCGCTGAGCCTCCTTCTCCCCACAGCAGGGCCCGCCCGCGAAACTGGGCACGGCATGCAGGCTTCAAAAAAGGCAACGGGAAAAAGAATCGGCGAGACGTAGGAGGGCAAAAAAAAAATCATAATTAGATAAGTCCCCAAGAATGAGTATTATTGCTAAGAGGAAAGGAGAAAACCCCCCCAATCGTAATGCAAAACAATCACAAGCCCCAGTGCACTTACTACATGAATATTACAACTCAACAATTCGACACCAAAAAGTCTCCAAACCCAGCACCAGACATTAAGGCATTTCTGTTTGACTACCCAGGGTGTATTGCCAGATTAAGCTTTGGGTAGGGTGCATTTCCCCATGTCCCCAACACCAGGCCAGAGTGGCAGAGCACCTGCCTCTCCTTGAAGCACAAAAACCATGCTTGGCTGAGAAATCCCAGCAGGAGCAGCTCTGTCAAACAGGAAGACTTGCTTCCAGGGCATAGATTTTTGTTCCCTCAAAACACAAAGCCACCACATGACTCACCTTTGCCAGGAAGAGCCTCAAGGAGCTCAGAAGCACTGAAGATGAAACCTTAGGTTTGTCTTCAGCTGCTGCTTTCCCCTGCTTGGTTATGTTCTTTCAGCTCTACTGGCACAGTATAGATATGACAGCTCCTATCTGAATTGCATTTCATTATTTTGCAGTCACAGCTTTAGGTCAGGCTCTGGATAGACTGTGCCTTCCTGCTCTCAACAAGTGCCCCTCAGACTGGAGCCACAAAGGCTCTTCCTGGACAGTGAAGATCCCACTTCAGGCCTGAGTCAGGGACTTCAAACAGTTCAAACAAACAAGGAAACATAAATTAAGATAAGCCCAACATTGGAGGGAGACCTGGAATCCTACAGCTCCATTCTTACAGAAATGAAAGAGATTACTAAGTCTTTTTATGAAAGGAATTGTAAGTTCCTCCTGTCTTACCCCCTAAGAGGCTTACTTAAGGAAAAAGCCCATCTTTAGCAACCACTCTTGTTACAGTATCAGGCCACGAAGAGAGTCAGTAAACAAGAGCAAATACCCTTTTGGGATGAGAGGACTGTGTGTGTTCAGACTGAAAAAAAGAAAAAGAAAAAAAAAAGATGGCCATGGGTTAGGAAGGACACCCAGTAGCAGCCAATACCTGCAAAGTAAAGTGACTGAATAAGGCTAGGGGACATTTGATTGTTTTTAAAAAATTGAATAAGGCTCTTTGCAGACCTCCTACACAGCAGGAGGTCAAGAGGGAGCAGTCTTCACCTACAGCAGTGGAGGTTCTGACACAACCCAGGAAAAGCCTTTTCCATTGTGAAGATGGCCAAGCAGTGGAGTAGGTTTTCCAGAGAGGCTGTGCAGTCTCTAGCCCTTTATGAAGTCCCACGGGATAAAGACCTTAGTAAGATACTCAGAGCTCACAGCCTGACCCTGCTTTGAGCCAGAGACTGGACTAGACAAGCTCCCTGGGTCCCTTCTAATCTGAGTGGCACTGATACTCTATGAACTGCAGAGCTCAGTGTGACTTTCTGGCAGTCTCTCTTCACAGATGATTCAGGAGAAGCACACTATGCTTACCAGGAGGGACAAGATCTGTTTCTCTTTTGGTTTTTGTTTGGTTTTTTTAATTTGTTTGGGTTTTTGGTGGGTTTTTTTGGTTGTTTTTTTTCCTGAGGGAATTAAGGATAAATAAAATATGAAGAGACAACTCTGTTCAAATTATTGTGAAGGCTTTACAAGGTACTCATTGTACTACAAGAGTAACTGCTGTAACTACTTACTTTGTACTCCTCTGGAAAGCTTACTGAAGTACTGCAGTTATAAACAGTCCTCTAGGATCTGGTAACTTCCCTTTTAGGTGAAATTGAAGCAAGCCTAGTCTTCCCTAGTAAAATGGATGGAATACCACACTGCAGAAATTTTAAAAAAAAGTTTTGAAATTGGTTTCAAAGGGATCACAAACTCCCACTCAGTTGCTTTTCAGGAATATTTTTTTCCAGAAGCATAAAAGTTATTCCAATAAAGGAGAACCCAGAGAAGGAGGGGTAGGATTTGCACTTAGAGATACATGCACAAAGCCTCGACCTCAAAAGCAGAGTCTGAATTTGAAACTAAGTGGTTTCCCTCCCCCCACATTCAGCCTGCTTTCTGTAGGTCTGTAATAAACATTTAAACAAGTATTTTTACCACTTAAAATGTTGAGGTAGCCCTTTATAATTCCAGCAGTAGAAAGGAGAAGAGCAGCACAGTACATCCCTGATCTCAGAAGGAGCCAGCTGTCATCCAAGAATGATAAATAGGCTACAACAGGATGAATACTGTAAAGCATCTCAGATCACATTTACATGGTCTAATTAAGAAAACATACAAATGTTGTAACATCAAAACAGTGTTAGTGCAGAAACACTGGCTTATTCTGGGGCAAGGTGGCCTTGCTCCACAAGGCTCTCTCGTTCGGTGACTTGCACTATCACTCCTAACATGCCAAAGCCAGGAGATTTCTCACTGTGCACAGCAGAGTAAGCATCAGCTTCCTGCACAGCACAATCTTTCTGCTGTTTCAGTGCTCTGCACAACTGATCAAACTCATACCAGAAACATTAGTTTTGCAGATGAAATCCCACTTGCTTTCCCACGTCAGTGAATTATATGTGGGATTTGCAATGATGGGGCACGCTTCCTATGTGGATGCAAACACCTAGGTTTGCAGTGCTGAGAGAAAAGCAGGACTTAATAGATCTTCAGTCTGCGGTTCATTTTTTTTTTTACCATAAGAGAACTTAAAGTAGGTATGCTTGCCTTTTTCCTACTTCTGACAAGTCCAAATAGAGACTCAATAGATCAAACAAGTGTCATACTGGCAAATGCCCTCAAGAAAGCTGTCATCCAAGTAAGCAGTTCCCTGTTTCCTCTCAGCAGAGGAAACTACATGCAAGTGTCTGGAGGGAGAACTGATGTTCTAGTTGGAAGAGAACAGAAGAAAATGGATCTGTTATTAGTAACTTGTAGCTTCAGGTGAGAGGATGTCACTCAGTTTTCCTCGTACTAACTCCGCAGTTTTTTTGAATGCACAGCTCATGCTCCATGCACACTGCCCATCTCTATTTAATTTTTCAGTGTATTTTCAGGGATTATCTTACATTTTTTACTGAACTTTAAACTCATTTCTCCCCTCTGTCCTTCTTTGCTACCTCTACCTCATCTTCCTCTTTCATTTGCATTTTCAGTCCTCTTAACCTCTATAATCATTGTAAAAGTTTAAACTGTAACAAAAAAAGTATGGAAATAAATTCTGTTGAATTTTTCCGAAGTTTGTTATAGACATATGTTCACATATGGAGCTCCTTTTTAAGTTTTAAAATTTCAGGAGGTTGAAAGAGAATTTTTGAATCACTTTTAACCACACATTACTCATCATAGCCTGATAATTTGGAACTCTGGTTAGTTTACTACACAGTTGCTTCTGGTCAAGCTTGACTGACTCTTGCACTTATCCAAGCATGGTGGTGTCAGACTCTCTCAGCGTGACACCACAGAAACAACCTCAAAACAACTTTATCGAAAAAAGCAATTGGAGCTTTAATTTACAGGCCAGCTACTTCTCTCAGAGGCATGCTCTATAAATCTCGGTTGATTTCAAAGCAAGCTGCTTTAATCAGGAAAGGAGAACAAAGTCTTGGAAATTACCTTCAAGTGACATTTCTCAGACTTGCCCGAAAGAGGTTTGGACAACTCGATGCAAAAGTGTGCTGGCAGTAGAAGTCACACCAGCCATGGTGTTTCTAATAAGCTTAGCCAGAAAGCATTTACTCGTGTTTTCTTATTCTGTGTGGGGTTCTAATCCTGAAGCTTGAACTTTGTGGCATCCTGTTTATTGATTGTAGTGTACAATTACAAAGTAGAACAACCATTGTTTCCTACAGCTGCATAGTTACATTTAGTTCTGCTCCTAACAAGACAATTCTTTTAAAATAAAGGTCAGACAATGGTTTTACAGTAGCAGTTACACACTGCTTGCATCATTTCAATGTAACAGCAGAACCACAAGGATAGAAAACCCATATGATTTTTAGCTTGCAAATACCATAGAAGACTAAGAAATATTTTATAGTAAATTCAAATACAAATATATCCACTTTTTGTTTAAGGGAAGCTGAAGTTAAGAAAAGAATTATAAATTTTTTTCAGTAGATATGTCTATAAAAACATTATGTACTGAAATTGTATTGAAGAATTCAATCCCAACACTATAAAACTAAAGCTTTCTAAAATATACTTAAGTATTTCAAGGAAAATTCAAGGATGATTCATTAATTAATTTCCGACATTATAAACAGCGGAAGACTGCTTATTTGACGTACTGCTGTTTGTAGAGGAACAGGCAAACCTAGGGTCAAAAACCTAAGTACAAACATTAGAGGTGATCAATTGAGAACACTTTTACTTAAAAAAGTAAAAAAAAAGGTGTTTACCGGCTGGCTTTTTACATACACACTGACAGCAGTGAGGGCAGACCTTAAACAGCAGTTTGAATCACTCCTTCACATACTCTTGCTTTTTCTCTCCTGCCATTCAGATCAAATTTCCAACTTGCAACAATAAGACAGCAAAAGCAGAGTTATTTTTCCCCTTTCTGCTAACTCAGCATAACAAAACTGAGCACAATACATTAAGAGTAATTTCCATAAGGTCTCTTTACTATCTCTAGCAAATAACATGGGGAAATGAGCAATTTTGATTCAAGGTTTTTTAATTTGCTTGGAGCTCAACAATTTAGATTTAGACCATCATATTCATTATCTTAAAAATCTGCAGAGACTTGAAATCAAAATTTTAGCCATGCTTAAGATCACTTTTTCTATAAAAAGTAAGACTACACAATACCACAATAAAGACAATAAAATCAATAGGCAGATCTCCTAGGCATAGGCCTTTGTCACAGGTATATATGCAACTGGACACATTTTTCTGCAGTGGTTGGTCCAGACTCACCACATGCACCTGTGCTCTGATAGCTACCAAAGCCTCAGTCTGCCAAGAAATGAAAGAGTAGCCAAGGTTTAGTTCATACTGGTTAAACCTAAGCATCTTCAATGTCTAATCAACCACTGATTAAAAAAACCCAACTTTTGAGGAAGATACTCCCCAGAGATGAAATATGCCTCCTTATCACATTGACAGTTTTTTCATCCCATTCAGCTGCTAAGCCTGCTTTTTCCAGTTTCAGATCTTTTCTGTCAAGTTGTGACCTCATTGCAGTCATATCATTTACTTTTTTTTTTTGTCTAAAGAAATGGAATTCTTGCATCATCCTTTGCATTACAATAAAGAGTAACTCCAGTTGGAAAAGTAAATTATTTCCTTACACTTTCTTCTGTAGATCTTGGACAGTGAGGCTCAGCTCATTAGCAATTTACACAGCAATAAGAGAGACATCAGAAGTCCATGGTGGTACAAACTATACAGAAAATCTGTTTTCTTTCTAAAAACATGCTTATGACTTAGAAAAGAACAGCTCCATCAATGAAAGCTTTGCACTGGAAATGTTAAATGGGAACAAGCAGAACAGAGATGATTGCACATACACACACAAGGTGTGGGCCAGCATAAAAGTCCAAGGAATTTTAAATAGCCACCACCTTACCGGGGGTGATAAGGAAAACCCAGGCAGGAAAAATAAATCATTACGTACTTACAGCTGTTGCAGGAGAAACTTACATAGCTATACTTTCTGTATATTTATGTATTCCCATTTCAATATGTTTGCTGAAAAGAGATACTAAAATGACAATATTTGCTATTTACACTATTAACTATTTTGTAACAGTACATACTCCTAGCATGGCAGTTAGCTTTTTCTATGAACCATTAGATTTCTCTCCAGATGCCCTAGAAAAAAATTACTCAATTCAGTTAGAGTGTATGTGGTTAGGATAAAACAAGTGAAAAAAAAGTGATCTCTTGAGTCTAATGCTCAAATTCTACAGGAGGAAGCATTGTCCTTCTTGAATCTTATTAGGCAACACCATCAGCATGCTTTGAGCTAGGCATGAGGACATGCTCACTAGTTTTAAATAAGCCAGTAGTTAGACCATCTGCAGGACTTATTGATCAGAACTGAATGAAAGGAATGATGGCAAATCTGTTTCTTCCTCCTCCAAGAACAAGACTTATCTGCATAGGCTTACAAAGACAATACAAGCATTTAATAAATAAAATTGCACAGGAGATATTAAAAAAACAAAATCACAGGGTATGAAGGTCAACCATATATTGCCCTATTTTGAAAGCATAGGCAGAAGACAGTAAGATCAACCTGCAGTGTAGCAGATAATAGTGTGGCATACATGGAGCTTGGCAGGAAGAAATATGGACACTCCCTGCACGGGCAGAATCCTTTGTCCACTGAAGTCTAGTGGTTAATAATACCTCTTAATCCTTCACCTATCCAAACGATTCAGGAGTCCACGGACATGCGCTCCTTACTCTTTGTTGTTTCGTGGCCAATAACTAGCACAAGACTAACTAACAAATTATTTGTAAACTCCATCCAAGGAGGGAAATGCTCAGCACTTGAGTATACTTAATTTTAACACTTTTGAAGCTACAGTTTCCTGAAGACTGTGCTTGCCCAAACAGAAACTGTGCAGAAATCACCCATCTGGTTAACCCTGACAACCACATGCTTGTGCACATTAACCTCAAGAATGCATAAAATAATATTTGGAACAGCACGCTAGTTGCTGGTGCCTGAACTAATGGAATTGCTGGGGATACAGAGCAAAATGTTCATTATTGCCTCTGTAGGAACACTGGTATGGACTTCACAATACAGTCCAAATGCTTTTGTTTGCTTTAGCTTTGCTACAGGACAGCTTGTAATCCACCTAACCTTTTCAAGTAAATACCTTTACTAAAAAGGTATTCACTGCCGTGCTTGATATCCCTACATACACTCCACCTTCAACTCTCAGGCTTTTAGCTTAGACTTCTTAAGGGCATTTATAACCTAAATGTAAGATAATGAGAGGTATGTGGCCTATATAGCCTTGCAATTCCACATAGAACTATGAACATAGAACACTATAGAACAGGAGAAAAATTAATGCTACAAGGATGGAAACACTAAGAAACTTTATATGCACTTATAAGACTCAGTGTAATAAAATATTAATTTTTTAATTTGCCAAACAATAACAGGTAGCCCTTACATTGGTTAGAAGTTATGGGATGAGGTATTCAAAAGCTCTTTATCATCTTTTGTAAGACTTTGTGGCTGTAAGACCTGAATTGTTGATTCTTAGAGGAAATAGTCTTGTCTGGCAGAAATCATCCTGTCCAGTCTGATGTGTTTTACAGTGGTCACTGTCTTTGAGGGCAAGCCTTAAGAAATTAACACTGCTGTACTTTGTCTCAGCTGAAAGACTGTTTTGCCTAGGCAATAGTACAACTACAGAATATGAACATCCAAGAACATTTGGTATCATCAGCTCTGCTCTTGATGTGAATGCATTAGTCAAAGAATTGCTCCCATTAATTCTGAATAACTCAAAAGATGCTAAATGAGGCATTCAGAAGCACAGTAGGGCACAGCAGAGAGACAAGCTTTGGATGTACGTGTGGAGCTTTCCAGTTCATCAGCAAAGTGATGTTAACAACAGTGCTTTAAAAACACACCTCCCCAAAATCCTCCCAGAACAAAATGTAAATAGTAAAGCTTATCTCCCCAGACTAGAGCTCAGCTGCTGTTATGAGCCAGGTGACACTTCTCAGTCTTATGCTTACCTCGCAAAATTCACAGAACAAGAGTATATCACTTAAAACCTCTTACACAACCCGAAACATGGTATGTGCCCAACTGGCAAGAAAACCTTGACCAAACTGAGTATTGAGCTTCATATGCATCTATTAGGGTATAATTAAATGACAAGAAACTAACCTGCAATCTGCAAAAATATCAGTATCTTGAATGTCCAATCTAAAACCACT
The DNA here is from genome assembly GCA_013397755.1 of Cnemophilus loriae. Taxonomy (NCBI): domain Eukaryota; kingdom Metazoa; phylum Chordata; class Aves; order Passeriformes; family Corvidae; genus Cnemophilus; species Cnemophilus loriae. Next base: position 598,355 of record VZTF01009274.1, on the reverse strand, counting down.
GTGAGGATGGTACAGAGATAAGTCAAATGCAAGAAGTAGACAGACAGTACAAAAAACTAGAAAAGCTTAATGTAGTAACTTTTTCACAAGTTTAAAAAAAGCTTTCAAATGCAGTCTTGTCTTGGTTTAGCTGTGTTAAAATCCACATAAAAATATGTACTAAGATTTATTCATGTGTCCTTCAAATAAAAGATACTGAGAATGTGGCTCAGGGAAACTGTTTTCCTGGCATGCTGGCAGTGTTCATCAAATGCTTTAAAACTGCATCCCCAAAGGGAAATTTGCACCAGCAGTTGCACTTCACAGGTTAAATGTCTGAAAACTCACTACTAGTTCCTGCCTCCTGACTTTTTGGGAACACAGCCTGTAGTCTCTTCTCAGCTTTGTGTCACGCTTCTTTACCACCCAAACGTTTGTTTCTCCTTCTTGTGGCTTTTGAACAATTTAATGGAGCTTGATACAAGTGTCATGAGCCATCAGGAACAGATACCTCAACTCGAACCCTGGCCTCGGTCATCCAGCCGCAGACCGACAGCTGAGTAACGGTGAAGGCAGCTGTAAAAGCGGAAAAGATGGTGGTGAAAGATGTTATTTTGTTTTCGCTCTGCACTTACAGTCCTGAAGGTTTTTTCCTCCCCTTGCTGCCCCAAAAGCCTTTAAGGCAGTCCCGGTTCCCCGCGGAGGCAGACCTGCAGCTCCCGACAGCGAGCTCAGCGCTTTGCACGCCCAACAGCGGTACGCGTCGGGCGGTCTCACCGCTCTTCGTTCACGCCGGTGCTTCCAGCCGGCTGCCCAAGCCCCGGAGCCCCGGCATTTTTCCATGTTTTCCCAGGCAGCAGAACATCCCGGCCCCGGAGCCCCGGCAGGGCTGCGGCGCAATGCCGCCACCTGGCGGGGGCCTGGCGGCCCGGGAGCGGCGGCTCCGGGAGAGCCGGCGGAAAGGGAAAGAGCCTTCCCTCGGGCAGCCTGGCCTGGCTTCACATATCTCTTTTCTTTTTTTTTTTTTTTGAGGGAAATACTGTTCCCTTCCCTGCCCTCGGCATTCCTTGTTTCCCTGCTCAACTAACCCCCCTACACGCGTACCACTGAGGGCAGTTTGGCCGCAGTTAGGCGCCAGCAGCTCCCCGTGGCTCTTGCTCCAAGTACTTTGCAATACAAATCTGGAAGCAGGTGAATCTCTGATCTCTGCTCGCCCTCCACTTCCGGCTCCCCCAAAAATCAGTGCATGCTTCCCAACATCATGGCTTTAACAATACACCTGAAGAGAGGTGGCTGATTCATTAGCCAACCTTTTTATTTCCCTCTACCATTTCCCACTGGCGGAAGTGATTT
>VZTF01009274.1:384659-597017 GCA_013397755.1 Cnemophilus loriae | reverse complement strand
CCCCCCCCCCCCCCATTCTACTAACAATCTATATTAATAAAAGATTGCCTTTACTTGCATGTTGCTTTGCTAATTATATATGCCATATCAAAACCAGAGCCAGATTATTAGCATATGATTTGCATTTCAGCTACAGTTTTTGCTGATTTTTATTCAGTTTAGGTACTCACCCCCAGTGTGCTTTGCATACTGAGGATCATAACTTGTGAACTCAGCTTTTGCTCATCGATCACCATGTTCATACAGAGCTCTGCTAAAATAAATGCAAGTGGTTAACCACCTTTGCTAGAGATATCCTACACTATCTCCTCCTAGTCATTTACAGAGAAACAATACAAAGTGTAAGTAGATATTAAATGGGAACCTAGCAATTTATTAGTGCCTTTATAAACTCTGATCCCCTGATTTAGCATCATGTAGGGATGTATCTGTAATATAATGTAACCAGGCTGAGGCTATACATGAATAAAGTGCATTATAACCATATTTATAAAGTCTGTCAGCTATAGCACCTATATTTCCTTAATAGAGCTGACAATCCTGTAATTTAAACTCTACTTCTAATAAAGGGAACCCAGACACTAGTCATTTCTGCCTGGTGGGTTCTCTTCAAAGTGTGGCAAATGATGATCTACATACAAAAAGAAAGCAAACCTCAAGTTCTCTCTATGTTCAATACCCAACAAGCTGTAGGTGATGCCAGAAAACTGCCAACAATAATCAAAATAAAAGGAGAATCTTTAGTAACAAATGCTATGGCAGGCAACAATAAAAAGGAAACAAGTCTATGCTCCTGTCCAAAAATATTCCCAAAATAGTTGAGTCTACAATCACATGTTCATGAACTAGCAAAAAGTTAATATATGACATTTGGATCTTCTAGACATGCTGAGCAGCTGTAAGCGATAATTACTATAAGCCTGATTCCTGCATTCATAGTGGAATCAACTTTTGAAAGAGAAAAGGATGTACAATACATCCCTAACTCAACATGCTTGTCTTATACTACAGTGTTCTCTGAAAAAAAACAACCAAACAAGAAAAACCCAACAAAGAAAAAGCATTGAATACAAAAATTTGGTCCTAACAAGTCAGTACAGTAATTCTCAAATCCAGCATCAAATTGTCTGCCTGAGTTTGTGGATCTGAGAAATCCTCCGAAGTCTTACAGAAAGGAACAAAGTGGTATCCAATTATAGGATCAGACTGCATGGCTGTAGCTGATGTTGACAATTCCCTGGGATTTCTCTTCAAATCTATTTGAAAAAAGATTGGCTAGACTTGGAACACGAGGATTCAGTCATGGGCAAAGCTAAATTTCATGCTTCTGTTGCTAGTGAGACTAAAACAAGCAACAACTGTTCCTCTAATAAGGAAGGCACAATAAACACTATCGTGCACAGTTCCTTTATCACAAGTTAGATGTAGTCCTTAAAATTTCATTAAGTTGCCAGTGCTATCCTTTACACAGATGTTATCTACCAAAAAATTAGTACTGAGTTTTCATCTGCTGTGACTTATTACATATTGTTCTTTCTTTAATACTTGAACTAGATATGGGCTTTGAGATTTGAGGGAGACCTGGAGAAAAGTGGGAAGAAGAAAGTGCTACAGTAGAAAAACAACTTCAGAAAGCAGGTTAACACTAATTAGACTGTAGTTAAATACAAACAAACCAAACCCATTAAAAAATATGATATTTAGCTCACTAATTCTGCATCATTTCTGTCTAGAGACCACTTCTATGTGAGCTTTACTGCATCAAGTAAAGGAATAAAAATACTTGCATGCATTTTACAGTTATTATTAACTTGGCTAAATTCCATTATCTTGAAAGAGTGATGCATGGGGTTTTTTAGGCATCATTACTAGTTATACTCTTCCTCTCTCAAAACATGACTCTCAAAACTATAACGTAACAACTAACATATCCAGGTTAACCAAAGTCCTAACTTCACTTTAAACTATACTGTTAATGCTAGGTTTTGTGGAAAAGAGAAATGCTACATCAGTTTTTCCAAGGAGGCATATAAGATATTTACATGGGGAACAAAAAGATGGATTTAATCTGTTTGTATCTAAGGAACATAACAAAGAGTTCCTCCTCTTGAGCAAAATGCCTGACAAAATTAAGGTGTAGAGTAAATACTGCTTTGAGAATAAAAGTCTTGTTGTTTTAACAAAAGCTACACCTAAGATGTAAAGAACATACTACAGGACAACCACTCTGTTTCTGCTAGGTGTCTATCCTTTTTCCTATTCTCTTATTGGGCAGTTCTCTAAAAGGGCTGAGCACTTACCTGAAAAAAAGCCTCTCCTAGAATAGGTAAGAAAATTAATACTCAATAGTAGCAGATTTAGACCACTGTAGAAGGAGCAGGATTTAGCCTGTCACACAGCATTTCCCTATTCTAAAACACAGCAGTATTTATCATGAGGTATGGGAAACCAGGGGAGGGTGCTCTGGTTGATTCAGAACAGAGGAACTGTAGTGCACTGGTTCTAGAGAGGTAGACACCAGAAAAATTGCAACACTGCCACATAATCATGTATACAGTTTACACAAAAAAAGAAAAATAGCATTTAGAAAAGCTTTTCCAGAACTATTTTTGTATTGAAAGCTTTAATAAGAGCCTTTTTGAGTACATCTTCAGCTACATCTTTCTTCATCCAGTCTATCACAGCTGTACAAAGGCTTCCTTAGTAGAAGGTAGACTAAGGAAAAGTGAGTCAGAGCTTCCATAGGCACAAGAAACAAGAGAGGAGTTCACACTCTGAGTTCCCATGAGAAAAAAAGTACTTTTCTTTCCACTCTACATGATTTATGTGTACAGCAGTGTCTGTGAAAGACAAATGCTTGTGTCCTGCTATTTCTTAAAAGAGAACAGAGAAAAAAAATCCACTTCACTCACTACCTTTACACTCAGAGCAGATACAGCGCTTTTCTTCCCTCAGACACATGAGCTGCTAACAACTGCTTCTCTGAAAACACCTGAGGTACTTTAACTACTTCTGTGATGTCAGACATCTCCTTGACTCACAAGCATAGGCAGACTTAACTCGGGAGAAATAATTCTACCCTAGTTATTTATCCTAGCCTTTGAAAGTACTACTGAGGCACAAGTAAGCATCTTTTGTTCTGCTAGTTTATAACTCTGCATATTATATGCTGCTTAACCTTAGTACAGCAGACCCTAAACCACAACTCTTGGAGTCTAACTTGACACAAAGTTCTGCTTTTCCTGCCATGGAGTTGCAATCCCTGGAAGAGAGAAAAGAGAAAAATTAAGTTGTTTTTCTGTTTCAGTTCCCCTTGCTTTCTTGAGTTTGTACGCTTTTATTGGATGGTTAATTAGCAAAGCCAGTTATAAATTCTGTAACAGGAGTAGAGCTCATAATAGAAGCATCAATGCTTTAAAAGTTCTTTAAAATTTAAACACTTTGAACTATTAGCATATTTAGATAGAAATGTTACAGCAAATAAAAGAGCAGCTCTTTTTTCATTGCAATCAAAATACATACTGAACATTTTACAGCTTAATTGCATTTATTATAGAGGGAACAAAACAGTAGATTAGGTACATAAACTACCTTGTCTTCCTGCTTAGCTTCTCTGCTAAGTGGTAGTGTGAAAAAACCCCACCTTAAATAGCTAACTTAATCTTGATGAGAATAAGATACAGGTGACAGAAACCTACTTAGGGTAGTTTCTTGAGAAAAAGTGGTGTACTTATTTCAAAGGGTAAGCTATTAGAAAAGGTTTTTATTACCTCATGTAAGGAGTTTAGAATGACTTGTTTGTTGTAGTGTGGGGGTGGGCTGATTTGTTTGTTTGTATCTTTTCTTTTTCACTAAAAATCAAAATCCTGGCTCTGAAGTTTTGCAGCTAAGAGTTTTTTATATGCATGCTCCTGTTAATAAAATATATAGCTTGTCTACTTCTACTTGAAAGGTATAATTAGTTCAAGGACAGAGGAAAATATGCTATGGTTGTATTGAAGAATATGTTAGTCCTTAAGTCTTGTACAGAAAGAAAAGATGGTAATCCTTGCAGCTACTGTATTGTTGGTAGTCTTCCATGCTGTGCTGCTACGTAGCCTTCCTGCTTGTCACTGAACAAGATGGATGCTTTGTCTCAAAGCCTCACATAAATGAATGAAGTGGCTTACAAAAATTGAGCATGTTAGAAAAACGAACAAGGAAAGGGAAGTGCTAAGATTGTCTAGGGAAAGAGTTTGTATTCAAGGTAGAAAAAGAAAAAACCCTTGTGTTATTTAGTGAGCTATCTCTTGTATAGTTTAATCAGTATGTGGCTTGTGTGACAAGTAAAAAAAATTCAGACTAGTACTTTCAATTTAGATTTCTGTAGGGACTTGATATAGTAGAGTAGGCGTTTATTGTAAGGTTCAGGATTTTTAGTAGCTTGCATTGCTCAAGCTATGTGCTCTGTGGGCTTGTCACATTCCATCATCTCTAAAAGCCAACACTGGGACTGTCTGGAGTTGTATGTAATGAAACTTTAAGCTTTGATGTTTATAGTAACCTGTAAGTTAAGAGAAGTAAAAATTACTTGAGAAAAACTATTTCTCCCTGATGTAAAATAGAGCATTTCACATGGAATTATTGACCTATTTTCAAAGGTGGCATTGCTTTTAACCTAACTGAATATTATTGAATTCTGTTACCTGTGAGAGAATACTTCCTGGAGTCTTGAGTTGTTTTTTCCTTTTGGTTTGCAGTCTCCATGAAAATAGTGAAAGTGTGATGTAGAAAGTTATTAATATTCCTATAGAGGTATCTAGTTCATTGCAACGTAGGGGAAGTTTAGAGAAATCAGCTTGATTCAAGCAAAACTTGATAGCTGTTAAAATACAGTTATAGTTTATTTATCAAATGTAATCTTAGTAATAAAAAAAGAAGCTATATGGTCCTTGTTTCAGTTACCTCCTTTTGGAACAGAGCTGTAACTGTACTGTGAATTCCATGGACACACTCTGTGTAGTTTGAGCTTTGTATGTAGGGATTTTTGCAAAACCAGTGTTATTCCGTTTTCGCTGCAGATTTTTTATGCACTGGTTTGTTATCTTGAGAGCTGGTTTCTTTTTCTCATGGACAGCGAGCTGTCACCAAAAGTCTTTCTAGGAGTAGCTGAAGTTGGACATTTAGTTATAAATCTGCACTTTTTCTTTGGTGTGTAGCTGTCTCTTATGGTGCTCAGCCTGGCCCCAGGACAGTGTTGGGTGCAGGTGTCAGACCTCTAGTGTCCTAAGATTCAGGCTGCTCTGGGGTAGGGACCAGTGCTCAAGTAAGAGGCAGAGGTGGCTGCTTGAGATAGTTAGCCCTGAATAGCTGAGTCTTTTTGCCAAAGTCCAGCTGTTGGTGAAAACTCTATGTAATGCCTGCCTAATTTTTTTCTATAACCCTTAAGCCAGAACACTTCCCCATCTCTTTTTCTGCCTGTGCTGCTGAGAGTCAATCAAGGCAATTTACACAGAACAGGTCAGAATGGGTTTTCAGTCTTGGTTATGTGGAGATCCTCATCCAATAACTCCAAAGACAGGGTGGCTGTTAGACTTGTAAATTCAGTCCATCTCATTCTCAGGAAAACTTGTGTATTCATTCTCTGAAAGGGCTTGCATGTAACTTGTGTTCTGTGCCTTTAAAATAAAATCAAGAAATTCCTGCTGAACAATGCTAATCTGATGGAGAAAAAGGAGAGAACAGAACGAATCTTGACATGCATACTGTAAAAATCTGTTATAGGCCCCAATAGCAGTGCATGGGTGTGCTCCAGTTTGCTTTCCCTCCCCCAACTCTGGAAGTAGATAACCTTTATTTTGATACAATGTTACTGTGTTAGATGTGAAAAGGTTCCTTGACATCACATGGCTAATTGGGGCTCCTCAGTGAACAGGATCTGGCCTTTTAGCTGTGTTCTGAATGCACTATTGACTTGCTGACAGGAAGCCCTGTAGCGATAACAAAGGAAGAAATGATTCAGCAATCACCGGAAAGCCTCCCTTGATTTCACATCTGCTGGTCCATCTATTTCCATGCTGGTGGAGCTGCCTTCACATGAGTGCAGTCTCTCATTGTTCAGCACTTTTTTCCTCTCTTTTTTCTTCTTTCTTTTTCTTTTTATTTTAAAATGTTGCATTTTCCACAGGCAGTATCAAAACCAAAATAAAACAGCTGATAGAGTGATGGAGTGTCAAAAAGTATTAAATGCTGCTGGCTGTAGCAGAAAATGAATATGTGAAGACAAAGCGCTACATTGTGAATGGCAGAGTGATTTCCAAAATTAACTGAAGAAAGTCCAAGGGATTAGGGTATTGTCTTACTGAACTGTGGCAGGCCATTATGTTTCTAGTGTGACTAGACTCCAGCTCTTTAATAGCAAAATCCCAAATCCTGCTTTAGATAAGTTGGTTTTGGTTTGTTACTGTAACAGAGGCAGCATTCAAAGTTTAAAATGTTTTTGCTTTGTATTACAGAACCCAATGTCCCTAAACAGCTAAGAAAATATTAGGAGATTATTTTACTTTAAAAAGAAAGCAATAAGGCTAGTTTTTCTGCTGACTCATGTTCCTTGTGAGGATACAGTGTATACCAGGATATTTAGCTTGACTAGGAAAATTCTTTTGCTGTATTTGGGCAGTACATAAACCAGGACATTTTTTTACTTATTTGGATAAACTTAAAACATCGGATGTTCTGGTCCAGATATTGGAATACAGTCAAAATTAATAAGAACATTAGGAAGTGCATAAATAGTAACAGTGGTCTAATCCCAATATGTTTATTTTAAAATGTGTCACACACCGTAACTGTTGCATGTCCTTGTTTTAATGCAGTTCATGATGTAGGAACCTCCAAATTGCTGTAGGATATCAAAGCAGTTGTCCATATTCTTTGTCATTTAATCTCCTAATTAAAGCAACAAGTCTGAGGGATCCCTAAAGTTGTTCTTTGCCCTAATTAAATCAGAGGGAAAGTACAGTTTGCTCTGCCTGCTCACAGAGAACACTGTCTTCTTCCTGAAGCAGCTTATCTTTTCCACACTGTGCCTTGGCTAACTCCTTGCACTGCTCCTTTTCTTCCAGCTCATCTGTTTCCTCCAAGTGTCTGTGATTTCCATGATGCTGTATTACTGCATGGTTTCTGAGGTTTTTGTCTTTGTAATTTAGGCCTCTGGGTTAGTTTCCTTTCTGTGAGGGGATGTAGGAGAGGTATGGTTTGTCTGCTGAGTCATCCTTAAGATCTGGTGTGGGATCTTTCTGAAGGCTCAGGGAAAATCCTGGCAGACTGTGTCCTTTTGCAGAGCTGATGGGGATGCAGTTTTGTGTCAGAGGCACTGGAGCCCAGCCAAGGCATGGCAGATCTCTGGTTAATCCTGTCTGGAGAGAATATAAAATAATTATATTCAAAATAATGAAAGTAAGTCCTAACTTTAGGTCATATCTTTGGAAAATGCTTTTAGTTGCTCACCACTGTAGGATTCTGCACAGTAGGATGGAGGTGACCTGGGGAAGGGCAGAAGGCAAAACACTTTCTTCCATGGCCTGAACAAGATGGTAATCTCTGTAAATATTGTCAGGGTCAATACGAAATACAGTATTAAACTGGTGTTAATCTACAAGTGAAAACAGTGCCCATATACTCACTCCAAGACAGCAATGTCACATTCGGTTGTGATCATTAATGGAATTTTCTGGAGAGTGCCTATAGACCCAGAAGTCAGGAGGCATTTCCAGTATGCTTTTGCTGTTCCCAGCACAAGTCTTACAATTGTTTGTTGCGAAGAGTTGTGGGAGTGCTTTAAAATTCTCACAAGTGTTTTATGGAGGAAAATGTGACTCAGGAACACAAACTCCTAGCTAAAGGGAGTGTCAAGCTTTAATTATGGCTTTCTTGCTGTGTACAAAAGGCCAATCTGTATCTTATGGAAAGTTGAGAATAAAAATAATCATAAAAGCTTAGGAGAAGAGTAACAGAGGAGGGAGGGAAGAGGGGAGAGAGCATGTATTTACAGAGCAAGATGTTCCTTGTTGATGTGGAATTCAGTTGTGAAAATGAAATGGGGATGTAAAGCACCATCTTTATCATGTAAGAACCTTAATTTGTCATGGATATGAGAGTTGTTTGAATTATCAGTGTTTCTTCATCACACCTAGCACTACCCTCCTGCATTAATTGCTGTATTGTTTGTCCCGTGTGCTGATATCTACAAATAAAGAAAAGATACAAATGCATCGTGTGTGTGGAAAGGTGCTTCTGTGTGGAACAAGTGTAAATATTTACTTGTACAGAGAAGCGTATATATATATAGATATAAAATAAAAATATATATTGCTGTAGATAGATTCATAGAATGCATATAGTTCTGTGATATAGATCTGGCTCTATAGATATATTAATAGAATATATCTAGATCTGTGAGCATATAGCTCTCTATGTATCCTTAGCTGAAGTTATGATCCCAGGAAAGACGTGTGCGATCCGGGAGTCGCCTCTGGCCGGGGCCGAGCGCAGGCAGGCGCCCGGCGCTGGGGGGCAGCGCTGGCCCGCGGCCGCCCCGCTGGAACCTCCCGTGCTGGAAAAACTCGTGGATTTGGAGTGCTAACGGTGCGCCGAGGGGCTCCCTGTATCTGCAAGGCAGGCAATCGCAGCCCTGGACTGATGCCCTGCATGCTTCTTTTTGATTTTAAATGCGTAATCCTGTTTTCCGTGTGCATCCTCCATGCACTATAACCTGTTAGTGGAGCAGGGGGAGCTTGTCAGCTCTGGACCAGTCTATGAGCAGTTCTGAGCCAAACAGTCTTCACAGCCCATTTTTGCAGAGTTATGTCTCTGCCAGAAGACGATGAGACCCGTGGAATCACAGCAGTCCAGTCCCGCAGGCGCCCTAGAAGGCCTTGGAGTATGTGGATTGCACACACAGAAAAGGAAAAGTCAGGGGTGTCAGCCTGGTTGTCCCAGGCAGTAAAAGCATTGTCTATGCCAAGCTGTCTATAGGAAATATGTGATTCCTGTACGTCTATAGGAATACAGTGGTTAGTTTTGTGCTTCTGCATGCTTCATTTTTACATGTCTAGCAGCCCAGTGAACGCTGAAGAGATCCACTACCTTCTGCTGGATTTGAAAGAGCCGTCTATTACAGGAAGCTGCACATTATGCTCTCATGGAAAAATTTTTTTCCCTCGTACTGCTATTTTTCCCATTAATTCAAAGTGAAACTTGTAGCTCTTCTCCGACTATGTGAAGTATTAGCCAACGTGACAGAAGATGTATCCCATATAAAGGAAATTCTTGATCACCAATGAAATGAAAGTCCATTCTAAAAAAAGCTAAATATTTATTGAATGCTGCTCCTAACATGAACCTTTTAGCTGTCCTGGGACAAGAGGACAGCAAGCAGTGGTATATGTGTTCTATAAAACTGTATATGGCATCCAGGTTTTTTTCTGACACTGGAGAGGCTCAAATTCTTCACGAAACAATGTATTTTTTTTTTTAAATTGCCTCTATCAATGAATGTCTTCATTGATGACTTTGGTTTGTGTCATTGGGAAATAATAAGTTTCTCTTAGCTGCTGTTGATGCTTTCTTTCTCTAGAGTGCCCCATGGAAGCAGATTCCTTGAGCCTCTATTTGGTAACAAAGCACGGTGATTCCTTATGGACTTCATTTGTCTATGCTAAGATCACTGTGATCAATCCATTTCTGTGTGGGTTTCTCACACTGTGATAAATAACATCTCTCACTCCTCTGAGTTTTTAAATGTAGTTCTTATTCTCAAGTGGGAAAATGATGCTGTGAATGAAATGCATTTACTTGTTTTATTTTCTGATGGAAGAGGTATCTATATACCTCTTATATATATCCTTTTTTATATGTATGTACCTCTATATCCTTTTTTATTTTTAGGACATTAAAACCACAAAACCAAGTGGTGAGTGTTTCCTTTGCTTTAGCAATAATGATAATATCTGGGTCCGATATCATGCTGTTGGATAATATTATTTCCATTTCATACATGGGGATCTGAGCACAGCAAAGTAAAATGAATTCCTGGAAAACACCCAAGAAGCACATGGCAGAAGCTGGAAAACAATCAAGTATTCTCAGCACTAGTCATCTGCTTTGTGCACAATGGTTCTCCTTCACTAAAACTGGAAGGATTTTCTTGGGAATGAGGAGGTCAAGCACTGTGTGAGAGGCATTTAGAATCTAATGTAGCTCCAACTAGCTGAAAAAAGAATACAACAATCTGTACTTTTTGAAATATAATTAACTTAAACATTTTACCAAAAGATAATTCTATGTAACTGGGGGAAAGAGGGACTCGGAGATGAGAAGTTAAAGGAAAGGAAGAAGGAAATATCAGTAAAAAAAGTGACATTGCTGTTACCTGTATTGCTATAACTAACCTGTTCTAATGGTTTGTAGGCTTGATAGAACTCACCTGTCAAGGCTTCCTTGGCCTATTGAAAGAACACAGAGCTCAGACTAAAATACATTTTATAGGTACCTGCAGTTCCAGATTCTCATTATTCTTTACTTCCATAGTAAACAGGAAGATGGCCTGTTCCACATCTCCCTGCTGCAGGTGGTCCCCCAGCCACAGTGTGTTCTGAAAGGCAAAAGACCCTATTTACGGGACAGGTGCCATAAAACACATGCTTGTCAGCCATGACCGAATAATGCTTTTGATCCTGGCCAGTCACATTTTTCCTTTGAACCTACAAGCTGGGGAAAGTGCCTTGTGATGCTGAAACTGCTTTTCGCAAAACATCAAACCTCACACTTTGGACTTCAGAAAACAGACTTGCTCTGTCAGACTGGAAATAGAAATCTCTCTTCCTCCATCATCATTCTCTGATCTTGTGCCAGTAGGTCACAGCAAGGGTGGTTGTCATTATGGTGCTGATGCATCCCACTTTTCTCATCCTCCTCCCCTTGTGACTCAGCATAGTATTCACCAGGACTACTAGCCTACCCTTTTTTGTAGCCCTGCGAGAATTTTTCAGGGGTGCTGATATTCCCTAGGACACTTCATGCCCATGTTAGCTTAGGCCAGGCTAATCTGCCTTTTTGTACATCATGAGTTGCTTGCTCTGAGTGTCCTGTAATCCCCATACTGTTGCAGGAGTAGACAGCCAGCTTTCCTGAAATGGAATTCCTACCTGTCTGTGGGCTGATATTTTTGGTATGGCCACCCTGACCAAAATAATAAGAGTCTGCAAAGGGATTCATATAATGCTTTGGCCTTAATTCTTTTGAGAAGGAAATGAATGCATCTCCAAAGAAGTACTCGCTTGAAGGCAAAAAAGGTTCACTATTGCTCTGGGACTACTAAAAAATATTGGTACTTCTATCTCAAGATCCTTCAGAAAGTGAAAAAATACACTAGTCCTGGTGGGATTTAACAGTCAAGCGGTTAATAATTAAAACCTTCAAGAACACACAATGCCTATTCACTGAGAGAGTATGTAAAAGAGAAACTGAGATTTCATTTCCTTCTCATTGCTGTGATTAAAGTTGGGAGATATCGCTTGTTATATTAGAGGCCTCCATTCCTTTCCTGTAATGGGTCATGTCATAAAGAAGACTTTGGTAGGTGGAAACTCTCCAGTATTCCAGGATGTTACAAGATGATGCCCAAAGATGCCCATGAGACACTGAAGGCAAGAGGAAGCCATTTCTGAAACTATTTCCTTTTGCAACAGGTCTTGTCTATGTTGTTATGGCCCACGTGCAACGCTGGCAAGACTAAAGACAAATATTTTTCAAAGGAATTCAGGTTGGGGCAAAACTGTTTGGCTGTGCTCAGGCAGCCAGGAAGCCTGCTGGTTAATACTAGTGTGCCTTAGTGACAGGCAATGGAAGAGAAGGGCTGCCCTGTGGTCTTACCTGCTGGAAATACATGGTAATGTTTGTGAGCTACTAATTGGAAAGGTATGTGCTGCTCTTCCAGGCAAATTGAGCTAGAGATCTATTGTAGTTATTTCTGGTGATCACATGAGTTTGCTGGTTTGTTTGCAATACATTATTATTTAAGAATGTAAAAAGATGGCTGTTCTGGTCATTTTAGGAATAATTTGTTCTTTACAATTTCAGTGTTATGTTTCCTATAAGCCTTTATTTTGACTGTAAAAATGTAGTTGGAAAATAATGTTAGTCCTTTTGGTTTTCCAATGTTTCAAGCATTATTCAGCTCTAATTAAATCCTGTAATTTATAAATATCTTTGAACAACCACTGCTGCATAGGGAAAAAAAAAGCTCAAGTTCTTAAAGACGCAGTTAGGGGAGGTGTGTGAAGGTTTGACAGATGACCTGTCTGATAGCAGATTGAATATGAATTTTTGAAGGTATAAACCAGTGCCAGGATAAGCATTCTTGGTTTTAGTTAGTCAGTGTACGCGCAAAATGCTTAAAACCTTAGTCTTAACTATTTAAACCAAAATATTGCAAGCAGAGTTTTTAACTTTAGAAGGAAGGTCTTAAATCAGGTTTGATGAAGGAAGAGAAACTGAGGGCTAGAAGTGAGAGAAAACACTGCAAAGCAAGGGGTGGGAGCAGGGAGGTGAGGGGAGGGAAGGGAGGGAAGTTGTGCCTGGCAGAAGGCAGTAAGAAAGACTTTGACATTGCCACCCAGAGGAGCAGGGTGCTTAGAGGCTTATTTTGTGTGTAGGTGCACTAACACACTGAGCCTGGGTGGCACAGAAGGGCTGGAGGTCTGAATGCAGAGCCTTTTCTCCCTGTCTCAACTTCTAGTACAGCACTGATTCAGGCCAAAGAATCTACTGGATTTCATCCAGATTTTCCTTGTTCTTAGGGCTGTATTTGCTAGAGTTCAAATAACAATGAAATGTGAACTGATTTTGTCAGTCTGGCTTTTCGTTAGGTCTCAGACCTCTTTGTCTGCTTCTACTCCTGTAATAAAGAGCCTTTTCCAAAAATGATGCAACCACAAGTCTGGCAAGACAGGATGCTGCTAAAATCAGAGTATGTAGAAATTAGACCTCAGAATGGCAAAACTGCTGGCTCCTGGTATGTGCTAAAGATCCAGCTGTGGAGAGTTGTGGTATTCTTGCATTGATATCAGTCTCTCTGGTTGATGGGTTACATGCTCAGACCTTTGCATGCAGAATCTTCCCCAGAGCAGCTGTTGCCATTGGCGATGTAGCAGCACAGCCTAAATATGTTGTGGGCTAGCTTGGCCAGAGAGCAGCCAGAGTAACAACTCCAGTCTCACCACAAGGAAGGCTCCTTCCAAACAACACCAAGAAGCACAGCTCATTTGGAGGAGAGAAAAAACAATTTTCTTGTTACTCAAGTACCAGCTCTGACCAACCAGTCTGGAATATTTGGTGGTGCTTCAGCTTCTCTTCCCTACTAATGACCAAACCACAGGTCAGCTCTGGAGGAACGCTGGAGAGCTGTTGCACAGCTGAGTCTCCTTATGCCCCACATAGCTGCTGAGATGTGTGGGATGTGTACATGTGATGGTGTGTGAAGGCACTGACCAATTGCCTGGAAGAAGAGGTGAAAAAAGTTAATAATATGAACAGTATGAGGTGGGGTGACAGCTCCTTTCCAAGCACACTGTGAATGTCCTGTGAGGGTGTTTGAGCATTTGTAGGGTGTTTACATCCTCTTTCCTCTCCAACCAGCTTGCTAACTTGTTCAGAGCACTGAGATCATATTACAAAACTGACTCTTGGGAACATTCAAGTTTGTGGAAATATCTTTAAATTCTCCTTCCCAGCCAGAATTTTCCAAACCTAGTATCTGTTCTTTTTCTCCCTAATGTGTCTGGGGATTTTTGGAAGATTGGGTTTTGCTTTTGTTTTGTTTTCCTGGTACTCGTATGGTCTGAAGCAATGCAAAGGGAAGCTGCTTATTTGAATACCAAAATTTTAAGAGTGCTCTGACTTTCACAGAATTAATTATGGTCTTTGCAGAGTCTGAGGCGTTAGAAGTCAGAGGGTTGCAGATAACTGGCCTGCTATGGACTGCCAAAAACTTACTGGTGGGTTTTTTCCTTCAGTAGTGGATACTTTTTAGCATCTATTAAAGGGTCTAAATTGCAAGAGAAGCAACACTTTTTGTTTGTTTGTTTGTTTTTAAGAAACATGTGAAATGGTGCCTTGTTAGAGGAACCAAAGGTTGTAACAATTTCTTTGACAAAGTGCAACATGTTCATGGTCACCAGTATCCTGGTCTTTTTAGTCTAGGAACTCCTGTCCACACATGCTTATCTACTGAGCAGATTGTGACCAGGCAAATAAATATCTAAAGTGTATATAATTTTTACAGAACTGGGGAGGGTATTTGGAGAGGAACTAAGGATAGAAGAGGGTTTATCTCAGAAGGGTTTTCTGGAAAACTGGGTTTTCCAGGGTTTTCTGGAAGCTGAGAGTGCCAGAGGTAAGATGACTCAAAACAACCTCTCATTGTTCTGTGGGAGGCTGGGCACACTGGCTGCCTCTGGTGTCCAGTCATGGGGTGTCCCACAAGGGTCTGTGTCTGGGACCTTCTGCTCTAGAGGCTGTGGATGCACAATGCCAGCAAGCAATAACTATTCTAAAGTTAGAGGGACCTGTCTGACCAGTGATGTTTTCTTGCAAGATAAGTCAGCATGGGATTTGACTCTTGTTCTTTTTCTCTTGATGTTTTGATTGTTCTACTAATTAATACAATGCAGGTTGATATGTTTCTCTATTCTGTAAGTTTATTTCTAGCTTTGAGGTCCTTAAGCCAGTATCACCTGCTTGCTGTACAAAAGCCAAAAAGGCAAGAAAACCTCTAATGGAAAGACGGGTTTGAGTTGATGGTCATGAGATTTTCTGGGTTCTAAAAATATTTTGTTTCACAGTTTTGACCAGAGTACTGCAGCATGGTGAAAAAAAAGATGTTTTTTTTGCATAGCAGCAACAGTGATAAGGTAGTGCTGCTGTCTGGAAGTATCATATTTAGTGGGAGTCCAGGTTGGAAATCTGCTGTGCAAACATCCTGCCAAAAAAATCCTCAAGCCCCTAGAAAGACCTTCCTTGCTTTCAGAAGTTTCCAGTTCAAATAATTAAGACAGAAAGGAAGGCAGTCATTGAAGTGCCTTGGAACTGCTGTATGTAGAAGAAAGTTTGCTTAAGCTATATACCAATCTATCTCTTAAATGGCTAGAAAAATATAGAACCTATAAACATGTATAAATCTATCCTTTCCATGTTTATGGGGCCTTTCTATGACCTGGGAATACTTTTCCATCAAAACAGACTGCACTAGGGTGGGCGTCCAATTACAACACCTATGTCCGAAGAGCTTGTAAAAGCAACATTTCCTCATTCAGTTAGCATTGGATATCGCTGATGAAAGTGATAAGGAACCTCTATGGCCAAGGAATAGGAATGGCTCCTCTATAGGAACATTTCTTGTACAGGGAAAAAAGAACAAGTATAAAACTGAGTTGCTGCAGCACAAGCACTATTGTTTCTGTTGTTTTATGTTGTACTTACCAGGAGTTGTCCAGAATATGAAAGGATAGAATTGTGTGGGCTCTAAAGTGATGGTCAAAATTCAAGCAGAATGCTAAGAATTATTTTGTTGCCTTTTTTTGGTAAATGTAATGTTGCTTTCCCCTTCATCGTCACATGTTGGTGTGTATTTAACAATTCTTGTCTGCTCTTAAATTGGTTTGTGGGTAAGCAATCCAGCATTGTGGAGATGCTGGATCTGGTATTCATGCACAAACAGAGAACTGTTCATAATCCTCTTCCTTAGCTCCATCCTCCTCAGCGTGGAGAGAAAGTATTCCAGACAATAGCTTCTGTATTCTGTAAACACACCAAAGGTCATAAAAATATACAGTGCTAACATTAGCTCTGGCTTTTCAGCCTTTGCTACCCTCATTTGACCCCATATGATTGCATAAAAAGGTGGATGAATAGTTGTCTTCAGCCTTAGCAGTGAGGAAAAAGTGTTTGAGCACTTCTGTAGCAGAAATAACATTTTCTCTGTTGGTGTTACTGGCTTTGGAGAGTTCTGTTTGCTTTTTTTGTTTCTCTGTCCTGCCAGCACTGAGGACAACCATAACAGGCTTTTGCCTAGAGTTTTACTTGAGTGGTCAGAAAAAGGTCTTCTGTTGCCTGTGATTAGATACAGTTGTTTTACCACTTGGTTAAAGATTGCATTCTCTGCTCTCTAGGGTCATTCATTTGACCGCATAAGTGGCAAACATAGCAAAAATGGAGCATTTAGCAGAGTCTAAACTATTAATGGCCCAGGCTTGCCCTTTCCCACTCTGGCTTTTTATTCTGTGGGTTTTATTCTGTAAAAGTAATGAAAGAAATCTATGCTCTCTTTGAAATATTTGATGAGCTCTTTCAAGAGAGGCATTAAGTTACATGTCAACAAACTGAAGTCAGGCCTATAAAACTGAGCTCAGTTTTCTTGTACCATTTACTGATTTCCAGGCTCTGTGTATCTCTGTCAAGCCTGTCAAGTCAGTGAGGACATCTGTTTCTGCAAATGAGCAGAAGGTGTGTTTCGTACTATGGTATCATATTTTTGCTGTAAGAACTTTAAGGACATAGCTTCTGTGTGTTTAAGGTTGGTGGCACATAATGTGAAAAATACGGAAAGCTGTTAAGTTACACCCCTTCCTCTCCTCTCTTATCAGAAGTATCTTACCTACCCTCTGAAAGAAGAGGTAATGTTAAGGTGCTAACTTGCCCCAAACTATATAAAAGTATTTGGAATTCTATAACCTCACTGTAAGTTGATCTATTTGAGTGGGCTACTAGAAAGAGCTACATTCAAAATTGGCAATTTGCATTTTAAACCCTTAATTTCAGTAACTTTTGCTTGGAAATATATGATCTGACATCTGCTGTTTTATTTAGGATTGAAAAGTTTGCCTTTCTTGTCTTGTTTCCTCTGCTTGGCTCTGAGGATGCTATCCCAACCCCATTGCAGCCAACGGTAAAACCCTTATTTGACACTAGTAAGAGTAGGATTGGACTCCCAGTGCACAGTCAGCTTCTCAGCTTTTCAAAAGCTTGGTCTAACTAGAATAAATCTGAAAAGTCAACAGGTTTGGGAACACCTTGCTTCAACCAGGTACCTGGAGTCCCAGAACCATGATTTAGGCAGCGGCTTAACCCCAGAGCTGCAGTCCAGGGCAACTGGCGACAAGACTGCATTCCTCTCTGGGGCAGCAGAACTTCCAGACCATTTCCTCCTTTCATGGAGCTGAGGAGGCTGAGGCTCTCCAGAACATACGTGAGAGTGAAGGTTGTCACCATCCAGGCTGCTGCATTCCTGGAGCTGATAACACAATGGCCAGGAGTTTCCTACTGTATGAGAAATTTGCTAGCCAACAGTGCCATTCTGCCCCATCCTGTGTATTCCTTGCTCCTCTGGAGTCGTGGAGAAAGAATGGCTTTGCTTAGGCTGACTTAAACATTGCAGGATCTCATCCCTTTTGTTTGGCCAGGCACTTCTTTTACGTAAGTCTTGCAGTCTTTTTAGTCCAGCTCTGTACCTCTGACTTCCTTCTTAATTCTGCCTTTGCTTTTGGACTGACTTGAAATCCAAGGCCATCCCATACTGCTGTTGTTATTTAAAGATGCAGCTCCCCGTGCCCTTAAAATTCTTTTAATTCTTTAGTTTTGCACTAAAAGCAGCAATAGCTTAGAAAGAAAAACAAAAAGAGAGCACTTCATGTAATCCAAGCTTCAGCTCCCCTGATCATTGGCTCCACTTTCACAGCTTGTGATGTCAATGCAAGTCTTGAAGATTAAGAACTCATATCAAATTTCACTGTCTGGCTTAAAGTTACCCTGCTGGGAAATGTTGCAGACCATTTTTCTCTCTGCCAAGCAAAATCTTAGGAAGTTTAGTAAATAAATAAATAAGGTCAGAAGAAAAGGCTTCCACTGAAATGAAATGGATGTGGGCCTCCAGAGCAGGCCGTATGGTTTTCTGGCCGGGATTTGTCAGCATACTACCTACCCACCATCAGGAGTTCTGCTGCATCCCATGGTACAGCCACAGCCGTCACTCCCTGCTGCCTGATCTAGACTTGGACTTCAGCTGCTCTGTGTTCTCGCCTAGCTGCTCTAGGTTTGCACTTTCTCCAAAGCTGGGATGTCCTCAGGAGTTTATTATGTGTTCTACCCTCACCATCAAATAAGAAAATACAAGCTGCTACAATGTATCTCTTTGGGTACTCCTGGGCTTTAATGTTTTGAAATGATTGGGACCTGGTGGAGAATTTGATTTCTCTGACTTCTCTAATTAAATAAGCCTAAATTTTTGAAGAGCTACAAATGGCATTGTGATTAAGTTTAATGTGGAATGGAAGGATTGATGTGTTTTTACGTATAATGTGTTTGCATACATCCAACACAATAACTTATTTTTTTTTAAAGGGAACTGCATTGTCAAAATACAAACTTTTCTTGAAAGTCCTTCTAATGTGGTGAAAAATAGACCCAACCCTTGCTCTCATCTGCACTCAGCCACACTGTGGTAAGCAGGCAAGGAAGCTCAGTATTGGGTGCGTTTTGACAGTGCCACCAAATCTTACACCTTTGTTATGCACTTACTATTAATCCTACACATTGCTTGTTATCTGCTTGCTCCCATACTTCAGGACAAAAAATGTGCCTTTTTCGGATTAAAACACATAAGAGGAAGGAATAATTTAGGAAGCGATTGGGAGTAAAGGGTCCAGCTTCTGGGACGGGGTTCCTGCTTTCCCTCTCTTGTCAGGCACTAGCCGAAGCTAATGGAGGGGGTAGAGCCTTCATTCCCTGGTGTATTTGCATCAGATAAGGCAATAATTTCTGACTTAAGTTTTCCATGGGAGCAAACTTTCACTTCATTAACACTGGCGTCATTAGTGGGATGGGGTAATTCACCGTGTGATCCAGACCCGGCTGTGACCTGCATGGAGCCATCCAGTGGCAGTGCTAATTAGTGCCTTAGTGCCACGTGAACACTTCTCCGCAGTCCCTTTGGCTGAGGTCACGACTAATTTCGCATGAATCACTAAGCAGCCATTGCCTGGTAACTAATTTTGACCTCTAACTGCTTCGGCAAGACCTCCGGTCCTGCTGCTGAGGATAAATGACAGCCTGTTGTTATCTGTCCTCCGGGCAGCTGCTAAATTCCCACAGCAGCTTTGGTTTGCCCTCCCTGCGGAAGAATAGCGCTCCAGGCATTGCAGCACGTCCCTGAAATGAATGTGAATAACGACCCTGATTAGGGGCTGACTGGGCAGAGACCCATCAGGCCGTGGTGGCAGAAGCTGAAGCTGGATCCCGGAAATATTTCTTCCTTTTTGGTCTAGTTTTTGGATGAAGGGGGAGAGGAGCTAGGAGCAGAAGTGCTGAGGCAGGGCTAACAGCTTCCTCCTGTTCCCAGGATACACAGCCAACACTTCTATGCATCCAGTTCTGCCTCCCATCCTTTGGTATGGCTGTGCAATTTGCAGCTACGTGCACAGCACTGTGAGGAGCAGCAGGGGAAATACCTATGGTGAGGGATTGTTCGGAGATGCAGGGGAGGAAAGTAGCGTGTTTTGGCAGGGGTGCAGACAGAGTTTACCCAGGAGATGTGGGAAAGCTAATTTAAACTCTGATTAGCTGCATTTTGTAGCTGAGCAAGGCCTTGGAGTTAATGGCGTTAAGTGAGCCAGTACCTACGATGAGAAAGTATCTTCTTGCCAGGAGTCCAGAATGTTCTCTAGTCTTGTTAAATTCTAGTTTGGTATCTATCCTCAAGGGTCTTCTAGCTGCTTTACTAGTGTTTACTGTATTAGACATTTGAGGCTGCCCCTGTTCCCTCAAGAACAGGCCCTGTGTGACCAGAGTGAGCTTTAGTGTATGCAAGCATGTCTTGAGAGCATGTTCTGCGTGCTGGTATTTCACTGAAACCTGCCACCAGAGTTACCTTTATCTGACCTGTTGACAATGGCTAAACTAAATTCTGTCTTCATTAAACTTTAGGGGATTACATCAAGAAGAAAAATGAGAAACATTTTATTGGAAAAAAATCAACCAAACAAAACTCTTAAACCACTCAAACTTCACAAAATGCCCCCCAAACCCAGTGTTAGTACAGAAATAAAAATTGCTCCTCTGGTACTGGTTCTTAAACATAATTGCTGTTACAAGTGGTCTCAACTAGGCAATATTCAGAATGCCTGCTTTTGAAATTTTCCCTGAGGATATAGTCTCTATGCTGGTGGAGTTTTAGTGGTGAGGTATTTTTTTCTTTTCTTTCTCAGGTGTTTAGCTTGCGTTTCCCCATGAGAAATCAACCCTTTTCCACAGAAAGCTTCCACAGAAAAAGAAAGAATTGCGGTAGGCAATTCAGTAGAAACTCAAGGGAAGAAAATTAGGCAAGTGGAAATTCATAGTATCTTTTACAGATAGATTATCATGTAAAGATATCCACACAGTTCAGTAAGTCTGGACATCTAGCATTCAGGCTGTCAGGTTTCAGCTATGGGACTGTGCTTTACCCTGAGGTAGATGTTTATCTACTGATAAAATGAAATGTGTGGGTTTGAACCTTTGCAGTGAAGCAGAAAATCAATGCCCTTGACCATTTTCAGACAGTAAAACTTACATGGCCCTATTTATAAGGGACCTATTCCGTGATTCAGGATATATTTCAGTTTGTGTTGATGCCTGACCCACTTAAAATATTTTTTCCCCTAGTTTCTGTTTTTCACTGAAGTTGAGCTCTGTCCTTTGCTCTACAAACCATCACCCTATAGCATTTAACAATTCCAAATTGATTAAGTCTAGTGAAGGATGAAGTGATCCCTATTTGTGTGTGTTTTTCTGAGGCACTGCTGACAAAAGCTATGTAAATGTAACACATGACTGCTGTTTATGGTAGATTAAGCTTGTTTGGCTTTTGTCAGTAATGTACCCAGTTTGCAAGTAAAATAAAAGGATTTTGCGATGGGGTTGTTTTTGTGATTTGTGTTAATAATTAACCTAATCTGACAAAAACTGTGTGGCAAAAATTGTTAGACTGGACAGATACGTGGCAGAAGGCTCCACAGCAGGAAGAAGGTGACCTTTGGAAGTGAACAGCAAAGCCAATATGTTAACTAGCAAGCAACCTATCTAGATTTTTTTTTTTTTTCCAACAGCAAAATATAGTTTAAACTGTCTCTTTTTCTGTTGTCTCTGTCAGAAGTAAGCTCTCATTTGCAGACCCCTCCAAGAACAGCTCTGTGTGACAGCACGCAAACTATGCAAGCAAATATTTATTATTACTATTATTTATTATTAAAGAATTTGTGGACCCTGGGGAGAAAGCTCTATAACAGCTTTGACCCATGGAAACAGATTAAAATTTCTGTGTTTCTGGGCTAATTTCACTTCTGTTTTACCAGTGTAATTTACTTTTAAGAGAGATAAGCTTCGTGTGAGAAAGGAAAGCTACAGTGGTCCGTTTCTAGCAAGCTTGTGAGAGTAAACTTAGTGGGAAACCAGTTTGGATCTTGAAGCTACAATGTGAGTGGAAAAGAAAAGAGGATGTTGTGACTGATGGCACACAAATTGAGAGGAAAGGCAACATGCGTGGAGGGATGTCTTGGACTTTTTGGCATTTAACAAATTCTCCTTGACCTGCCCTTGCATTTTGCCCTTTGTATATAAAAATGAATAAAAAAAGAAAAGGCTTATGTTCTTCATTATCAAGGAAAGTGGAAAATCTGAAAAAATTCGGGACTACAAAAACAAGGCAGATGAAGTTAGTGGGTGGTCTGTGTTCACTGCAACATCTTTTTGCGTGTCTGGACACTGAATTTACTGTAATCACTCTCTCTTTATAAGCATATAACTGGGTGGGAAGGGAGTGGGGGAAAGAGAAAAGTAACAAATGTTATTTACTGAGACTATATGTTCCTACCAGCACTGATTTTAAAAAATAAAGATTTTTTTTTTCCAGAAAGGAAACACGAATCAGTGTCTTGTTTAAAAATTGTGTTGTTCATATTTTTGTATCACAGTCCAGCCTTTTGTGTCACTGAGTTTAATTTCAGTTTAAATCTTGCTTTTTTTTCTTATTCAAATGAAGCTCATGTTAAAAACTTCTGGTTCATTTTAAAAATGCTGATCAATGCACAGATACTTCATCTCCTTGTTGGCTAGAAGAGGCAGACTTTGCTTGCCTTTGGGTTTTTGGGGAAATGTCTCCATATGTGGAGGCATAATATGCATTTGCCAGTAGTGAAGGGGGCTTTTCAGATGCGGAGTGCCGGACACCAGGGGGCAAAGCTTTTTAAGATTTTTTTTCTCTCTCTGTTTAAAGAAGAACAATGAAACTTTTTTTAAAGGAACAGTTGAGAAAGCAGTTGAGTTTTGTATTTAATATGTGTCTGTCCAGGGCTGCCTTCACTTTTCCTGCATAACAAATATAGTACTCAGATCACTTTCCTGTGCCAGGGATGGCGGCCCCCCCATGGGGTCACTGAAGAGTTCCCTTTCTACTGCCCATGGGTGCCAGGCTCTGGGCAAGATTATCTGAAGAGGCCTTTAGCAAACAGGTTTTAATCTGATTCTCAGCCCGTGGGCCTCGTGCCTGCTTTTGAGCTCGAGTCTGAGTGCATGTGCTGGACACCTCTCCCTGCAGTCACAGGACAAGACCTGGTGAGACCTGGTGACCCTCCTCCTCCTGCATGAGGGAATTCCCTCGTGCTGCAGGCTGGAGGACAGCACAGTATTTTCTGTCATATGTGCAGTCTGATGTGACAAGGAGATAAGGTCCTGAAGAGCACAGTTCCTACATACCCAGGCGTATTGGGGCAACCTCTACTGCATGAACTCCTCAGTAGATAGTACCGTGCTTGTAGATATAATGCCACGTTTCCAAACACCTGCTATATTACATCACTCTCTACATTATTGTTATGGTCTTTTTTGGTACTTTCTCAAGTAGTTATTCCTTATTTTTCATGTTTTAGCACAGCAAGCTGAACTGTGAAGGTGAAATTGTATCGGGAGTGTTTTTGTTCTAAGGTAATCAGGTAGTGCTCTGTATTGCTGATAGCTGAATCTGACTACCTTGTAAAATCATGCTGTGGGAAGTTCCTCAGACAATATAATTTTGTTTCCTGTTTCTTCTAAAGCCAAGAGCCAGTATTTTTTATGCCCACATCCTTTATACTCCTCTTTTCCTTGGCTCACTGGATACAGCTGAACTCAAGCAGAAAATCTGACTCTGCTTCACAGACGGGTGAGGTTTGTAGCAACTCTGACCTAATGCAGAAGCCAATTACATTATTAAGTTGCCTCCTGAGATTGTTTTGTTCCTAACTACTGCTTCTGTGTGCCACCTCAGAGCTGATATAATTCAACCCTCAGACACTTTTGCATACCTTCCTGGTTGGGTTGGTTTTGGTTTTAGCCGTAATAAAAGCCCTTTGGCACACACCACTGTGCAAAGCCACTTGCAGGAATATGCAGTATGCTGTCCCTGTAGCTGAGTAATTCTCCCCATCAGTACCAAGGCCATGTCCCACTTTTGAGACCATTTTCTCTGGGAGGGTTGCCGAAGATCCAGAAACAGCTTCCACTTGCTTTGAACTACCTCGTGTTATGTGCAGGGATGTGTCCACAGCCCATGTCCTTGCATGTGTGCATTAGTCCTGCTGCTTCTGAGTGAGCTGTTTGCAAGCACGAGAGGAGACCTTTTCTGCCTGGACAGCTCTCCTTGGGAGAAAACATAATGGGTGAGGGAAGAGCAATCCATATTCTGGATGTGGGACAGAGGTTATTACACTTGAATAAAAATAAATGTAATTTTAGATGAACATTTTGTTCTTTGTAAAGGTTAAATTCCTCTTATGTTATTGATATCACACGGGATTTCAAAATTCAAATGCTTTTAAAATGTTGCGTGAGTGAATTATGTGCTGTGTTTTACGCCATGCACTATAGAACAGCTAACTCAGAATGTCCCAAAATTTTTCAGGACCAAACAAATGGATGTGAGACCTTGTATATAAATCTCCCTTTACCATGTGCAGAGTGTTGTAGAGCTGTTTGGATTCTTGAGTTTTTTGTTCGTTTGCTCTTTGTTTTGTTCTTTTGTTTTTTTTAAACTCATGGTGGTCTGCCTTTTTATATTATACAGTTGCACGCAGCTTAAGTGTACCTTCTTCAGTTTCATGAAGGTGTCTTTTCTTGCATGATCCATATCAGTTGTCAGCCCTCTATATTACCAAAATGGTGCAAAAGGGTCTTAAGATGAAAGAAGACCAAATAAAAACTATTTTTGCTGGACTCTACAAGTCTTCCCTCTTTGTGTGTTACTGACTATAAAAAAATTAGGATTTATTTATAAAAAATTTAGGTGGATTTAAATTCAATCAGAGTCTAAGTGCTAAAGCTGTGGATTTAATTGTAAGGTATATCCCTACAATTTATAGTAGAAGTTTAGTTAACTGTAGAATTAAATGACTTTGTTTTCCACTGCTGTGGGTCTCTATTGAATTTGGCACAAGTTCAAACGGCCTTGTAGCATCCAGCATTTGCTGGATCATAAAGCAAAGACCCTCCCTAGGAACACAAATGGAATTTCTTTCCACCACTGCAGTGAGATTAATGACAGTTTTAGTAGGGTTTTTTCTCCCCCTTTGTCCTGTAAATCTGAGCTCTATTCGACTGAACTACTTTTTAAAGAAAACAAACTAAAACTCAGGCTGCCTAAGTTCTCCTGAGGCACCGTTCAAGGGGCGATATTTTGATCACCCCACAAATCTTTCAAGGCACTGAATTTTGGGCAGGAGATGTGTACAGGATCAGGCATGCTAGCAGAGACTACTGGGGTTTGCAGTTGTAGGCGAAAGGGGCCGCACATCAGCTGATGCTGCTGATGTGGTGATGGATTAGTGAACAGAGAAAGGTTTGCATTGTGCTAAAAATGGAAGGATTAGCAGCTGCCCTTGTTGAGTCAGGCCAGAGGGAGGAGGATGAGGAGGACAGCGACGTACTGTGACACTGGTCTGTATTAAATTGCTATCAGCGGCCTTCTCTACCACTAGTCTCCCTCCCTTTTCTTCAATGAGAAAAATCCTGGAGGACTTCATACCAGAAAAAGAAAATTTTATTTATTCTTTCCTCTTTCTTACGCTTTTTCTTATTTCTCTGCTTATTGCATTTTAAACTTTTCAAATATTTTTAATACCAAGTAATTTCCAGAGAGAAAAGAGTTAGTAATACTATCTTAACTGCAAAGGCAGATCTCAGCCTGAAGTAACAACCAGAGATGGTTGTGCCTGTGGGTTTATTAAATACAATAACGTGGCAAGACAGTATATTCTCATTGAGATCTGTTCCTTCAACGTGAGGTTTGAATTTAGATCCATCCCTAAAATTCATAAACCATAATATTTTCTTTTCATCTCCTCAAAAAACCAAAGTGAACTAGTTGCTTAACTTGATTTTTATCACTTAGTTCCTTAGGACACCTGTTTTGATGCAGATCAGCAATTAAGGGCCTTATGTTTGGCACAAGACCTGTTTCAGTAATGTCAACATTTTATGTCGTGGCTGATGGAGTCTGGTAAGAGTCAAGAAGCTTCCTCAGACACCTGTTGCCTCTTGCTGTCTGCTCTCCCCTCTGCTGAGGGCTGCCTCCCACTGAGATTCATCAAGAGGGCACCTGCTGATGACTGTGTTTGAAGGGGCTGGAGCTGAACCTTAAATAATTTCTGAGCAAGGCTCTGAGCTTGCTTCCTGGGATGTGAATGGGAGCAGCTGTGTGAATGTGTAAATCTTCCCTGCCTGCTCTAACACCAGCCCGCAGACCCTGATCAGGTGGTGGGGCGTGCATTGCAGCTTGGACTTCCCAAATCTGCTGCAGCTCCCAGGGCTGTGCTTGGGTCCTTTACTGAATTAGGCTACTGTCCCTTCGAGTACTTCCAACACTTTTGAATGCTATTTGACCAAATTAAATTGTACTCCTCAAGGAAATAGCTTTGCATCAACCCGACACTTTGATCTTAGCAGAGAGCTCAGTCTAATTTTCGAAGGTGAGTGAAATTCCCCTTTTCAGAGTTGCATTGCAATCAGTGAAGCTTCTTTCTGACAGATGCATCTAGAGTTAGGGTTCCTCTGTGGAAATGAGAACTCAAACAGGGGTTTTAAGTTACCTGACTATCAAGTGAGACAATGCAGTGGCCAATCACAGGGCTCACTGTTTCTAACCCCTGCAGCTCCCCACTAGGTCAGTGGAACACGGAGTGTTCATGGGGACGGCAGCTTTGTTCAAAACCCAGAACTTCCACTAGGGGCAGCAAAATTTGGTTTGTACTAACACAGCATAATGATTTGTGGTGTTTTTTAAAAGCAAAGAGATTTGTGGATTGATATTGGTATTTTATCTCTAACTATAGACAGCTTTTAACGAAGAGAAACTACGAGATTGCTAAAATGTGTTATATTTTGGTACAGCAGGACAAATTGATCTGAACAGCTTTACATTAGCCAGGGTGCAACATCTCCTGACACTTCAGATTTCTTTTAACTTAAGGAAAGCTTAAGCATAAACTTCAGTGCTCAAATTCTCAAAATGAAGCACTTAAATAAAAGGTTCTAGTTCATGAATTTCTTTTATTCTGTATGGGTTAAGTTCCCGGGAGCTCTTCAGAAAACAGGGCCATTTTCTTCAATGTCTCACTGTGAATTAAATGCTTAATTTGGGTTAGGGTTAGGGTTGAAAAACATTGTCTTTACATGACAGCTTGCTCACGTGAAGAACTTTATGGATGGTCAAAAAAAATAAAAGAAGCTTTTTTTGAAAATAGCTTGATTTAAAAAAAATACTGTTAAAGAGAATTAAAAAATGTAAGTGCTGTTCAAAACAGATGATTCCTCTTGTTTGAAAGCAGAGTCTCCTTGCAGTGCTTGCAGGTATTTGCCATGTGGGGTCTGCTCAGCCACATCTCTTCTGAGCAAAGCCAGAGAAACATTTGAAGATGAGTAGTTGTGGTCACTTGTTAGAATCACAATTTGCTGCCTTAGTTTGTGTCACATAATAATGTAGAATATTTGAGATCTCCAGCTGAAAGGAGGAAGAGGCACTGTGGGTACATGTTTAGAGAAAATGATAAGAACTTGCCAAGTAAGAAAGCATTTCACCATTTTTCTTCTCAGAAAGTTACTTGGGAAGTAAAAAAAGGAGGCTAGGAAGAATTTGGCTATGTCTCACTTCCAGATTTTTCTTCTCCTTTGAGGAAACAAATCCATTTTTAAAGCAGAAGTTATAAAGAAGGGAAGAGTTCACTTAATATCTTACCCTTCTGTCTTTAGACTGCAAGAATGAGTTTTTCCCCATCTCTAAACATTATTGTTGCATGAGGCTGTCATTGTGATGGACACTGGTCAGGGCTGTAAAGGACATGCCTGAGAGAAAGCGGAAATTAATACTGCAAAACCACCAAATCTTAAAGAGTCTGAAGGGATCTCTGATATTCCCTAGTTCAAACTCTCGTGCAGAGAGTAGGTCACGCCTTTACACATCAGCCAAGGCTAATTCTGGACAAGACTTTGGCACGTTCCACGTGGAGATTGCACAGGTGCTCTGGGTGTTGTGCCAGGCCTCCAACACCTTCCTTGAGAGGAAAGTAAGGGATTTCTACAACACTTAGAGCAAACACACTCATTACAAGTATGTACCAGTCACCTTTATCTGCAGAGAGGAAGGTGATGGAGAAGATGACCTTTATTTTGTTTTAAATCCCTAAAACACAAGAATGTTTTATAGCCTCAAAAAAAAGGATAAAGTTCATTTGGAAAGCTTGTTAGCCTGTTCTCCTTGGAAAGTTTACACCATGTACTTGAAAATGTAACTTATTTAGATGGTAATATTTCTGTGTTAGTTAAATGTGTGAGGGCAAAGAACATGACGAGAATGTGAGGTTTTTCACACACTGCTAAAGAATGACTCTTATTGTAGACAAGGAATAAAACTCACTCTCATCCATATTAAATAAATATACCACTTAACCCAAAGTCCGTGGAACTTGTTGAGGTACTCGAGTTAGTATAATGTTAGGGCTACAAGACTCTTTGTTCAATGATTCATTTAAATTAATCCACTTAGAAACCAAAAGCAAAATCAGATATTATAATTTCCTCAGAAAGAGAGGACAATAATTGAGATCCCAAAGAGGTATACAGAGTTCTTATTGCATCCTGATATATGTAATTTTCAGGGAAGTGACTTCAAGAATAAATTTGACAGAAGAAGAAGAACAACAGAATAAGTCCTCCAGCTCTCATGGTCAGTAATCTGAGTTGTTTGGAAGATGGATGTGAGCCAGCAGAAATCTTTACAGGAGTTACTCATGGGATCTCAAAGTCATTCCTTTCTCTGTTACAGCTCAAACTGTTTTATAAAGTACTCCCGTGTTTTTTTGGTTTGGGTTTTGTTTTTTCTTTTAACAGCTCATAGCGGCTTAGCATCCCTCCTTCCCTTCCAAGGTACAATAAATTTCTTTCTCCCTGTGGAGACATAGCAAAGGAAAGAAACCCTTCAACATACACTCCCGATTTGCGCAAGCTCCTCCCCATGCTCTGACAGTTCTTCTGCCAGGCTGTGGGAGCAGCTGTTGCCAGCCTCCATGCAGATGGCTGCATCCAGCTGGTGTCTGAGTACGTCAGGAGCTTATGCTAAGATTAATCACTTTCCAACTTTAATCACTTTCTACCCCTTTAAAATTCAATAGCGAATTGTGCTCAGTCCTGCTTCCACAACTGATAGAAGCTCTTTAATGCATGGGCCCAGCATGGCCTTCAGCTGGGCTGGTAGAACAGTGACATGGTTTCTCTAGGGCAGGAGGGGCCCCCTGAACACCTGAGTACTTGTGGTACTCTGTGAACCGTGTCTCTCATGCTTGTTTTGGCTACCAGCGCCTTTCAAACAGCTCGAGTGCTTGTGCTGTACTGCTGAAAATGCTCATGATATCTTGCATTTCTGCTGACTTCAATGCAAAACTGGCCTTTTGAGCAAGTAAAAGACTGTGTTACCGTCTACATTTTATTTCAGCTTTATTCCTGTATTATTTCAAGAAGAGTTTGAACTATTTTGACATAGCCTGAGAGCTACCTGCTGCAAGAAATGCTGAACATTTGCCGGAGGCATTTTTTAAGTCCTCACAGTCAACTGAGAAAATATTCTATATTTTTGTGTTCTAGAAATCTTAGCTATTACCTTTTTGAAAAACGGTACTTATGCACAGTCCAGGCATCAAAACTGCTGGGATTTTATGAAATTTTCTTTCACTTTCAGAACTATAATTTTGAACAACCTTCTTCAATAGACTAATAGCAACAAATTAAATTTTCAGCAGTGGATCTCAATTCCTTCTGCTGCGTACAGGTGCTATCTGTTAGGATTGCTAAGACATTGTAAACACAAAAGGCCAATTCCTTTGTCAGGAAACACCTTTTCCTGAATAATTTATAGCTAAATTCATAACTGAACAAAGTATGAATCCTCCATTTAGTTTCAGTGATAGTGAGTCACTTCCCTTCCTTTTGTCGGTCATTCAACAGCGAAAGATAAGAAGATATCTTAAACTCTGTGAAGTTTCCATTTTTTTATTAAAAGGCCTTGTGCTTGCCAGTGATCTTTCAGCATTAACACTGGATATGACTCCTGTCTCATGCCACTCTTGAGTTTTTAAATTTGAACTAAGTTATCTCCAATACATAATAAAAAATATAATTTGAGAATAAATACATTACTTTAAAAAAAACCCAACAATTTTAAATCTCATACCATGCAAAAGACTTGCTTTTTCTTTAACTCCAGGAACTGATAAAGCTACAGCAGTGATGTATGTGCATAAGTTTTCTATATGAGATAGCTAAGCATGTCTAAGTCCAGTTTGTTCTCCTGTAGGGTGGATCACCCCCCTATTTTTCAAAGCCTCACTTTCCTTCTTCAGATAAATGTATTCTGCAGTTACTAGTAATCAAGTACTCTACTCCCAGGCAAATGGAAGTGGGGAAAAGAATCTCTAAGAATTTCTGAAAACCCTCACAATCTGTGGGCCCTTGAACAGACCACAGATGCCACAAACGTGATGAATTTTTCAAGAGTGGTTACAAAATCTTCAGGAGAACAGCAGAAGGTACTACACTTCTGATGATAACACCAAATCTTCATTATACTTACTTTTGACAACCAGCTCTGGTAGCATTTGAATCTCCCAGCCCTGAACAGCCTCCTTTGAAACACAAACAAAAGAATAGTGTTTGCACAGCATACTGGTCTTGCATTGCCTTTCACTTGTCTTTCAGAAAGCTCTGGACAAGCCCAGCTCTGACTGAGTTCCCACTTCCAGTCTCCTGTATTTGCCACACTCATAAAATCATAGAATCATTACAGCTGGACAAGACCTCTAAGACCATTGAGTGTAGCCATTAACCTAGCACTACCTTGTTCACCGCTTCGCCGAGTGTCACATCCACGTGCCTTTTGAGCACTTCCCTGGGCAACCTGTTCCAATGCCTGATCACATTTTCAGTCACAAATTTTTCCTAATATCCAATCTAAACCTTCCCTGGCACAACTTGAGGACATTTCCTCTGGTCTGGTCGCTAGTTACTTGGGAGAAGTGATCAACTCCCACCTGGCTGCAGCTTCCTTTCAGGTACTGTAGAGAGTGATAAGGTCTCTCCTGATCCTCCTTTTCTCCAGGCTAAACAACTCCAGCTCCCTCAGCTGCTCCTCAAAGGACTTGTGCTCTAGACCCTTCATCAGTTTCCTCTCTCTTCTCTGGACGTGCTCCAGTGCCTCAACATTTTTCTTTTGGGTCCATAACTGAATAGAGGTTTTGAGATGTGGCCTCATCAGTGCCAAGTACAACAGAATGAAAGACTACATGGTTTCCTTGTGTTGTGCTCATGCAAAAATGATCACACCAAGCACGGTGGAGTCTCTGCTCTGCAAGAAAGTTTCCTCTAGAAAACATGTCCTACTCTTGCCTATGGGATAGGCACATGTTGAAAAGCTTTTTTCCAGCTTCGGACCATAGAAGGAGTGCAAACAGATTTCACCTTGTCTAGCTGAGATTTGCAATACGTGTATGTTAGATAAAGATTTGAGAAAAAAGATGAAAGAACAGTGGAGAAAGAAAATGCAACAAATATGCTAGGGACCTGATAGAGCTTGTGATCCCCTCCAAGTGTAACAAAAGGAATCATCCACTTTATTTCTGTGCATCTGTGGTGAGAATTAAAGGAGTCTTTGATAGGAGTCAGGCTAAACTGAAGCTAGATATACCAGCTGCTTCATCAAAAGGCAGCACATTAATGCTTTTCATTTATCAAAATATGTGCCATTGATAACATGAAGTAGACAAATGTTAAATGAAGTAGACAAATGTTAAACAAAAAGTCTGTATTATAAATACAGACAAGAAGTGTGCAGCCTTGTATGTTACCAAAGACTCAAAGATGGAGATTGTTCTCTATTTGTGCTAATGATATATCTCTACACTGACATCCTTTCAAGAGAGCTTAGTTCAAATGCTGTTTGGGATCTAGAGATGGTAGCTAGCTCTGGTGAGCAATGCTACTGCAGGAATCTGGCTCAGATTCAGGAATGCAGGAACTTAAGACTGTTTATCCAAAAGCTTGAATCACCCTCACTTGCATCTGAGCAGTCTTGGCTGGCAATCAATCAGGAAAGCAGAATTCTTCATCAGCACAATGCTAGAGGCAGGGATGTATTTTACGGATAGGGAGGATGCGAGATGTCATTGCTGAACTGGGAGGAAAGGAAGCTGTTGCTATGATGAAGGAATAGAAACAATCAAGTGACTTTGTCTTTGAAGATAACAGCATGACTGTGAACCTAGACATGTCTCCAACCTGGGAAATGCTGTAGTTGCCCTTCTGGCAGCTGTATTAGTTTTACTGCTTACTTGTGTTCTTGGAAGTCTGTTCTCCCTAAGGTTGCTTGTCCGCCTGCAAGTCACCAAACGAAAGTGTTGCTAAGGGGATAGAATTTGTGTGAATTCAGATGCCATTCAGATATGGAAATAGAAATGAATATCTGATGTCTGCTGGGGTTAAAGTTACTTCGAACTATGGAGACTGCAAAACTGTAAAGCACCGAGTTCTGGAAAGCTCCTTGGCAGCCCAAGGACTGGATTTGCTGGGAACAAGGGTCAAAAGGCTTCAATAACCTTTGTTTCTATATTTTTTATTAAAGGAGGGTTTTGACTAGTGGTCACAGTGTGGAAAGAGAGGTGAAGTATAAAAGAGGAAAGATACATTTGGGTTTCAAAACTGGAATTCAAGCATCAGAAGTCTGTTTTGGCTCAGCTATTAACTTGTTGTGTGGCCTTGGACAGCTTGGTTTATAAAGCAGGGAGGGGAAACTGGCACAGAAACATCTGAAGATTAAAAGATGTTTACAGAGTGTTTTGTACTTGCATCATTTTATTCTTTCTAAGTGTTTATTATTTTGGACTAGTCTCTTATGCCACTGTAATAGCACTGAACTTCCCTCAACCGGATCTGTTTCTTCACAAAGAACCCTCGCATGTACATGAATAAGACACAGCACTCTGCACAAGTTCTAACCAGTTATAAAAGCCTTGATATAATCTCGTAGGTATTCAGTGTTGAAAAAGATTGGAATTCCAAGGAGGAGAAAAAGACTTTATGGGATAGCTCTCTCATGAAAGCTTTCTTATGACTGCATTTCTTAACTGCTCAGTTAACGAAATATTCATTTGACTGAGAAATATACCTTATGTATTTTTTTAACTCTCTGCCATTTTATTTCATATGAATTTAGTGACATCTTCTGTGGAACAAAGTCCCAAGAGTATATTACAATGGATGTCTCTGAGCATCCAAGCCTTGTATTCTGTATGAGAATGGAGTGAAAGCAAGTACTAGGAGATCATCCTGCCTACAGGCATTGCTGTGCTTGTTTTGAGAGAGAAGAAGCCATGTATTAATCATCATTTCAGTATGAAACTACTAGGTGAAGTTAATTTCAGGATTTGTACAGAATGATTCCCCCAAACCCATTTGTCTATATGGCCTGGCTGGGTTCTCTGGGAGACACTGGCTCTGCTGAGCCACTGAGGCAAGTTAGCCTGTGAAGAGCATACGAAAGGGAGGAGGAAAACAATTCTGAAGTAATGCTGACTATTGGTATTATGGTGAACAAAATGTGATGAGTCAAGGGGCTGAAAAAATGCAGAGACAGATGTCATAAATATATGCTATAAATACTCAGGGAAAATGGGACTCAGTCATAAAGGAAAATATGAAAAATATGAACAGAATGAAGATTGTGAGCAGTTGCACAAACATAGTCTATGACAGAAATTATACTGCAGATACAGGAGATCACAATCGTTGCATGCATACATTGAAAGTCTGGAGTTCTGTGTACAGTAGCTGTAAAGGAAACATTTCTGTGCTTGTTTAAATGGCTGATGGAGTTCAGGAGCTCAGGAGCTATAAATGTCTGAAAGTGGTAGCTAATATCTGCCACTGCTAATTGCATTGTACTACTATTTGCTTTAGCAAAGCAGCTCTGAATATACAAGCAGTCACATGGCAGGTGTTTTGGATGGCTGGAGCCCTTGGTAGGTTTGTGGTACCTACTTGCACTTCACTAATTGCAGAACTGCAGGTACATTTTCAATAAGCTTGGGGAGCAAACTAGCAAGGTCAGGGAATGAACAGGTACACCTGGTTCCCATCCTTGCATTTTTCAGGTGGGGAGTCATGAGAAAAACCCCTTCAGACTCAAGTACCTTGGGTCAGAGACACACATTCAGTGTCGATGTATACAGATAAGCAATCTGATTTCCAGGAATGGCAAGAGGCACAGCAAACTACAGACGCAGTGAGATTTGTGTAACAATCAACAGCTCTGAAAACCAGGCCCCTGGTATTAAGTGCTTACCATCAGGCACCTAATCTTGAAAATGTTGGCCAAATGCCAGAAAACTGTGCTCCTTTTTGAAAACAGAATCTGGGGATTTTTTTTTTTTAAACTCTAATCTGTAGTACTGGATCCTTGTAAACAATCTCAGATATTTCCACCATAACATTAATGAGTAAGTCATTTACCAATGGAGAAATAGATTGGCTTAGTTTTTCTCTCATTGCCCTTTCTTCTGAGGTCAAGGTTGAAACACCAGAGCTAAAATGAGTGCTAAAGGAAGAATGTTCTCTACTTCTGCCTTTCCAGCTAAAAACCTTGTAAGAGAAAGAGTTTCTCACTTTTGGCTTTCATTCCTGGGGGTTAGGCAGTTCTCCCCCCAAAATGTTTTTCAATTTGCTTGAAGTGCTTCTCTTGTGCATTTTTATTTAGTGTGTATGTACAGTTGGAATGAAATATTCTCATAGCTAGTTAATGCAGGTTGCAGGATATGAAATCTTCACAGTCTGATGGTATTCAAACAGATTGTGTGAGATTATTATGAAGGAAGCATGGCACTTGTGCTGAAAAGTGCTGCTCAGTTGCAGTGTCTGTTACTCTTGTGGTATTTCAAACCACTCTGAAACTTCTAAAGCCTTTTTCCCACTCTCAAAACATTTCTTCAGGAGTAAAATGAAATGAGAGTGGGATGGAGCATAGCATTCCCAGTGGATATATGTGCTGGGTTTCTCTAACATGCTTTGTCTTTTGACTTTCTTCTTGTCCAACAGGCTCTAGTAAAGTTTAAAAATTTGTTTCAAAACTTTCTGCCAGTTCCAAGTGCCTTGGCATTTTTCAGTAGTACAATCACCTCATTATTCACTGAAATGATTACCGAAGATTAACAGAGTTATTAACTAAAGGTTGACAGGAATGTCAGTGGATCTGTGGGAGAGCTATGGAATTTCATGTGGCAGAATTTAGACATGGAAATTGAGAATGAACCTTTATTCACTTTCTTGACGCATCCCATGGAGACCTTCTGAATCTTGATCTTGCCTGCAAACTGCTGAAATGCTCACCTATTGCTTTCTAGCACTGCTGCGGGCCTGATCAGCACTCACACTGCCGCAGAGGAAGAGCTCCGGCTGATGTCTTTGCAGGAGAAATATATTCTAATATATAGCATTAGATGCTCCAATAGCTGGGCTTAATGATCCAGTAAGACTTAAAATCTAACAGGGTGTGCAATTTTTTGTCTTAACATGTGGCCCTAAACCACTCCGCAAAGCTAATTGCCTCTCTTTCTTTGTAGCTTTGAGTGTAGAAGCTCTAGCTTGACAAGAAATTTGAGGTATGCATACATGATGTTTGCCACCAGCTCAGTAATGTCAGCAACATCGTTGTCTTAGCAAAGCTCTGTGAAGACATTCTAGGCATGCTGCTGTCAGGGTCCTCAACTTTCATTGCCCACGAATGTCCAGCACTTGGCAGGACAGATCAGTTAGTGAAGAAAAAGGAATGAGGAAAACTGTTCTGGCCAAGAAAAGAAGGAAACCTGCAAATGGGAGCCTTAAGGTCAGCCACTAAAAGGGTAACTTGAGCATTAATTCTTTGGGATCTCCTGTGAAAGCAAAAACGCTCAAGGAAGGGACAGACTTGAATGGCAGGAGGAGGAAAGTCCCCAGAGCCTTTCACTTTCTTGCCTTTTGTTTATTTTCTGTTGACCACCACAGGGGAAGGCTTTCATGGGCAAGGATGTTTTAGTGTAACAAGAAAAGAAATGCAGAAGCAAACCCTTGCCTGGATGCTTCTCCTTTCAGAGCTGGCATTGCCCAGAAAAATCTGACTGTAGCTTCTGACTTGCCAGCATGCTAGAAACAGGTACACACTAACATATAACCAGGAGCTATTTTCCTCAGCTGTTTTCCTTCCCTGAAGCATCCACCTCAGGGGCCCTACTTTGCTTCATCAGGCAGACTTCGTGATGAAACAAGCCACAGTCTACACATTCCTCTGGCTAACACAGAGTAATTTTTTTCTCAGACAGGTCCTTCTTTTCTATCCTTTATGTCCCTTTAGGGTTAACAATTAATATTTTAGTCTCTGCCTGCTATTTATTTATTATTTATGGACAGTCTTATCCAGACAAAAAAAGTTTGGGAATACCAGGCTGTTCTCAGATAGACAGGAGGTGGAAGGAAGTGCCCATGGCTAGAGGTAATATAACAGGTTGAAGATGAGCACCTCATCCACATACCACAAATGTAGAACCTCCAGCTGAGAGCCTTACAACAGAACAGAAGAGCCTGGGAACTGAGAGAAATAGGAACACCCAAAGCCGAGTGGGAAAAAGGCGTTGTGAATGGGAGGTACTTTGAGGAAGAACTGAGGACAGCAGGTCAGAGAAAAAACAGAACTGAAGTAGGGGTTGGAGAACTGAAAAGTGGGAGTGCATTAGGCCAGCAAAGAGAATGAAATAGAATATATGGGGTGAGTGAGCTTAGGCCTGGGTGGGTTGGAGAAAGAAGAGTTTTGGAGATGGCGAGGTTGTATACGGGAGGAACATTGGAAGAAAAGGAGTACAAGGCTAGCTATTCAGCTTGGGAAATACTGGGAGATTCTGAAGAAAGAGCAATGGTGACATTTGATCTCTTGGTCACTCTGCGGTATGAGAAGCTGGAGAGAGAATCTGTGAGACAGGAGCATTGCAACTGGCCTCTCTGGAATGCTAGGGACTTGCAGTTCAGAGGGGACCAAGGGTACCCTGCCAAATTTCCCTTCAAATTCTGCTGTGATGGGAGTGACATCCCCTGAAGTGTGTTCCCTCAGTTACAGCACTGCCCAACACTGTCCCCCTGATTGTTTCCTACTTTCATTGTGATGGTCCAATTAATTTTCAATCATGTAACATCCCTGTGACTAGAAGAGTGCTGGCTTTCCTGTAAAGAGTTAGAGATGCATTTTAGCTGCTAATTATGAAATATTATGCAATATAGTATATACTGTAATCCAAATGTAGTTTAACTAAACCATTTAGCAACTGGAAACAAAAAGAGACAGCAAAATATCCCTTACATAGTGGAACAGAAATCCTTCTTCTCCTTTCCCAGACTGTCTATAAGCAATCTTAGAAAACTATAGAAGTTAATCTCTATTTCATTGGAAATAAAATTGCAGGCAAATGCCCTACATTCAGAGAGATTCCTCCAGACAAAACTGAGCCCATGGAAGCAGAAATTCCATTTTACAGGCATATGCGAAGCTGTATTGGGGTCACTTCCTCTATGGAGAGACCACCTATTGTCCAATGACACTACCTAA
Source organism: Cnemophilus loriae (assembly GCA_013397755.1). Taxonomy (NCBI): domain Eukaryota; kingdom Metazoa; phylum Chordata; class Aves; order Passeriformes; family Corvidae; genus Cnemophilus; species Cnemophilus loriae. The sequence continues at coordinate 559,756 of VZTF01009274.1, read as the reverse complement.
GGAGATAATGGCAATTAATATGAAACCCCATTAGTTTTCAGCAAATTTTACCAGTTTTGATGAAGCCAGTATCACTCAGAGAAGAAAGTTTTGTAGCACTACCAACTGACCTTTTTCTTTATGAAAATTTCCCTTCCCAAAGACTGGGAGCCCATCTCCTTACAGGAGTGGCAGTGCTGTCTCTCTGTTCTGGAGGAATGAAGCTCACCCTGAAGGAGCAGTTTGGAACCCAGCTTCTGAACTCTGCCAGTGGTAGTTGGAATGCTGCTGAGGCAAATGCTCTGGCAAGCGCGTGGGCGAGCACATCGTCTTCCTGCTACCACTCAGCCTGTAACCAGTGCGTGTTCCTCTTTTTTCGCCTAATTTGTAGTCTCTTCACCTCAGGTTTGTTTACACTGAGCAAGTAGATTTATTACTTGTTCTTACTTTGCTTACAATTTGTTTGCATCCAGATTACACTAGGCTCACTGGCAAATTATTCCAAATTTGTGATCTTCATATAATTTACTGATTCGTTAATATGTAGTTTGCTATGAGTTTACAAAATTTGACAGTGTAATTTTTTGATATTATGCAGGTCCCAATGAGGTGCTTTATTCAGGTTCAAAATGTGCATGAACTGGGCCTTATTTGGCTAAGCTCTTGAATAGACTGTCAAGTTTGTGGAATAAAGAAATGGGCTATATATTTTAAGTGGGGAGAAAATGAATAATTCAACAGTAAGGGTCAACTCATCCTGCCAAGAAAAACCTACTGAAAAGGAAGTACACTGAGTTATAGTTATTTGCATTGTAGATAATAATATCAATTATAGTTCCCAGCTGGAATCAAGTCTCCATATTTTGGCTTCTGTACAGCTCCAGAATAACCGTTCCAGTCACAACAAGTTTCAGCCAAATAAAGACAAAGCTCAATTAGCAAAACAACGCAAATTCTCAGAAGTATAGGCTTGAACAATAAAAGATTGATGTTTGGACATAGTTACATATGGCAGTTCAGTGACAATTAGCAGCTCTAGTCATTTATAGTTAATGTCATTTTGCAAACACAAAGTTTTAATCCTTTCCAACAGCTGTATCAAAGAAAATCACTTGTTGGCCCCACTAGAAACTGTCTGCATAGGTTTGAGTCTTCGGTCTAAGTGAGATTGCCAGCCCTCTAGGCTTTGTTGTAAATGTCATACTATCAGCATATTGTAAAAGTCCCAGCTTCTGCAGTTCAGTTATTATCAGAAAATAACATTTTTCTTTAAAAGAAAAAGAGAAGTCAGTAGCAAGGAGCGCATGCTGACAGGTGCTGAGGTAAAAGGGGGTCAGACCAGCTTGAGGCAAAAGCAAGTCAGGCTGCTGCCATGGCAGACTGATGGGGTGCTGTGCCTGGCAGGGAGCCCTGAAAGCCAGACTAACACTGCGATTGTCCCAGCAAAATATCAGGGGGACTACGGTAGCAGCGGTGTCAGAAGGGTTAACCGCACCTCCACAACTTCTGTGACAACAGGAGCAGCAGTCTTGGCTTTCTGAGCTTCAATTCTACTCATCTTTTCCTAATTTCCCTCTAGTTTCCATATGTTTTCTGTGTCTTTCACCACACTTCTCCCTCCATAGAAGTAGGTTCGGTCCCTCCCACTTAGGGTTGCAAAATTAATGTTTGCCTACAGAACTGGAAAGCTTCATGCAGTTTCTGTCTCAGATGAGGGGACTAATTTTTTGTGGGACTGAGCAGAGAGGCCCTTACAGAATTTAGGAGGCACAGAGATGGTTGAAATCCAGCAGCCTCCTTTCTGTAAATGAAAACATTGAGGACATCAACCTCCTTGGGCAAGACATCAAGCATTCATACATGTCACTGATCTCCATGGAGATGGCAAAGGTCTTGGTACTTCTTGTACAACTGCTTGGTAGAAATAATCTTCGTATACTTCTAATGGCTCTGACGGTCCAACCATCCCACACAGAGTCCTCAGGTCCTGGGAAAACCCCAGTATGTGTCACTAACGGGACAGAGGAAGATAAAGAGGAAAAGACAAAGAGAGAAATAACTTTACTTGTTCCTGTGGAAGTACATAGAACTGTGGTCAGTTCCACGAAGTAGTTAGTCTTGACCTCATTTTTGCAAAACTTTTCTTTTTTAAATTTTTATTTTATTTTATTTCAAGGCAAACCCAGCAAATTCTAAAAGGTGTCATCAGTGGAGTAGACAGAGGCTTTCTGCCTTCTTGTGCCACCTGTCCCTGCCCATTGCGTAGTGTGCTGGTTTGCACCATGCTGATTCTTTTTCACACGCCCTGTGTTGCTGACACCTGCAAAGGCTTCTTTTCCAGGACAATAATCCATGATGTAATCACAATGGGTTGTCATTTTAATAACCAATTGACAGATGAATAGAAACACCTCTTCATGCCTTCCTTTTCTAGCTGGTAGAAAAAGACATAGTCTTCTCCTCAAATTCCCATCTTTTAAGAAGAGGAAACTTTTTTTCCTTCTCCTGCCTAAAGGATGCAGCAAGAGGCCGCTTCTCCTTTCCTTACTGCAGCTGTGCTCATCTAGAAAGGTGACCTATTTTTGTCTCCCATTAAGGTACCCTTTAGGAGATAGATGATCCTGGCTATCTTGTCCCTCTTAGGGGAATCATACATGCTCTCAATTTCAGATTACATCTCAAGGCTTCAACTTTCCTGCTTACCAGCAGGGTTAACTCAACAGGCCTAACTGGATTTGGCACATACACATCCTTTATCTCTGTTGTGACAGCAGTTAATTAAAGTGACTCAGAAAACAGCTTCTCCAAAACAAAGTTGTGTTTATTTGTCAAAGAAGTACCCAAAGAAATGGCTATACAGCAAAGAGCCATATCTTAGCTTGACCTGTTTGTAGGTCTGGCTCTGCCCCAGCTTGGTAGGAAAGCCCGCTACACTACTTGACTGCCCAGAGCTCCTCTCTGGTCGCTGTCAGTGGCAGCTCATCCTTCCTCCTTGCCTAGCCAGCATCTTTAATCTGTAAAGTCCACTGTGATGTCAGCTCTCAGCCTGAAGAAGCACCAGCATTGTCTCGCTGAGAGAAGCAAGCCTGGAGCAGACCTCTTTTCTTCAGAGGCACTCACACTGCCCCATCTTTTCTTACTTCCTTTCCATTAACAGTTTAATTATTGTGGTTAGTTTGTATCTCAGCAAGACTAAGATATTAGTGATGGACAAAGCCCTAATTCTGGGTATTTGATTGCCACAATTTTGGCCATCATTAATAAGCATAGGAACTGAAAAAGAACATCCCATCTTTGATTAGGAAGATGGGGTGCCATTCCTAATCACTACACAAATAAAGCTAATCATAGCACAAAAAATGCAGTTGCTTAAAGAAAACATACCATTTCCTCCACATGAAGAAATTAGGTCTGGACACTCATGAAGGTATTGCTGAAACTGCTTTGATGATTTTAGCTTCCACACATTGCAAAGCAAGCAGGTCAGAGGCTGTGGCTTAAAATAAACAGGCCTTAGCTGAAAAATAAAAAAGCTTCATTAAGTTCCTCTTGCAATGCCTACCTAGCCTTGTAGAGCTTTGAGACAGGAACCTGTAGGACCAACCCTTAGAAATATTTCTGGATTTATGAAAGAAAATGGTCTTGTCTTTTCTGCTCTGTTTATTCAGTATGATAACCAATTTTGATGTGTGAAGAAAGCAGAAACAGAAGGACAACAAATAAAGTAAGATATTTCAGGTCACTGAGAAAGAAACACCATAAGCATATAGCAACTTACTGGTGATACCACATTTGTGGTCCCAAGAAAATTTTTGTTTTATAAATGATTGATGCATGTTAATGAAATAATAAGTCATTAAGGAACTGTTTTCTTCATTAAGGAACTGTTTCCTTTGTCCTTCTCTTACATAGTTTCCTCGGATATTTGGCTCATAAATTTGTGGAGGGAATGCTTTACCCATATTAAAAACCTTACTTCATTTATTAAGAGGCAAAACAGGGCTCCTTTTTCTTTTAGCATTTGCCTTTTCATTCTTTTTATTGTTCTTGGCATATTTTCATTGCTTACATTTAAGGTTTTCAAGCGTTAATGCCAGACTACAAAAACAAATATTCTTTTTATATTCCAGTAGTTTAAAAAATGCTGTTTATTTATTTCCTTTTCATTATTATTTTTTTTTCATTATTCAGTTTTGGGCACTGAGTGTATGAAAACCTTTATTTGAGTGTCTCAGGCATTTTAGCATTTCTGATACAGTTATATAGAGAATGTATAATTCTGTATGCCCACCATTAAAATAAAGGTTGTTATTCGTGACATTCACAGTACTACTTTCCTCAAGTTGTGAGACTGGGAATCCTTGAATCATGATTTTATTTTTGATCATACTTTCACTGCTGGTCCTTTAAAAGTCTGAAAACTCTTACTTTATTTAGCTATTAAGGGATGCTCAGAATCTCCTAGAGCCCCAGTGGCAATTAAAGCCCACTGGGGACATGGTAACACTCTAAGAACAGATAAGTTTAAGAAGAAAAAAAACATTATGGAATAATAATTTTTGGCTGTGAAAGAGATTGAAGACATTGACTTGTAGGCAGCAATTTCTCTAAACCAGGTTTACTGTGCTTGGTTTGAACTTCAGAGCAGTGTTTGGTCATGGGGTCATGAAGGACATCACAGGATCATGGGCTAATTTCAGCTTTAGTTTCTGAAGCAAGGCTTTAAGTAATTAGCTTCTTGGAACTGAAGTTTGTAGGTTTTGGAAAGCAATGTTTTAATGTGTTTTTTACAGCTTGCTCTCCTACTAAAATGTAACTAAAGTTTGTACCCTAAAGGAACGTGGTTGAATATTAGCTCCTAATTGCCCTCTAGTTCTAAAAAAATTACCTTTTAATAATACTGTTTTTGCTGTTGTTCAGGAATCTACTGGCCTTTATGAAGTGATGTAATTAGTCTGAGAAGAAAAGAATTCTTACCGGAACTGTGACATGGAAAGTGTTTGGCTTGGAAAACTACGATTTTTACGTACGGACTACATTTTCATGTTGATTTTTTTAAAAAGAAGAAAACAATGACAGAAATAACAAATAAAACCATTATTTATATTATACTCTATAAGAAATAACTTTTCTAGGAATTAAACACAGAATTGAAAGTTACTCTATGTGGTGATAAACAAAGACTGATTGTTCAAGGACCCTACTCTCAAAAGAAAAAAAAGATCAAAGCAGAATAGGGATTTTTAATGCCTTAAGTAATATTTTATGTTCAAATTATCAAAATTTAGTTTATCTTTTTGACAGAGAAAGAAGACACCCTTCCTTGGTATCTTGTGATGCGCAATGTTTCTTGTCAGGACAGCTCCCCTGTGCAGATCAGCAAACAGCATGAATTGTTCTCAGCACGTAGTTCAGATTCAGGTAAGTTAATAGACTTACTACATTTTAAAAACATCTAAAAGTGAAATAAGGAATACATTTTTGCATGAGATGTCCTGATCTCCACTTTTTTCTTCCCTATTTCTGAATCATGCAGGCTTCCTGATTGTCCAAACATTATCTCCAAACCTGTAGCAAAGCTGTTGGGATTTAAGAACTTTGGCCATCTACAGAAATATCTAGACTTCTGTACAATTCTGCTCTAACGTGGGGGTCAAGGAACATAAGATGGGAGACATGTAGTAGTGAATCAAGCTCTTCTCAAATATTCTTCATAGTTCTTAGCGATGAGTGTTATTCAGTTTGTGTCCATGCTTGTATGTTCATGTGTCTGTATTTATGTATATATTAGATATTTATGTATTAAATATTTCTCACTTTGCTATGATGTGCAGTGCCAAATCACCACAGTACAGAATTTTTCTTTCAGAATTTATTGATGGTCTAAAACCATTATTGGTAATTGGAGGATGATGCCATTCTCCTGACCTTTACGAACGTCCTTTGCAGTCTGCAGTTGCTTAAATTTCTTATGGTTATGGCTGATAGCTAAATGCTATACTTAATCATTTAATATTAATTTATATGGCAGACAGTGACAGCTTTAAAAAGGTTTCTTTTCCTTCTTATGGCAGAAAACTTCTCTGTCAATCACTTTAAATAACATTTCTGAAACAGAATGTAAGCAAAACATCATGTTTGCAATAGTAGACCTAACAGTTAATCTTAGCAGATGTTTCTTATGAAAGTTTTCTGTTTGCCAATTTCAAACTTTCTTTCTATTAGATACCATGGGGACAATATCTCTTGACCAGTAACGGAAGAATTTGGGACATACTACAAACTTTGCAATACATAAAACTTACTGCTGATCTTGCAGTGTTCATAAATTTAGATTAATGAGATTACTGCATATTAACTGCAGAAATCCCTTACCATAAGATTAGGTAACTAACTAAAATGTAGGGAAGCATTTGCAGGGCAGGGAGAGTGGCGGGGTTGTCTTTGGGAGGCTCTAATGAAATCACCTTCCTACAGCTCCATCTCTAAGGTACATGGGTTTCCCCTAGTCTTCAGGCATCCCTTAGAACACAGAGGAAATATTTCCATTTCCAGGGAACTCATATGCCCCATTATTTCTGTTAACAGGTGTGACATTTGTGGGATTTAGCCATGTGCTACAGTACTGTTTGTTCTATAAATGTTTTGTTTCTAGGGTTCAACATTAATGACAAAGCATGTTTATGCTTTGCTGTCTTTATGGAAGCTTGAAAATATATTACAAAAGACATGTCACAACCTTTACGAAATACTTAAGTGTATTATTATTATTGCACTAGCACTGTCCCTGTCCCTGCCTGTACTTGATCTATGTCAAGTGATGGTGACAAGTGCCAAAGGCCTGAGAGGGGCTCAGGGTGCTCTCAGCTGGTGAGTGGCTCCAAGCTGTCCCCCAGAAGCAAGGAGCATGGCTTTGTGCTGATGGTAGGACTGTGCTGTCAGGAGAATTTGGTTGCTGAAAGCCTTTTTAGAAATAAAATCTACTGTAATTTGTGACTCCTTGGTTTATCATGGAGAAAAGTGTCAGCCGGGGATGTTGGAAAGTAGCACCAGCATCACTCCACAATTTATCCTATACCTTCATTTGTAAAGACATATTGAGGAGCACATATGGATACCTGCAAATCCTAGAGGGAGAATGAAAAATGCAGTGGGTCAGACTTACTTGTGCTGTAGTGCAATGTGGACACTCCAGGCTTTGGGTATTGCCAATTTTATGATACTCACTCCTGTTGTCAATGTGCCCATGCACAAAGAGGTGTTTCCCACAGCTGAGTGAGGTATTAAGTTCTGTGAGGAAGAGCAGGACATTGTGGGAAAATATGTGCCATGTCACATACCCAACACATTGCAAGTCTGAGGTGATAGTTATGCCTAAGATAACAGCAGCTAACACAGTGGAAGTAGGTTGAGCATGCAAAATATTCACTATGCCCTGAGGTCACTGAACACTCCTGTGACTGGATATGCCCACTGTCAGATCAAGTGAAGATTAGAGGAAAGGTGTAGCTGGCACATGTATCAAAAAAGATAAAAACCCCAACCAAAACACAAAAAAACCCAGCTCTTAACCTACCGAGTTCAGAAGCAGAGGGAAATAAAAGCATCAAACTGAAACTCTTCCAAAAAGGTGTGTGAGTAGTTCCTGCTGAAGGGAGGTATAATGCTGTTTACATTGCTGCTCTTAAGCAAGACTTCACTTTGGCACCTCCCAGAGCATAAATATTGAGATTTTTAATGAAAGCAGCTGCAGGACATTTAATAATAAGGACAGTATCTTTGGATCAGAATATATTGACACAGGCTATGCTAACCCTGTTAATGAAGTAATGTTCTTTTTCTGTTTCTACTCTCAACAGCAGGATTTAGTAAGGCAGAAATATTTTAGGCTTTTTTCCTGTATGTAACTCCCTCTACATTCTGATCCCTTAAAATATATGCAAATAAGTAGTTGATGTTGTGGATCAAAATGTCCAGCTGAATAATCTGGCAAAGCTTGTTTTTAATTAGGTCTCCTATTTCACCGAAATGAGCAAATATGGAGGAATCTTCTCTAGAGAACAATGGCAACAAACTGGGTACTGTAATTTCAGTAGAGGGTCCAGTTAATCAAGCATAAAAAACTTCCTGAGGAGAAACCTCTTAGGAAAGTGTTGAGAAGCCGGAGTTTTATGAAGTGAATGCTACAGGAGATTGCATTTGTTAATGGACAAATACGGTGAACTAGCAAAAGCAGAGAAATTAATTTCTGTGCATCTTCATCCACTATTTGCAAGGTGTAATATCCAGAATAATAATATGGAAAAGAGTTCATACTTGAAGCCATTTGAGATAGTTACCAATATTGCAGTTGAATTCTACCAAGTTGCTTACAGAACCTGCTGTCCTGACCAGTTTCAGTCCATCCTGGTCCCCAGGGAGGCATCCAACGCCTGGGACTGGGGCTGGAGCTGCTCTGGTGCTTGTGGATGCTTGCTCCTGGCTGGGTCAATGGGATGGGTCCCGGCTGCTGGGTCCTGCCAGGCTCCCCCATAGGGAGCTGCCGTAGTCCTGGACACCCCTTGTGAAACCCACTGGTGTCAGACTGGTTTTACATTTGTTATGTAGGAAAGGAACAAAGAAAGTAACCCAGCATAAGCTACTGGAAATGTCCAAGAGAGATGAAAACCCAGTGCACTCCCAGTGCACTCCCAGCCCCATGCAAGCTAGGTGGGTGGCCATCTCCATTATTCGTAGCCTAAGAGCCATTCCCTACTCAGTGGCAATAATGATGCTCCCAATTATCCTCTAATCCTAAGTATGGAAGTATTTAAAATGGAGTGCTTGAGAAGGTATGAAACTGGAATTTTATTGATTTACTTGTATCAGTTCTTGAGGTAATGAAATGCTTGTGGGTTCAATCCCTGTATGGGCCATTCACTTAAAAGTTGGACTTGATAATCCTTCTGGGTCCCTTCCAACTCAGATTATTCCGTGATTCTGTGATTCTGTGATTCTTGTGCTGACCCTTCTCTATCCCCAAATCACTCGTCAGTGATGAACAGGGAATGAGTACTCCCTTGCTGACACTCATCACTACATAGCTGGCACTAGCAGGGCAGAAGAGGACTTGACTTCATCTAAAGCAGATCACACAGATCCAACAAGAGATTGACAAATGCAAATATTAGACAAGAAGGGCCAGTGACTGCACCCACTACAGCACTGCCCAGTTTTTTAATCTAATATGCATAACTACCTCATGGGGAAAAATATAGACTATATCAGCTAAACTAACACTAAAATCAAACAGCAGCTCTTGCTTGGGTGTGTGTCCTGAAGGCATGGCATAGGCACTGTCTAATGGTGTAGCTCCCTGGGATACCTGACGAGCATGAACAACATTTCAGTTAAAAAGTGATGGAACAGAGTTTTGTTTTTCTTCAAAAATACATCTTAATATAATTTTTAAGCCAAGGGCATGAACTGGGTGGAACATTTAAACTCAAGGCTTCCAAATTCAATACTACTATTACCTTTTTCTTTTTTTGCTGTATTCCTTAGAGGCCTTCTAAAACTTTCAAACCATTTCAGCCACTTTGAATAAAGGCATAAAGATCTCAGAGGCAGGAAACTTCCACACACTTAAGTAAAGCCAGTGTTTGGAGAGTGGAATAAGACTGAGAGGGGTGTTCCTGTTGAGGAAAAGGTTGGAGCACAAGGGTGTCCATTGGCCAGTGGTGATGGGTGTAGCAGCTGGCTGGCCAGCACAGAGACAGTTCACAGCCCGACATGGTACCTCCGGTCCCTCCACAGTTATTAGTGATGAAGCACAGCATGGAAGCTGAGGGCTTTTTGAGATGTGGGGAAGTTAAATGTTAGTGGAAAGGGTAAGCTGTAAAAAGTTGTCTTGGAAAAACGCAAATTTAAAAGGAAAAAAAATGATTGGGCAGTTTTCATGGAATCATCACTTGCTGGTATTTTAAATTATCACGGTACACAAATAATAAAAAATTCTCTGTCTGATAGTGCAGCACATTATCATGCTAAGTTACCATAATGCCTTAGTGAGCAAAAAAGGTATTTTTTTGAATGACTGGAGGATTCAGAGGACCATAATTCACACTGCCTGAAATACAGCTCAATTTCTTTTTTGAAAGGAGCCTTTCTCACAAGACTCCTGGCACTTTTTGGGTACAGCTGGATCAGAAATAAAATACACATAGCCTCTCTTTGAATTCAGTGTTCCTTCTCTGGCCACAACATCAATTAGGAAGTCAGCAAGGGTGTGTACGTGTGTGGGTAGATAAATGAATAAGTAGGATTACTTGAGTTATTCCCATAGATTTAACTGCCACCTTTGTGATGATGACTCTAAAAATCTATTTCCAACCTCTCCCACTTTCTTATATAATACCAGATGTGTCATTGGTGCCTTCCTCAATCAAATCTTCTTTATCTTATTCTTCCCTGGGCTCCTGCCAGGTCACATAGCTTCATAAAAGTCCTGAAATCCATTCCCACAGCCACCGAACTGATTCATCCTGTGATTCATTTTTATCTCGGCTGTTGCATGTTCTTTGTTCCTATTTGCAGTCTGTAAAGCCTGAACTTGCACAACTAGCCATGTTGGTTATAGGAACTAGTAAAATCCCATTCTTTCACTGACAGATGAGAAAGGAACTAAGTGCAATGAAATTGCCAGTTTATTGTTTTTTCACCTTTGAGAATCTAGTCAATTTTATTAACTCTGATTTTCTCAATTAATGCAGCTTAGAGGATCAGAACATGAACAAGCTTATTTGGCCTCTTCATATTTTTATAATATCTGGTCAGTTGTGGGAAACTCAAATTTATTTCCCATCTGATGGCAGTGCCCTGTGGGTCTCTAAATACCACTTTGAGTGGCAGAGGATGGAAGACAGGATTCAGGGATACTATGGTTGATAGTATGTATCTATAAGGAACAAATAACTTTTCATTTATTCCCAACCACCAGCTATCTAATAACTCTCTTTTTTTCCCTTGCTGGACATCCACAAAGGGAAAGCATATTCACTCAGATCATCCTAACTGAAGTGATACATCCTCGTATCCAATAGAGAGTCTTCTGTCTGTTTCTTTAGTTGGTATTTGGGAATGGCTTTCAAAAGAGTTACTATTCATAATACAATATTTCCTGAAGATGATGATGAAGACCCTATTGTGTTCAACAGTGTCCATATTTCCAGTATCTCTAACAAACTTGCCAAATCAGACAGAAATGGAAGGAGCTGAAAGGCACTGCTGAGTCAAGTACAACCCGTGGTTGGCAGTCCTGATGAGGGAAACCATGATCATTCAGATCTCAGTTCCTGGCTTTTTCCACTGGCTCAATATCATTGACAGATACTATGGTTTACAAATACCCATGAAAAGTAGAGAGAGATAGGCAGAAAATGCATTTCAAAACAAGCCCATAATAGCATTTTCCAGGCTCATCCTTCTAATTGTCCTGTTACACTCCTAGGGTTAAAAGACAAGAAAAAATAATTACTACAGAAACAGACACATCGTAGTATTCGCATTCAGCTGATGATTTTGAGTAGGGCTCAGGAAATAGACCTCAACTGCCAGGCTTTGAACGCATCTATTTTTTCTTGCCTGTTTCCTGCAGGAGAACACAGGGAGCGGGATAGGAAACTGCAGAGTGTGCAGACCTTGGACTCAAGCATGGCACTCCCAAGTTAAGCTTCTCGCCTTTTTTATCTAGAAGTGTCTCATTGCTCTGAAAGGGTTATAGTCCTCTGCAGTCACTGAACCCAAAGACTTGGCTTGGCTGCAGATCAAGCGCGTGAAGAACGTGTGACCTTCTCAACACAGAAAATCTTTGTCGTGAAATGAACTCAAGTAGCAACAGAGAAATTTGTACTGGGAATAACTAGCGCCTCTCTGGTTCTGCCATGAAGGGATATATAGTTCAGCCAGTGTTTCTCACAGGCAATTGTTACTTTTTTAACCTAAATTTTCCAGGGCTCTTCCTGAGTCCTTGGGTTAAACAGTTATCACCACATAAAGAGAGGACACTCAACTGTTCTCACACATAGAACCAAGGGAGGAATTAACTGTTTCTTATTATCTGCTTCCAAAGGCAGGCTCTCTCCTCAGTGAATGAGACAATGTTATAGCATCATAATTGGAAAGGGTAAGGGCATAAACCTTACTATTTGGATCATCCTCTCTTACCCCTCCAATGTGACTGCAAACATCTGGATGTCATTTTCTTCCTCCCTAATGAGACAGGTTCGGCAAAGGAGAAGAGCTCTGGTGCTACAAAAATATTGACCTAGAAAAGGCCTGTCTGAAAAGCTTCTGTATGAAATTCTAAAACCTGGTTACAAACAGTAATGAAAAGTGTTTCACAACTTTCTTGTCAGACAGGTAATTGTTATTATCATCATTTGATGTCTTGCACGAACTGGGACAAAGACTATATGAATTGCTCAAAGCGACAGAGATGAGAACAGCATCCAGCTCTCAGTGCCACAAATACATAAGACACGGCAGGTCCCCAATCCATCTAATTCCACGAACAAAGCATATTAGTGTAAAGATGAGGAGTATAAAAATCAGTTTTAATCTGTGTGGTGGCATGGATAACATTATTTTCAGCAGGAATTGCATGAGAATGCCTCAGAGAAGCCACAGCCAATACAATGGGTGATGTGTCTTGTGCAGTGCCCTTGTGTAAGTGGGGACACTGAGACACTGGGCTTCTATTTCTGTGTCCTGTGTTGATCTTCTGGTGAAAGCCAGTGCTTAGCTGTGCAAGGATACACTAGCCTAGCTATTGCTTGATCCTCACAATTGCTGCAAATACTAAAAACAAGTCTGTGTCCAGGCTACTGACAAAATTGCTTGGGCTGGCACTGTCCTTTTTCCTGTGTGTAGGAAAAGATAGCAAGACGTGGCTGGTTCATCCACACCTGAATTTTCTTGCAGCAGAAGTGAGCAGTGGTTCCATTCCCATGTAACAGTCATCATGTTTTACTTCACCTAGAAAGAAATGGGTGAAGTTTCTTCAGATACCAGGCAAGTTGCATCATGATGGATTAAAATGACAGCTTGTTCTACAAATCCTTAAGGATTAAGAACATTTACTTCTAAACATTAAATCCCAGCAGAAGGACAGGAGAAGTTTGTTTTCGGCTTGGAGTAATATCACAGCTGATAGCAGAGACACCAAATAAGAATATAGTGAACAAGGCTAGGAAAATGTATAAAAGCAAAATTAAAAGCATTTCTTATTTAATTTCTTTTTACTTTCTTTTGTTCAACAAGTTATTACATTTCTATATATTTATGGTAAAGAGTAAAAACTAAGTTATACCTTTATTTTTATTTCAAAAAATTTTATATTTTGTTTTGAGTTTATTAAGAAGTATATTATAGGTGGACATTTCTAAATATTGCATCTACCTTATCTGTATTTTATTGTTATCAAGTATTTGTGGTTCAAGAAAACCTGATATATTAAGAAATTACTCAGCAGGCAGGAGAGAAAGAACAATGAAACCTAATTGTGTAAACTTCTGGCTATGCATAGAGAGTCAGTGTGCCCGTAGCAGAAGTTCTTTTCTATGGCAATGTTGTATGACTTAAAGATTGCAACGTTCCAGATACACAGCATTTACCCACGGTGTTTCATTCGCCTGCAAGCACTCTGACATGATAGTGAAAGAATTCCAGTATCTCCAGCTGATGAGCTTTCAGGTATGTTGCTGCACCAGCTTATTCAATTTCTTAAGATTTTAATATAACTCTGCAGCTTCTGTATGTCCCTGCCTGGCTGTGATGTGACAGCATCCATAAGGCACGGAAGTAGATACTCAGTATTAAGCAGCTACTGTAAGAATCACCTGTTGGCAGGGAAGACATTACTTCTGCAAACCATATGTATCCCACGACCTGCCCTGTCACCTTCCTGGGGTTCTCACAGTTGTCCTGCTATGTTTTACTTGGGAAAGAGGTGGCAGGAGGTAAATAACTTGGCAATGATTGATTTGCCAGAGGGGTTGTTCCGGGTCTTGAGGAACTGTTGCTCACACCCTTTGAGTGTCAACACTGATGTACTTTAACAAGATTCTTGCACTTAGACAATTTGCTTCTGAGGTTAAGAGCTTTTCCAGATGATCAAGATTATGCTTAGACTGTAAGAGAGATGCATTCATGGCACCTCAGTGTCTTGGATTTTTTGACTGTCCCAATTGTCCGTCACTCTGTTTTCTCACTCATACTATGGTAGTTATTACTACAGACATAGCTGAGTTGTAAGTACTCTGAAATAGGCCATTGCAGGAAATTTTAAGTTTTTACTCTACACAGTCAGACACTCCTCTGTCAGATGGCTCCAGAGGGACACAGTCCCTCCTCCACCTATGTTTATGCCTGTCCTGTGCAGTTGCTGTTGTAGAGCTCTACCACTCCTACTGTACACAGATCAACCAGTCTTCTTTGCAGAAATAATCCTGCATCATCAAATTATCCTTGCTAACTTATCTATGCTTTTATATTTCTTACGGAGACTACTGAAAATCCCTAAGACTTATAAAGGCAAAATAGGGATGGTGCAAGCTAGCTTCGTTCTCTGATACACAACAGATATATCTTCCAAATACAGATGGAGCCTCTCTGCTGCACAGAATTACCTTTCTGGCCTTTAAACACAAAGCAGCTACAGGGCTGGATGTTCTTCCCTGTCTTCCTGTACACTGGCATGTTGACATTTCATCAGTGACATGAATTTTCCACGTGACTTCTATTTAGTCATTAAAACCTGCCTGCATATTGCTGTGTCAACGTTATCTACTCCCAGAATCATTATTATGCTTTAAAATGCTTGCAACTGTGAAAACCCATAGACAGATGTTTCCTAGTGAACAGTGTGTGCCATGGCTACTTGCATGTGAACAGCAGAAATATGAACTTTTCAAAACAATACATATTTTGTGGTCGGGTTTCTCCAAACTTGTTAGTGTCCCCACCAAAAGCAGTTTCCTGGCAGAACATAAGGGTACAGCAGCTGTCTGAGTGAAAAACAAGCCACCCTGTTGCTGGTGTGGTTTTGTATATCCTCAATAGAATTTTTTAAAACCACCCAAATTCACACTGCAAATTCACAAGCAACATGCAGAAAAGGATCCTTCATATGCACTAGGTAGGGGATGCCACTGCATTTTTGGTGTCATTATTTCTGTATGCCAGGCTTCTTGTTTGGAAAGCTGAGTGAAAAGCTACCTGTCTGTAAGTCAGGTTATCAGAGGTAAAGAAGCTTTTCTGAGTCCATGCTTCCTTAGCAGAGTAAGCCTGACTTTGGAGGACTGCATATATTCAGATCCCATTAAATGAACTAGAAATATTCATCGTCTCAGCTTATTCTCTCTATAAAAGCAAAACAACCAGAAGTGGCAATTTCTGTCAAAGACATATATTTTTTAAGAGACAGTTTTTGTTTGTGATCCTGTAGAAACATAAATATATCATTATTATTACATAAAAGAACTTTAAAATTAATTTCACCCATCATTAATTATGTTCCTTGCCCATGTGTTTGTCTTAGTGCCTGTATTTGTCTCACAAGATTAACAGAGTCGATGTACTACATGGGACACTTCACTGACCACCAGTATTTTCCTATTATTAATTAGTTTTCTTTTCTTATGGTAAACAGGAGAAGACATACACCATGTTGGTACTATGATGTTCTAAAATGCTGGCTGAAGGCATTCCCTTACATATACCAGAATTTTACATATTTCTTTGGTTCCACTTAGAATAGAGAGGCTTTGGAATTTTTTTTTTTTGATAAGAAGTGAAAGACATGTATTGGTTTGTCTTCTGTATTTCAGGATACTCATAAGAAGGAAAACAGATTAAAAAGATAATCATTATGCTTCCAAGTATATTTAATATGTGTGCACTTGGATGCATATTATTCACTTTCATATTTTGTTTTATTACTTGCTTTCCAGAACAAAGAAACTCACGAAAATCCAAGCCAAGGAAATAGCGTGTGAGAGTGTACATCTGCGTACAAGAATTTATATACTAACTACATTACGTAGTAACATGAACCATCTAGCCAGCAATGCTCCCCTGCTTCATTACTCTGTACACAGAAAAATTGAGCTTTATGCTAGAGATCTTCTTGTATTCACTGCCATCTTAATCTTGTGCCTCTTTCATTGTTCTGCTCATCTCAATTTAAAATACTGTTCCGATTTTGATCTCAGAGTACTATAAATCCAAAATAAGTCTAACAGCTTCAAAGAAGTTTATTTCTGCTTTACATAGTTATAACGAAGATAAAAATCTGGCCCATAGGCACATTCATTTTGTAGCAAGTTAAAACATGTGCCCTTACTGTTGGCAAATCCTCAAGATTAACAGACATACATGTGCTGCTAGAATAGCAGCTATGGAGCTACTCTTATTTTTTTTTTTTTGTTGCATCCCGTGCTATTTTTGGTTCCTTCCCCTTTGACACACATTCCTGGTAACAATTAAAAGCAACTCTTAGTACGAAATTAAAGCTGATAGCTGAACACTTTATGTATAAAATATATTTTCTGTATTATGTATCAAGTACATTAGATGCTGATTGTCATACATGGAATAGAAATGGGAGGTCAGATCGTCCTTTTACTTACAGTGGTGTAAAACAGCAGAATGAAAGATGGATAGAAAAATGATTCCGGGCGTCTATTGATGTTTGGTGCTTGGCTGTCAAAAGAAGCAAGTGATGCAGAAATAGGGATTGCTTGTGCATTTGTGGGCTCTGAATGATCCCTGTCCCTGCCTGTGGAAAGTCTTCTTGGAATGAAAAACAATGCACAAGGTCATTCACGTCTTTCCCCTCTTGAAGGAGCCAGAGCTGGCACTGCAGGACAGTACACTAGTGGGGTTTGCCTTGACTTGCTGTAGAGGGCTGCTCCCATTGTCACACTGGAGTTACAGGTCCTGCCTCCCCTGTGACACAGCTCTTGTCCTTGCAGGTCGAGATAGATTTGGTGTCTGCTCTGTCTGTGAACAGACTCTACACCAGAGGTGTAAAGGAGAAGTGGATGACCTTGTCCATCACAAATTCCCACAGCCTTAACTCCCAGGTGCTCTTGCTGGCATAAACTACTGAATGTCCCTGCATCTAACTGATTTCCTCCAGAAAAGTATTCCAATATTTTTGGAGTCAGTCTTGGGGCCTCAGGGCTCTTCTCTTTTCATATGACCTGGGCTGGCCCATGATATTTCCCAGGATGATTTTAGGCTTACTCCCCAGATTTCAATTCCAGGTGCTGCAACAGAATGTTCTTAGTGGAAAGTCCCTGGGATGCTAACTCATTTCCTCTTTTTTACCGCTGGGGTCCAAATTTTCTGGCTTCCAGTGCGCACAGCCAGAAACACTTACTTAATTTAGCATTCCTTATGTCAGCATTCCTGGAAAAATTCCAGGAATTTATTATATCAGCGGGTGGGGTGGGCAGATGGTGTCACGGGTTTTACCAGCTTTTACCACTTTTCTTTACCTGTGCAGTTTGCCTATAGTTGGCGTTATGATAATAGGGGCAAATAGCCATGAATAGCGATGCAGGGGATCAGCTTCTAAGAAAAGCTCCATTATGGTGAAAGGGTGTTAAGCTCACAGCCTACAGTCACCTGCAGGGACTCCATGCAGCCTATTACCCCAGTGATCACTGCAAGTTGGTTAAAGTATCAAACCCCTGCTCAGGAAAGGTTTCCCTTCAAGTGTAGTATGAAGGCTTTAAATTTAAGTCAGTGAGATTTAAGCATATGCTTATTTCCTGAAGCAAGACTTTGCTAAGTTTCATTCCTTCTACCTAAACCATAGCATTGCTGTCTAGTCTGCAGAGAGAATACGCAACCAGTTTTCCCTGAGATTTGCGCCCAGAGTCACTGGGTTTCCAAGAAAGCATTTGGAAATGGACAAAAATATGGGGAAAGGGTCCTGTTTTCAGGGCAGTTGCTGTGATAAATGCTGACAGTGTGGTCACCAAAGGATAAAGAAGATTTGCTGTCATCTCGTGGTGTTTTGCCAAACACATACTTCAGTGTAAGAGCATAGGTACTATATAGTAAAGAACATAAGAATTATTTATTTATTTATTTACATGGCTTTTTTTTCTGAGTGTTGCAGGAGCTGTGATCATAATTCCTGTGATAGTCCAGCTCATAAATACTTAGTATGGTATGTAACCAACACTGTCTGGTGCAGCTGAACCCTGTGTTTGCCTCATGGTAGTTGACATTCATTCTGTTTTGAAGGGACAAGCATTCTGGTTAAGTTATATCTCTCATTCAGGCTCTGAGTGAATCCTATGATGCCCCATATCACACAGTCAGGTGATGGCTGCTCTGCATCACTGGACGTGTTGTAAAACCACAATGTCCAGTGCAGCCTTAAGACAGTGAGGTGCTTTGTCTAGAGCTCATAGGAGGCAATCTGCCATAGGAAAGAAAACCAGTTTAGCTAACTTACTTAAAATGGAACATCTCAAGCCAACAACTCAAAACCATATTTCCCCCAGAAAATTACATTTAATGTTCCTCTGGAAATCAACAGCTTTATGGGAACTGCATGTTCTGTTGGACAAGTATTACAATGAGAGCTCCTTGATCAGCTCCAATAATTCTCTGTAGCTTTATAGGGTGTTATTATTGACTCTGGCAAATAAGAAAACATGTCCTTTGCTCCCTCTTTTTTTTTTTTTTTTATTTTTTTTTCTGCAGTGCCCTTTCTCTACTTCCATGGCATTGGCCCCAAACCACTGACTAGACAAACAGATCATCTGACCTCACCTATCTAGTTATTTTTCAGCTAATTATTTTGTGCTCCCAACCCCCAAGCAATTTTCATGTAAACGTATTTCAGGAAATACGTTTCATTGTGGGTAATTCCCTTGCCACCCTCAAGTTTAGGCAGGTGTTTTATTTGTTTTTGTACAGGTTCTTATTCTCTATCATTAGTCTTTGCAAGTCATTATTCTTGTTTCAACTTCTTTGATCTATTTACCAACTTCAAACTAGCTCAAGTAAAAGTTGACTCCTGTATGTTTTCACTGATTGATTTTCATATTATAATAATGTTCCTAAACACTGCTTAGCTTCATGCAGCTTTTCATCTGTGTTCGAATAAATGAGAGTTCTGCCACAAATAGGACCCGCAGACCTTTCTTTCCCACAAGAAGAAATGCAGATGAACACATGGCAACAGCTCTTAGGTAAAACCCCAGCCTACATCTCACTGGAGATGCATGAACTGTGTGTGGTGAACTGCAGGAGAGCTCCTGTGGCTCTGCAGGATGTTCAGCTGCAGCAGGTCATGCTGCAGGGGTCCAGATGTTTCGGAAGAGTATTTAAGATGTCCAGAGCGACAGCCCTACTCCCAGTAGCAAACTTCAGCTTCCACAAGGGAGAGAAATGAGCTCAGGTGAAGCCAATTTATTTCCCGAAATCTTTCTTACCTCCAACTCCAACCTTTCATCTCTCATCTGCAGCTGTGACTAAGCTTGGCTTATCTTTAAAACAGGTGATGTTACTTGATGATTATATTGATGCATGTAATTACCTCTCAGTATTCTCCAGCAGATGCAGTAGATCACGTTCCTGTTTTCTTATAAGTAGTTCTAAAAATGACACAATCCTAGAGAACAGGCAGGGCCTTTTGTTATGCATATTTTATGAAGAAGGGCAGGTAAATACAACGCCTAAAATGTGGATTATCAGATATCAAATCAAATGACAAAAGAGACTACAGGGCAGTAGCTTGTTGAGGTAGCCGGTGAACATCAAGTCTTCTCTTTCAACAAGCTGAAAGTGAGATGTGTCAGAACATTTCTGAATGAGTTGGAGCTTTGTGTTTGATTTACCCAAAGTCCCTTTAAAAACAGAAATAAAATAATGTTCATTTCTCTAAAACTTCTGAAGGGAAGGTGTTGAGCTAAAATATTGCCAAATTTTATTGTATTAAGTGAGGAAGATAAAGAAAGGATGAAAAATCAGTGAGGGAAAAGAATAGTATCTATCTAAAGCCTTTCATATCTACACCAGGCCTGGTCAGGTATACACAAGCCTGTATAAATGCCATTGTGCTAGTTCTTCCTGGAACGAGCTGGGTGGGGTTTTTCCTGTTTGTAAAAGAGAAGCGCAGGAGAATACTTAGGATGGGAATTCTCCATCATAACTCATACTAGTAGCATCTTCATGGACCCCTGGTGGGAAATCCCTTCAATCCTTTGTAGAAATCCTGTTGGCTTCAGCTGGGCGAGCACCAGACACTGAAGGTTTCCAAGACCTGGCTGCCAAATACAGTTAGTAGAAAGCTATAATTTAGAATTTCCTCTCTAAGGTTTCCTGGTAAAGAATCTAAATGCAGAGTGTGGCTTAGGGAACCCACATTCTCCCCAGGGAGATAAAACAAACACACCCAACAGTTAGAAAAATAATCTGTTCTCATAGTATTTCTAGCTTGTTTTCAAACCAGCTGGGATTTCCACGCTGTGAAACTTGGATCCATGTGGAAATTATGGCATACTGCTCTGATCCTAATTTTACTTTCAAACTTTAGAGTTTTGTCCACCTCAGGGAATAGTGCAAAATGGAATCAGGATGAACCTGGAGGAATAAACAAATTTGTGTAACACATTTGCCTTCACTTTGAGACATTCTTGCTGCTAAACTCAGTCAGCAAGTCATTCATGGTTTTCATGGGAACTTTTGCCTCTCAGTGCAAAGATAAATGAATGCAAATATTTCTTCTTTCCCAGAAACAGAAGATATGTGGGCATGATTTGACTCGACAGTAAAAATAGTGTTGACCTAGCTGTACCACCAGAGTCTAATGGGCTAAAATTTTAATTCACTAAGCCACCATATCAGCTTGGCTTTCCTTTCCAGCTGTTGTGAAGACAGAACTACTCATCTAGTTTCTTATGCCAGCCAGGTCAATGTGCCCTTTGTATGAACATAGCAGACTCCAAGGTAGGCAAGTACAGATTTTGTTATTGTTGCCTTCAGGTTAGTTCAAAAATTGAACTTTGATGTCTTCTGCTCCTTTGTATTGACTATATATTGTTTGTCAGAGTAGGTTCTGGCTTTCTTTTTATAGGGTGCAGGTGGGTCTTTCACAGGTAAGCATAATAACTGTCTTTTCAAAGCAAAATATAATGTATTGTCAACACTGTTGGTAAGTACATGAATAGTAGCAACAATACGTTTCTGTAGCTATGATAGTTGCAGATATGTGAGAGTATTTTATTGAGTGCTTTGAAAGCTTTGAAAGTGCTTTGGGAGTAGGTCTTCTACCTACACCACACAAATTAATCTTTTCCTGAAATGCTTATTCCTGTTTGTTAGCACCGTTGAAAAATGTCTACATAAATTCATCTCTGTCTAGGATTTTAGTTTACTCCCTTCCCTAGGCTTCTGAAACTAAGTAGGACTTAAATAATTACTAAATAAGGGGACCCTTTACTTTCTCCTCAACTTGCAAGTCTGGAAACAGAGTGGAAACAGACTTGGCTTGGTGTTATCTGTAATATTACTTTCATTGTCTATTTTTTCCCCTCTAAATCTAGTTCCACAGGGCTTATAAAATCTAGAGCAAATTGTCCGGCAATATTTTTCAATTATTTGTTAATGGAAATGGGTGCAAAATGATCCATGTAACTGAGTAAGTTTTAAAATAAGTCTTCTATGACATGCAAAGCCCTGCTTTGTCTTTACAGAATTAGCTTGTTCTTGTAAACAGGCAGTGTTTAAGAGAACACAAAGGTTTTTTTAGAGTGTATTTTATTAGCATTATAGAGTAGTGTTGTAAGGTCATAGAATTAGAGAGTTGCTTCAATTTACTCCACATGTAGCTGAAAGAAAACCCAAGAAAGAAGAACCAAAAACCTACTGATTTTTTGGCAGACGGTTGAAAGTAAAATGTAGACTAAGAGAACTAAGTACTTTGGAAAATGCAACTCTGTGTAATAAACTTCTTATCAAGGTGTAAAGTTATTTGGTACAGCATAGGAAAATTTGTGCCCCTGTTGAGGGTAGTTTCTATAAACGAACTCAACTGTAATACCAGCCACTAGAAAATGCCACATGGGAGACAGATGATAGAAATTCAGAAACTTTCTGATTAGACACTGCACAGAGGAAATAAATCACATGTCAGTACAGAGACATAAGAAACTGATCTTCACAGATCCTACTACCAGCTAGTCTCTTTGATCTACATGAACTGTGTTGCATACATCACTATGCAAATGTTATTTTGGTAAAAACAGAACAAAATGGAACAGTTTACACTGAAGTTTAAACCAAGACAGTTGTATAGGCTGCTAGAAATCCAGAACACTATTTAGCCCATCTTTTATTGATTTTTTTTAACAGTATGAAACCTATAGAATACCTTGTCAGGCACTTCTGGGACTGACGTTATGACTAGTTTCCAGGTGTCCAGTCTTCACCTGAGGCTCTGACCAATGCCTTGCACTGAATGACTCTGTTTCCCCTTCTGTGTGCCCCCACCAGCTGTCCACTGCACCTTTCTACTGCAGCTCATCTAATGTGCTGCTGAGTTGCCACGCAGCCTGAGTGCTTGAACCTGTACTGTCCCAGTGTGCACAGATAAACAAGGCTTCAGCTAGGGCTTAGATGAATTTCAATGTTCTAATTGAAACCATTATACCTATAGTCATCAGCAGATGGTGGCCACTCTCATGAAATAAAGATAATTTGTCTTCTTTGGTCTCTCGTAGTCATGACTGTTTGGATGAGGCCAGAGACTGAGGCTTTTTTGTTTGCTGATTGAATGGGCACAGAAGTCCATTGCGGTGCAAGGTTCACCAAGTTCCCTAGCAAACAACGTTAGATCATGACTCAGAAATGTGCTTAGGTATTTTCTCTACTTTGAGCACTTGAGCAGTGCTCGGATTCTCAAAATGAACCTTGATGCTCAAGCCAGGCATAATCTCAGTGTGCTCATGAATCAGTAGCATGACTGTTGCTGCAGTCAGAAAATGTGAACTCTGGGCCTTTCTCTGCTATTGATTTTTGAATGACTGTCCATAAATCAGTCAATGTTTATCACTTTCTGAATTCTCTGAGACTCACTTAGTCATTTGTGAACTTCCTTGAACTCCTTGGATGAAAGTCTATGCAAGGACAAACAAGTCAAAATACAGTATCGTGATGCAATTCAGTGAAAGGAACATAGTCCTCCTACCACGCAGACAGTTGTGAACTTCCGTGAATTCCTCAGACGAAAGTTTATGCAAGGACAAATCAAAATATATTATCATGACGTAATTCAGAGAAATGAACATATTCCTTCTGCTTATCCTTGCCTCATAATGTCATCATTGTATTTTTCCTTTCCTTTAGAAACCAGACTTTTGCTAATGTCAGTGAGACCTGAAAGTGTCTTTTGCAGTAATGCTTTTGAAATGTCTTCTGGTAATAAAAATAAAGTTGGCGCTCTGCTAAAAGGATTGCTTTCAGCAGATGATCCTCGTGGTTGTAATATCATGATAAAACAAATGAATGAGAGCCCTCTTTTTGCTTTACTATATACTTGTGACATGGAGATATATACGAATCTTCTTTCTTCTCTCCTATTATACATGTGATAAAGATATCCATCTTGACTTGTTGTATAAGAATTTTCCCGCTCAGTTTCCACTAGCAAAAGGAATTTCTTGTGTTTATTTGGCAGCATAGATTTCTGATCTATGTCAACACTGCTGAAACCTTTTGAGGAAAAAAAATGGATAAAAGCCATTATCTTTCTACTTAAACTTGGACTACATTCTGTCTTGCATTGACTGGCAAAGATAATTATATTTCACAGGATTGCTGAGCCCAGGATGAGAAAATGACCTTTGAGAAAAAACAAATGTAGATAAATGGCCAAAGATCATGAAAAAGACTTAATTTCTATTATCTGCTTGGTCAAAAAGCAAATTCTCCTTTTGATTTCTCTGATCTCCTTTCTTTCTCTGTGGAATTATTTTTTTCACACATTTTCAGAACATGGGATGTAATCCAAATGGCTGTCTTGCTCACTCATCATATGCACGACTCATACACATGAGTGGGGTCTTTCTGGGGACTAAATTTACATTATCCCTTTGCTTGGGATCTGGATGACAAAGGGTGGCTATTGTGAAACATGAAAGTTTAAGTTGCCGAAAAGTAGGCATTTCAGGCTGACTGCCCAGTTACCTTGCTAGGTATTATTAGTTTACTCTGCAGTATTTACGTGCTTCGCTTTATTACTATTTGATATGTTGGGCCTGCCAGCTCTTTTCCCTGGAGTTTCTCATCTCCTCTATCCTGTTGTCCCTGGCAGCCAGAGCAGTCTCCTGCCATGATTGCTCACCCCTCGAGCCTTCACTTCCTTCTCCAAAACATAGGAATGTTGCAAGGTCAGTACCAGCTCCAGTGAACTACTAGCCTAAACTGAACAATCCTGCCTTCTTTGGACACCTCCACACTCAGGAAAACCTGACTTCTCCACTGCAATGCCAGGCAAGTCCTTGCAGTTTGGGGTTATCTTGGTCTGGTTAGAAGACAAACTCCTTGAGGCACAGGTGAACCTTAGGCTGTTGTCTGTATCAGCCCAAGCACACCACTGACACACAGCTCCATGGAATAAACACAAGACCAGCCCATAAAAATCAGGAACTGTTATGGTGTTAAAATCTTTTCAAGCTGCAGGTTTCCAAAGTAAAGTGCTTAAGGAATTGTGAGTCACATAGAAGGAACAGGAATAAGTCAATTTTAATGGATTATTAACATTTATGAAGCAAATATTTTTAAAAGTAATATAAATTCATTGAACTTCTTAGAGCTGAGTACAGATTGGATACATATTGCCTGCTTTGATCGATTCATTGAAACACTTTGCTGCCTCAAGTTCTTTCTTTTTACTCCTCAGAAGTGTGTAAATAGCCAGATACTTAGACAAATAAAAACAGATCAATCCTTTATAGTCCTTTGAATAAGTTGAACATATCAGGACTGCACAAGAACTGTCTGGATAGAGATGCTGTCACTTGTATAAAAGTCCTAAAAAAGATCTGCCACCTCACTGCTGAAGCCATCAAGAAGACCGAAGTAATTATAGCAACCTCCCGTTTTATGCAAATTCTGTAGTACAGTTAAAACCACAAAGGCAATATATCACATGCAAAGTGAACCCAAAATCTCAATCGATTTGGAAGCTCTTAAGATCAGCTATTGGCCAGTTTTCAGAAGACTGAGGAGTTAAATGGGGAACTAACAGTAGCTAAAGATTCCCAAAATATTCAGAGGCTCCATTTAGTTAAATTTATAACTTGGTTATTCGGCCCTAACTACCTATTGAAGTCCAAAGTGCTGAATCTAATTTTATTTATATTGAAATCAGTGAGGTCATTCACTACTTTTCTATACGAAACATTCTTTTGTGTCAACAGAGGCTACTATGAAATATCCTTACTTCAGCATTTGAACAAATGATGCACACATTGTCACAAACTGTGACAGCAAATATCACAATCACTACTTACAACTTCCCTAAGTTTCAGCAGACTTCAGCGAGCAATAAGACCACCATGGGGTGTCTGAGGCTAGCACCAAACGTGGCTTAGTTTGTTTAAAAGGATTCAAATAAGACCACTGATCTTTAGAAGCAGTTGTTGCTTAGGATTTTAACAAGGGTCTGTATACTCCAGAGAGTCTGCACAGAAGGTGCCATAAACCACACATGTGATATCTCAAAGCTGCCTGTATAAGCACAAGAACACTGGATATTTTAATGGACTATGGGAAAATTTAATGTAATGGTATATATCCAGTGACAGATTCAACTGAATTTCAGTAGATTTCATCTTATTTTTTGTTGGATTGGACAGTTAAAGATGTCAATAAGAAGTCCTTTAAAAGTTCTAAATATCTTACAGACTTCATACCTTCCCACGTAAGCAAATCTTCTGAAACACAATTTTAGAAGGTAAAAAAAAATGCAAAGAAAGATGGTAGGAATAAGAAAAAGAATGAAAATGCTATTGTTCTGCTGCCATAAAAAGAAAGGTTAAATCAAGCGTAAAACCCCATTACCTCCATGAACACATTCCTGTACTTTTGGGTTTTTTTAGGAGAGATTTGTGAAAAATAGCCCCAAACTGCAGTCATTAGAGACTTTTGTTTACTTGGCAGAGGAAAACAGCATTACTTACACAGGGACCTTTTTCTTTGGTTTGGTGTGGGGTTTTTGTCTGTTTGTTTGCTTTTTATTGTTATTGTTGATGCTGTTCATCTACACTTTTTGTTCCTGCAGCTACAGTGTTTGGAAGAGCTACATGTTGTAAATGGCATCCATGGAAAAGGCATACGGAATGACAAAGAGCTGAGAATGCCTTACCTGTTTATGTTTCTGAAATATTTTGTATAGAAAAATAAATACTAAGAGTAAAATGTCCCCTTGAGCCTCATAAATTTTTGTAAACATTCTCAAATGCAGTGCTAACAATTATCCACACAAGTTGTGCCAGCTGCTTAATGGTTAAAGACTTTACCTTCACACTGAAGCAGCAGTGAAGGCAACACATAGAGGAGGAACTTGCAGTTAGGAGCAGCATAATAGATTATCTAAAGACAGACTGGAAAATTTGCCTGCTGATGGAGAAACTGCTGATGAAGGTTTCAGGAGGTTTAGCACTTAACACCCAACACTACACTATGCTTACAGAAATCATGGACTTAGGGGTAAATTATCAGTCATCAGTACTTTCTGCTTGGCCTTCTTTTCATTTAAAGCCATGGACCTACATTTTCAGAATTGTTTGTTCACTTCAAGTTAGCTAAATTCATTAATCAGTCATATTTTGCATTAGAGAGTCTTTCCTTAAGAAATTAATAAGACATCTCTTGATGACATTGGACATTTTTATTTCTGCTTGTGGGGTTGCATCTCCTTACATCTCATATTAATAATATTACTGAGGTTTAAGCTTCTTGACTTACAATGGTAGAGTCAACTAAGAGAAACTCATCTTTGGAATTTTAACAAAAGCAGGTATTTGATGACTTACCAGGAAGGGGCAATATTTTTTCAAATGATATATTTTCCCTTAAATGAGTAATCTCAGTTTAACCCACAGAATTAAGGTTTGTTTCCACAAAGCACTCAAACACTAGTGCAGTTTTAAACATATGACTAGTGGTACTGTTTCAAAAATAGCTCCATCTGTCATGCCCCCAAATTTGCAAATTCTGAAAGACCTTGTTGAATCAGCAGCTTCAGTAAAATTGGAAGATTTGTGTCTGGATCACACTTAGTTTTCTTGTTTTCTTTTCTTTTTCTTTTTTTTCTTTATAGCATAGGTCTTCAAAACAAGAAAACCAGTGGGAAAAATCCATGATTTAACCGACAGTAAACAGAGGGCACAGTCATAAACAGTCAAATATACAGTACTGTGAAACTATTAGTAGATGATGACACACAGAGGTAGAAAAAGACTCAAGCCTCACCAGGCAAGTAGTCCATTTCCAAACCTATTTTGTTCAAAAACATTCAGCAGCCTTAACTACAGATTGAGATACCAAACATATAATAGTGCAATAAAACCAGAACAATTGGTCACGATAAAGCTAGAAATTTGTCAAAAGATAGTAAAATATTGCTATATAAAATAATCTTTCAGTACAGTAACACTGAATGAAAAGGGAGTCACGAAGCCTTTGGGATATGTATTTTATTTTCCCATTGAATTTGGCTCCTTTCAGAACACAGACAAAGGATGCACAGGGCTGCCTAGCTCTTCCCTATTTTTTCAGGGAGAAAGGTTTCTTCTGATTGCTTTCATGTGCAATATACATGTTTGCCTTTTTGAGAAGAGGTTTACGCTTTGATGCAAACACTGCAGAGGAAATTGCCAGGGATCCAAAGAAAGCAGGCTTCGTATAAATCCACTCTAGGCAGTGAATTGAGAATCGATTCATATTAATGTCAACTAGGGCTTTATAGGGTAAATCCTGACCACAAAAACGTCAAGGAGTGGAGAAGCTTCTCCTACGTCTTTCATAGCTGGAATCTACCCCAGAAAACTGATGTGAATCTCGCATGGAAATGTGCCCTTTCCACTTCTGATGTTTAAATCTTGTAGCATCTTTTTTGGTCATGGTTAAAAATGCATCTGATTTGGTCCCATGGGACATGAAGGTCTTCACCTTTGAGATTTCTGCCCACTTTTTCTGTTTTCAACCATGGAGGGCAAAATAAACAACACAGGAGCTTACAGGAACACTGGTTTCTCTTTCTTCTTGCACGAATTTTCATCAAAATCTCTTTAGTCTGCCCTCAAAACCATCAGAAAATGTCCCAAATGTCAAGTTGTAAATTAAAGACAAGTATTTCAAGAACACTGGAAGGTCTTAAGTGAATAAATCTTGCTAATGGTTGACGGGAACTTCACATATAAACCAGTGGAGGAGGAATTCATTCCACTCCCTTCCCAACAAAGCACATTTGCATTCTGGTGATCTCTCCCCCTGTCTTCAGAAACGGAGGGAAGCCATGAAGAAAGGCTGACCATAAGTGAGATCTGTCTTCCTCTTAGACTACTTTTGGATACTGATGTTTTGATGCTCACATGGGGTTTGGAATTAAAACAAGCATCTCCCAGTGGCTGGGCCAATTCCCCTCTGCTGTCTTGTAAAGGTACATCATGCTGGGAAAACATAAGCAGAAGTCCTTACAAATAATTGTCAGTACATAGCAGAGCTGCTGTGCTTTGGCCAGGTGGTGTAGTGAAAACAGCTTTGACATGAGCCTGCACCAAAGGCCACTGTTGCTGATGTGCTCAGCATACCACACCTTTCTGTGCTTTGCTCAGTTAGAGATTTTGGCCTCTAAATCTTCCCATGACCACAAAAAATAGATAGTTTCATAAACTAAACCAAAATCACTAATAAAAAACCATAGGCCCCAAACAAGTATGTTGCAAATACATCTCTGTCTGTGTGGTAGGGATGGATAATCGTGAGCCAAATGAGGATTTTGAACTCCCACCAGCCCCTTGAATTGCTGTTTCTCTTTTAAGGAGCATGTGAGAGGTGCTAGCCTTCCAAGGAAACACTAAATATTTAAAAACAACAAGTCCACTCATCTGGCAGTTGGGTTTGAAGAACAAACATCAGTCCATTGTCTAGTTTCTGCCATCATCTTGTACACACAGAAGGCCAAAGACTCCAAATAATTTTGTGGCCTCAGGCATCAACAACAAACAGTGTATATTTGATGTACTAGCCTAATTTTTCTCCACTGAATCTGCTGTTTTGAAGCTGTTTACATGACCTTTTTTTTGTTTTTTTTTCTTTTGTTTTGTTTTGGTTTTTTTTGTTTTTTTTTTTTTTTTTTTAATGTGTATATGTCCTCGGGGTTTTTTNTTTATGTTCAAGTGTTTATATGCCCTGGGATTTTTATTTTTTTTTTTACCTTTGTCAAATTTTCATGCTTCATGTTTAGGATGCTGTTACTGAGGAAGAGGTGACCAAAGTGCTCTTTTACTAAAAGCATGATTCTTGCAGAAACTTGCTATTCCAGTCTGATGAACTTCTTGCCTGTCACTACACTTTCTAATTAAATTATCAAACATTGAGAAAAAAGTCCTGAAAGAGGGGAGAAAGGAAACATAATTACCTATGCAGTGGAGACAAAGAATGCTTAATGAATGCAGTTTCTAAAGCTTTTTGCTAGACTTCTGCTATAAAAATTTTTGTCCAGAAGGGAGGCTGTGGACGTGTTTTTGAAGATCAATATGTTTCAAAAAGGACTATTGTACTTCAGATAATTGTTTTAACCTTTCTCATATGATTTATAAGGTCTTCCAATGCTTGTGGTACCAACCTTTGTTTGTGACTTTTATTGCTCTCAGAGCAGTCATTGATTCAAAGGATAGACCTAGTCTTTGGTTTCTGCAAAGCCATATTTTCAGGGGATTAAATGACCACTTTTTCCCCTCCATTCCTCAGAGCTTCTCTTCCCTGGGGCTTCACTTTGCATCCCAGGCTCAACACAACCAATGAGTCAACTCTTTACAGAAGCAAGAGTAATAGACAGTCTAAGGAAGCATTATGCATAATGTTGTAACTTATTAAAGGAAAAAGCTTGTGATGAATGTACGGGAAATATTTCAATGTTGCTCGCCGAAGAAAAGAATGACAGGTATACGCTTCTCAGCAATGATGATAAAAAAGCTGTAATTTTCCAAGCAAATTGTTGACTGTGATTTACCATTTAATTTTCAAGCTGTGTTTTATAATAGCGGTACTTCACCAGTACCAACAGCACTTGCTGTCAGGGCGAGGGCCACAGAGGCGTGTGCTTTCTCCTCAGATTGCACAGACAACAAGCGAGGAAAGCTGGCCACATAAAGCGCATAAACCACAAAATCCAAAAAGCTTTGGAAGAACTAGCTGAGCCAGTCCATTAAGAAATATTGCTAGGGCTGGACTGGGGAGTGAAACCTATAGCTGTACACAAGCCTGCGAAGCAAATTGAAATCTTGTGGGGCAGAGCAGGGAGCTGAACTGAGATGCCCCACAGCCTGGGTGAGCCTGCATCTCACCCAGGTGGTAGAGGAAGCCCCAGTGTTTTCACCCAACTGGTTTGATCAGACCTACTCTGAATATGCCTATTATTTCAGGATCCCCAGGTGCCGCAGGGAAGGGAACAAAGTTAGCACCTGAACCCAGAAGAGCTCTTGGTTGAAAAATAGTCATTGCTCTGGACAGCCAAGCCTGGACCAAGGGCCTGGGCAGATGTGTGACAAGACAGCTGTGGCAGTAGTTCAAAAGTCGTGTTTCATGATATTATTGCTTTTCCTCCTACCCCTGCTCTGTTTCTTCAAGCAGACCCTCTGCCACAGATCCTCCCTTTGCAAGGGAGTACATGGAATCATTTTTGGAATCTCCTCAGGTGCTCCAATGGACAGTCGGGGGTGAGGCTATTAGCAGCTGCAGGATGGTTGTTTGGACTTTGAACCCAAAGGTATCCTTAAATCCCCTTAATCTGAAAACATTTAGGTACATTCTTCTCACTGAATTTAGCAGAATTACTCTCATGCCTAATCATAAAGCATTTCAGGGTCAGTCTTAGTCTTGTATGAGCTGGGCTGTGACAGAGCAAGGCTTTGAACCTCTTTCTTTTCAAACTGTGTTGGGCTGTCTTAACCACAAGACCACAGGTATTTTGAGAGACTGCTCATTAATGTTTGCAGCATGTTTGAAGATATGAAGATTTGAGAATTCTATAATAGTTGGCTTTCTAGCTTTCTAGAGAAACTGTTGCTTAAGTTACTGGGGATTTTCTTTCCTGATTAGGTGGATTTCTACAATAACCAGTTGTGATACTGCTGCCAATTCTACTTAAAAGCTTTAAATATATGACAATTATAGACATAAACATTATGACAATTAGTGAAAGAGAATTAAAAAATCAAACCTTCTTCTCAGATTTTAGGTATTATTTTTAAAACTAAGCAGATATTCAAATGAATTGTTTGAATTCCTATTATTTTTTTGCGTTCCAAAAAAATAACTTCCATTTGCAAATAAAGCTCTAGCAGCTAGAGTTAATGCACCTTTCTTACATTTCAGAGTCTGCAGATAAATTTAGGCTATTAAGAAAAATGGGTGAATTAAAATACTTGTATATCTAACATCCTTTAAAAAAGAGGAGCAAGAAGACTGCAAAAGTGAGCAAAAAAATTTATTGTCAAGGTCACATAGCTTTTTAAAAGAAATGTTTCTAGCTCGTGGTTCTACTGTTGCATGTACACATTCAGCCAGCCTGGCTTTAAATCCCTTTGGCTGCCGTTTTCTGATGTCTGAAGACTTAAGTTAGAGAGGAAGGAAGAGTTAGTGCGATTTAGGCAGAACATAGGCTTCTTGAATCAGGGTCTTCAAATACAAATATCCAACGTTCCTACATGCTCCATGTAGAAATAACTCTGGTTTTCCTTCTGTAAATTTGTCTCTCTTAGACTTTATTTTGAGAAAGTTTCCAGGCAAATATGGCACAGGCTGTGCGGACAGTACTGCTGATATATGAGAGATGGTCTTCTCTGCCTTGGCCCACAGGTACCCCTTTAGCAGGAGGAGGTTTCCACCATCTGTGTGTGGCTTCAGGGGTGGTGGGGACATGCCGTCTGCTCCAGCATCCCTTTTCCTCCTGCACCACCTGCCCATTGCACCCTTGTTCCTCTCACTTCCTCAGCCCAAAGCAGCATGGTGCTTGAAGGGAGCTGAATGGTACCTCAGCCCTCTCCTCTGAGCCAGGAACTCGGCTGTGCCACATCTGCTTCACCTGCACTGCGCCACATCTCACTTCCTCCACCCCTCCATGCACCAGGCAGGATTGGGTCCTGCTCTGCTTCTGCGTGCCTGTGATAAATGACCGCTGGACAAACATCCACAGCTGGTGGGGCAGACACTGCTCCTGGTAATTTTGTAAAGTGGTTTCCCTGCTCTAGCAGAATAAATGTCTCCTTGTTAGTGCTAAACACCCAGAAGTTGTTTGTTTTCCATTTGGGAACGTAAATCTTCTGCAGCTGATCAAACTCATTGACGAAGTATGCTCAAGACAAATCTTTCCTCCTATATGCCTTTTGGGCAGGGAAATGAAGACCAGATAAAATAATTTTTCTATTTCTCTGTACAAAAATGCTGTCACATCACTTTAAGTTTCACTTTATATGTTGATATTGGTGAGTTTTGTAATTTTACACAAATCACTTTTGTGTTTTTTTTTTACCTGAGAGTCAGATAATTTCATAGCCAGGTGAAGGGACCTGAGGTAGACCAAAATAAATTTATAAATGAATGCCAATTAATTATGAAATACATTTTTAATACATTTATATTTTGCAAAACAGGTTTGTGATCCTCTTCTTAAACATGCTACCTTAGCACAACGTGCAGTAGAGGAAATGATTTCTATGCAAGGATTTGAGATCCGCTTAGTAAAACCACCTAGGGGATTAAAAAGGCCACTATATGGCAATTCAGGTCCTACATCTGCATTCTTGAAGGAAAACAAATATACTCATTAAAGTTTATAGGATTTTGCTCTGAGGAAAAACTTCAGGAGAAGACCTTTCACCTTATGGCCTATGTCAGTTTCGTGCAGAGTCATCAGTGTACATATACACACACGTATATTTATATGTAGACATACACCCATAGCGGCAGGCAGCGGCAACTTTCACCCAGCTAGGAACTTTGTGCAGATTGTTTTAAAGCTGAATGGAAGATAACAAGGACAATCCAAATACAGGATTCCTACCCTTAGGAAATAAGTAGTGCAGGAACCTTATTATGGGGAAAAAAAAATAATAAATCTGATAGATTCATTATAAATGCAGCCATATATGTAGGTCTTCCTAACCTAACTTTGGTTACAGATAGACCAGCCATAACCTTGTATTCAAAACACCACTAGGCAGACCTATTTCTCTCATCAGGCTACACCAAGATCTCCCACACTGCCATGTATAGAAGAGATCTATCACTAACAGTACTGGTATCAAATTGAGAAATAAGATGTTGATTCTTTTGCAACAACAGTTTCCCACTAGTGTGAGTTTTTTAAATTACATGCTTATAGAACCAAACCCAGCTCTGAACTTGACTCACTCTAACTCAGCTACCTGTTGCAATTTCCAAAAGAACTTTAATACTCACTGACCTTACCGGGAAGTTCTCAGTTCCAGTTACGCAGGGTAAAATTTTCTTGCTGTTGTGCAAAAATTACTACTGACTTCTGCGGCCTGTGTGTGTGATTAAGGTAATGCTTGAAAATGCAAATCCTAATTTTTTTTTTTTTTGTAGTGACAGTAGTCAAGGTGGTCTCTGAAGCATTATGACTAACAAAAGGTCACGGATGATCACCTACTTGCTCACCTGCGGATTGTCAATAGAGGCAAACAGTGGATTTTCTACCCATGTACTGGCTTTTGTTCTGGATACTTTAAATTTGTCAATTTTCACAGCTTTCAGCTATGAATATTAAATAAATAAATCTTGAGCCTCTCATGAATAATGTAATTAAAACGTAATGTAATGTAAAACTTTCTTAGACAGTGCTTTGCCAAACATAAACATCCCTTCCACTCAAAAATACAAACTGCAATATGCTGATGCCCCTAAAAAATTTTTCAAGTTAATTGAAAATTAACTTTTTGTGGCCCTGAACAAAACCCACACGTTTTGAACTTGGTATGTGACTTTTGGCTAAACAGTTGTTTATTCATCCCTCTAGAGATGAGCAGCAGCAGTTACCTCTCTTAGAGAAAGGGGCTGCTGTCTGTGCAAATCTGCACAATGCCAAGGGACGGGAGGCATAGCTCTGGTGGGTGGTAGTAGGTCTGGCAACAGACAGAGTTCGATGCAGCAGCCAGGAGACAAAAGCAGCAATGTGATGTGAAGAGATAACCTGATCCAAACTCACTTAGCTCTCAACTGTTCAAGGAATTTTGGTGTGTTCTCTCTGTATCACCAGGTTTTTGTGCTAGATCAGCTATCGCCTCTCACCCTTGTGCTAGTTAAAAACTTGAATGCCATCCTTGTCGTTCACTTTGGTTACTTTGTCAAGCATGTGACCATCTATATGTCACGAAAAATATCGTGTCCAGGCAGGTAACCTGGTAGCTCACAGATCTGATATGGAAAACTATGGCCTAAGAGGCAGGGTCAACCAGACTCTGTTGAGATAAAATGATAAATGCCCTGTTAAGCCAGAGTACAGCCAATATAGCTAATGAAATGATGCTAAGCTTTTTCAGTTATTCAAATACACTTTTTTTTTTCCCTTTAAAGGATAATTTATTCCCACAGACTTCCTGTTATAGAGAGTCATCTGCCCTCCTTTTGCTGATCAGCTGCCAGGACAGAAACCTGAAGGTGACAAACACTGTGTAGCTTCTCCTGCCATCTTGACAGGGGCGTGGCTATGGATTTAGACAAAAGACTCTTTTGTCTTTCCTCTGGGGTGATGGGAGGATGCATATTGCTGTGTCTGAGACTATGAAACCAAGATCATGGTCCATACTGAGCTCTGTGTTGTCAGGCAAACTAGCCTGAGAGCTCTTTGAAATCCTGGCGTGCAAGCGGAAATAAAAAGGAAGAAATCAAACAAAACAGAGAATCGGCAAACAATTGGTCTGAATCGTCCTCTCAAATCAAATCACTTTTACCACCGGAAAATGGTAACAAAAGAAAAACTGTGCGCTTCTGGAGAGCTGGTAGCTGGGTCCTGGGCAGAGCAATGAACTCCATGCAAGGCTGCAAGCAGAAAAGAGGAATGGACATCTTTCCTAATAGTTGGTAGTGGCTAAAAACTCATAAACTAACCTACAGAGCATCTGAAGACATTCAAAGGAGAAGAGTAATTTTTTAGTCTGGCATTGCTAGAAATCAGACAGAGTTGGGTTTTTCTTAAATTATTATTTCTTCTGGCGATGAGTATTTTTTTAGAAAAATACCTTTTTCTACAAACAGAACTTTTAATTGCATCATGGCAGTTGACTACTAGTTAATCGCATCTCAAATAAAGATCAGATCAAGGTGATGCAATCATGATAAAGATCAACTCAAAGGCAGCTGCAATCTGGTCTTGAAAAGAGTAGCACAGGTAAGCAATGTGGCTAGGATCCTTCTGAGAAACAGGAGACAAGCTACCTTCCCCTGCCAGCCTCATTTCATTTGTCCAGAGCAGGCTGTAAAGCAGCTGATGTTGGGGGACATCATGTAATAAAAGAACAGAGAGTTACTGCAATGTTGTCCCGCTTAAAAAATAAACGAATAGATTTGAAAATTACAAAAACTAGTTAGTATTAATAATGGATTTGTTGGATTGGCAGTCTGCTAGCAAGTGACCATCTCTGTATGCCTTACTCACCAAATACGGTGCTCATCTGAGCCAAATCAGGCAGAGACTGGCCCAAGACGTGTAGCAGAGAAGGATGACAGCAGATGAGTGTTCCTAACACCAACGGCGAGGGACATTTGCTATCCTGCCTGCAACCTAGGGAAGCATCTGTGTAGCTAAAACAGAAGTACTGTTACATTAACCCATGTGAAACCATTAGCAGGGCACACAGCAAGGCCCATCTGTTTACTCAGGCCTCTGCCAGGGGGGAGAGCTGCTGTTTTGTTGTTTTTTAAGCACGAATGGCACATGATTCAATGGGCAACCAGGAAACTTTTGGTTGTTGCACCAATATTAAAGCTGTGAGGAACTGCATTTTAATCTTTCAAATATGCAGAGAGGTTAACTGACAGCCTTTGAATTCCACAAACTAGAAAGCAAATGGATAAATCAGCTAGAACAAGCTGACCTTATAATAAAGAACTAAAATTGTACCTTCAACCACCATGTAACAAAAATAAAAATAAAAATAAAATATATATATATACTTTTTAGGTATACATGCACATCCCCTTTTTTTAAACTACTGGTTCCCCAAACTAGAACTAGAACTAAAACTCTTCCTGACTCCAACAGGGGCCTGCAGCAGTGCATGCCAGAGGGCAGCTGTTTGTGCCGCGGTGGGAAAGCTGGGCGCTGCACAGCAGGGCGCTGCGCAGCCACGCACGGAACTGAGAACCCCTGTCCCAAAGAGCTTACATTTCAACTGCATGACTGCGGATAACAGATGGGTCGAGATGGGAGGCGATGAAAACAGTGGGATACCGGACAGCCTCAAATCCCAGCTGCTTACCCACTCTCTAATATTGCCAAGTTAAAACTTCACAGTCTTATTGTCACAGCAGAGTTTATTCTGCTCTTCCTCACTGAGGAAGAGGAGCGGTGGTACCTTTGTGCATGCTACAAAAGGGCTTCAGGCTGGAATTTGCTGCTGAACCACACAGTATTGTGATAGACACAGTAAAAACCCCTGTTTTCTTCATGTCTCCTTGCAGCATGGAAAAGTGTTTGCCCTTGCCTCAGTTACGTGCGCGGTGGTAGGGAATGGCAGAGGCCGGTACGCTGGGCACATAGTTCTGGAGGTCAGCCCTTTAGCCTCTGAGAAGAGGCTGACACTCAGTGGGGACTTACACGGGCTTCGGCAGGCGACCACGACACAAGGGACACATTTTCCGTGAGGAAAGCCAGTCTGAGGTGCAGCTGATGGCTTAATGCAGCTCTCAAGCCAAGGCAGCAAAATAGAAGTAAACTCTTCTGGTGAAACAGCCTCCACACCCAAGGACGCTTTCAAGAGAGGGATTCAGAAATAAAAACCCCAAATGCCAATATGGGGACAAGAGTGGTTCAAGGCACTTTGCAGTCGCTGCTAAAATTGCCCCAAGGCCGTGACTCACACTGAGCCACCACCGAAGCGGGGTGCAGCTCCTCGCCGCCGCTCCACCCCAAGGCCCGCCCGCCGCTCCCGGGGAAGGATGCCGGGCGACTCCCGAATCGCCGTCTCTCCGGACCTGTTGGAGCGGGAACCTCATGAAGTTTTTTCTCGGCACTTTCCCAAGCACGTGGCCGGGCCGGGCCGGGCGGGACACGGCACCTGGGGGCGGAGCGACAGCGGGGCGGGGCNGCCGGGGGAACTTTCCGGCGGCGCGCTGGGGGTGCCCTGCTGCCGCCGCGGCTCCTCTGCCCGGCGGAGCGGCTGCGTGGGCGGCGCGGGGAGCGCGGCCTTGGCCAGCGCCAGCCCCGGCCGAGCGCCGGCAGTCCCCGGTGGAGCTGGAGGCTTCCCGTGCCCTCCTGCCGGCGCTCGGTGCCTGCTTGTGCCTGCTTCGCCTTGCGAGATTTTCGGTGTCGTCTTGGTTTTTTCTTTTTCTGAACTTGGGAAGGAGAAAGTTTTGCAGCGAGAGTGGCTGACTCGAGGCGAGTGCACATATATATATATACAGTGCGGTCTCTACCCATGGCTCGGTCCCCTTCTCCCTGTGTTCGTGCTGGCCAGCCTGCTTGCACGGAGAGGGGGTTACCGTGCTCCTTCAGGCAGGTGGGATCAGGGAATCACAGAGTCGTTTAGGTCGGAAAAGTCCCGCGAAAGTTCGCTTTCAGCTTCTCGACCGAAATCCATTCACGGTTCGAAAAAACTTCAAGGTTTGTAAGTTAAGCAAGAAGTTTTTAAACTAAGAACTCTTCATCCTGTTCAGCGGTGATGGGTCTGAAGCCCTGGGCTCCCGCTCGGAGAGGTGAATAGCGGCCCGTTCGTCCGCCAGCCTGTCCGTCCATCCCTCCCACCCCTCACCTCTCGCGTATGTGCTTGTGTCTCTCCCTCTCCCGCCTGCTAAAACATCCTCCTCTGCTTCGAGGTTTGTTCGCAGCACTGACATAGCAGCGAAAGCCTCGGCGGGACCGCTGTGTGAAGCCCGCCTGCCCCTGCGCCCAGCCCCGGGGGTCTGTGAGGGGCGGGATGGGCTGCGGGCGCCCCGCTCCTGCTGCGGGCACTTCGGCAGCGCTGGGTGTTACCGAGGCTTTCTCTGAGGGCAGGTTCAACCTCGTGTTGTCATACCTCGCTTGGACCCTGCGAGGGCTTTCCGAATGCCGGCCGGGGTGTTGCTGTCTCAGTTCCCGCTCTACAGGGAATGAATCAAAAGGGAAGTAGAGCTATGAGTTAGGTGA
Organism: Cnemophilus loriae; assembly: GCA_013397755.1. NCBI lineage: Eukaryota > Metazoa > Chordata > Aves > Passeriformes > Corvidae > Cnemophilus > Cnemophilus loriae. Next base: position 521,121 of record VZTF01009274.1, on the reverse strand, counting down.
GGGATTTATGACTTCTGGAGTGTAAGTCTCTTTTATTTCTTGCAGCATTACGTTTTAGTGTGATCCTCTTTGGTTACATAAAGTGCTTTCACAGGCTTAGCTGGAGTTTAAGTTGATGAGAAGTTAGGAATGTTCTGAGAGGTGAAAGTTTGCCCGGGTTAGAAGCGGCGCTCGCTCCCAGCAGCCATTACTGCCGTGTCTCAGGACCATCGTGCTGATTGCACTGCGTGCCTGTGGTCAGCGCTTGGCAGCAGCGCGGCTCAAAACTGAGGCAAATTTGGAAAGCAGACTCGTGTTTTCAGACAGCGAGAGATGGATGCTCCCAGCCCTCCTGCGCGTGAACATATGCGTGAAGGGGCCGGTGCCAGTGAGGGACTGTCCCAAGCAGCCTTTGCGAGGAGAAGATTCCACACAAACGTGCTGTGAAGTTATGCGTTAACATATAAATAACTTCCACAGAAGGATCTCTCTTTTTTCATACTTGGTATTGGTTTAAACAGGAGTGCATTGTTCCAATGAAATAAGCCTTTTGCTTTGGCATGTGGAATATTTATATAAAGCTTTGTGTTTTTCTTCTTGGTTGCTGAAAGTTTGTTACCTTGCCAGATGAAAGAGTAAACCTGCTAATCATTTTAAAAGCCTTTATTATTCTTAAGCGTGCTTGGCTTCCTTTCTTGCATAATTTATTTTACTTGCAGGTTCCTTGAACAGGTAACTCTTCAGCTGGACCCTCAATTAGTGTTATGCAGAGTAATTTGAGGGCTGGCTGTAGTTGGGAGGTGGATCTTCTGACTAATGCAAACACGTGTACTTTGAAATGTAAAGGAATAAATTAAAGACTGCTGGTGACTTTTGTTTGTGCTGTTGTTTTTCAGTTTCTAGGTAAGCGTTTGACTTCTTTAGTACACAGAGTCATTTTATGTCACTCCCTGCATGACAAGACTGTAATAAAGAAATGAGATGTGGAAAATTTTTTCTTATGGTTATGCTTTCATCTCTGCATGTAAAAACAGATGCTTTAATAGCTAGCTAACAGCCTTATTAGCACGTTTCATAGTTTATTTTCAATCTGAAATAGTTATTTACTGTGTAGCTCACAACCACTGGGTTTCAAGTTTGACCAAGACCAGTTTAATTTTACCTAATGAATGTTACATTTAATTATCAAGGTTAGTTTTATGAAACAAGTGATTGGAGGGGAGCTTATGCTATTTGTTTTCGTGCATGTGCCTTCTTTGAGAAGTGATGCCATGATCTTTATTGAACTGGTTGAACTCTGGGGAAGATTATTTGCCTGGTGATATCTGCTGCCAGTAGTTAGTGCTGTGGTGCCATGGAGATGTATTTTAGGAGCATGATGTAAAAAAATACTGGGAGATGCCAGCTCTCAGTGGGGAGATTGTATGATAAGTAAGAATCATTATGTGCAAAACCAATGCTAAAAAATACCTTGGCAAAATGTAGAGAATGGTGGATATAAGTGGTATGACTCAGTCCATTTTAATGTTCAATGTGAAACTGAGAATATTTGTCCGAGAACATTTCCCTCTCTCTCCCCACCTTCCAAATCTTTTTACAATCAAACTTTGATAAGTTAAAAAAATTTTAATAACTTTTCCAAACCAAAAGGAATTATGGAAACTTCCCCTTTTCCTAAAAGCAAAATCCCAAAGTGGGCTGTGTGACCACTGCTGCTGGACAGCTTATTTGCTCTTGGTCAACTTATTTTTTTTTTTTTTCTTTTTTTTGGGTTTCTTTAACGTAACATTTTTAATAAGGTAACTCTTTTTCTGAAGAGTTTTGCTGTGAGATTTTGAGTTGTTCAGTCCTTGGTAACTACTGTAAAAAGCATTTATCTAGAATTTAAAATAGAACCTATCAAGAAGTAGCAGGCTGGACATAAATATTTTTAGGTATTTGTAGTCAGGTTTTAAATAAAAAGTGCTCTGTTCATTGTTACCAACAACAGCTGATACGAAACACAGTTGCTTGCCTTCTCTTGCTAATTCAGACTAGAATGCTGCTATTTTTTGTGAACAAGGGTGTTTTTTCTGGCACAGGGCACTGTACTGGCAATAGCAGGTTATGAAGCTAGTAAGAGCTGGTCTAGTTAAACTGCAGAGGAAGACTTCTGCTTTTATTGCTAGCAATTTTCTGTGTACGTGAAGCATTTCTCAAGCTTTGACCAAGGATGTGATAACCTTTTAGCTATAGCATCAATGTTTGAAAATGATCTGATTTTCTTTTTTATAAGCATTACCTCGATTTCTGTCTGGAAGAAGTGATGGTGTAGTTTAAGGTTTCTCTTACAGCACAATGAATTCAGATAGTATTTAGGGGCCATATTCAACCATGAAAAGGTATGTATTTGCCTAGGATGCTGTGTTGACTTACTTGTGGCTGGGTTGGCATGGAGTTTATGCTCTTTGAACGATATTGTCTGCACTGTTTCCTAACTCTGCTGGGAAGATGTGTTTGGGGTTTGTTTCTCTGGATTGTTTTGAGTTGATCCTTGTTGTGGTACAGACTAACATCTGGATAGTGTTGTAGTTGACCTGTGATCTTGCTTTTGTGCAGTGTAAGATGCCTGGGGGCTCAAAGTCCTCACCTGTATATCACAGCACTCTCTCGTGTGCCTGAATTTCTTAAGAGTTCCTCAAGAGGTATTCCTAGAGTTATTCAGCTTGTTGCAGGGCAGGTGAATGGCCGTGGAAGTTGTAGCACATCTGCAGTACGCTGTATAAAAGTGAGTTAATTTTACCGGCTTAATAACAATTGATGGTATAGTGAAACTTTTTCTGGTCTCAGAAGCCCCTGACTACTGGAAACCCCTCAGCTAAGGTCATTCCTCAAAAGATGTGAGGAAGAGGAAAGCAGCGTTTGGCATAGAGCTCCTGTGTGAGAAATGTCACTGTCGTCGTAGAGAACATCACTGTGCCTCTTCTTTGTTTGCTGTAGCCTGATATGTCTCTTCCCCCTTTCCCCAGGCTTCACATGCTTGTGTGAGTTGTGACTTCAAGCCAAATTTTACACGGTAAAGACAGTTTGACATGCTTGTAGTTACAAGCCTCTGTTGTTGTGAGGCTCCATTACAGTCTGGCCTTTGTTGCTGGAGCTGTAGACTCAGCTGGCTGGGGATCGTGCGTCTGCCTTGGGCTCATTATTGCACTCCAGGTTCAGTTATTCCCTTTTTCAGTAGTTCATGGACATTACTTATCCTTCATCTGTTATGTCATGAAATACTCAGATTTCCATTCCTGGTAAAGCTGTTGGGCAACTACATTTATAGGTATGTCTGGGAGAAGAAGGAGAAATATGCTAATTTATTAATAGTTAACAATTAATCGTGAGGGCCTGGTGTTCTTTTTTTAGAGCTATCTTGCTTACCCAGGGAGATTTCAACAAGGTCAGTCACGTTAACTGTGTGTGCTGGGAGCTGCAAAGCAGAGCTGGATTTTAGAACCAATTATGGATGATGCTTAGCACTGTAGTTATTTTTTTAGCTTTTCTTTTTAGGCACTCTTAAGCGAATACTGTTGTGTTCAAATCATTTGGGAAAATCTAACACTAAGAAACCTCTGGTTATTTTGTAAGACAAGAGTATTTTGCTTTCAGTGAGGACTAGCAGGGAGAGCTGCCGATAACTGGGATATGGAAGAATCTCTTTCCTCTTCCCTAACATTTACTTGGTTACATAAAAAATACTATGTACGAGTATTTGTTAATTAGATCAGAAAACGGTACTGAATAACCACTCTTTGCAGATCTGAGCTTGCCCATAATGTTTTACTAGCAAAACGTGGAATATACTAAATACATCTCTTCATATTTATTTGCGGGCTGAAACAAAGTAAAAACTTGAACAACAAGTTTGTACTACTGCAGTCTTAAAGTTATTCATGCGTTGTTGCTAAGATGAGTGAATGCGTATGGAAAAATAAATCAAAGTTGGCCTCTGTGTTCTTGTGTTTAGATCACGTTTTCATGTTTTTTGCTGCGTTGCACTTTCTTGAGCTGCTTGTGGGTTGTGATTTTTTTTTTCCACTTGATCTTTTCATATTCACAGTCAGCTCTGTTTATTTGCCATTAAATTGCTGTTCAAACTACTGTAACTAAACATCAGAAAGTCTAAATGTTGAATGCTGTCAGCATAATGTCTGGGAAAACAACATTTTAAAAGCTAAAATCACAAGGCATTAGTGGAAAGTTGATTGTAACTTTATAGAATGTAGTGAAACTGCCTAGTTGAAGGTGCAGAGATTGGCCAGTGTGTAGGTTGCTTTTCTCCTTTCTTTAAAACTTTTCACTGAGGAAGAGGAAGTAATCTGTATCTGTTGTTGGAGACTTCTATAGGAAAAGCCTCATTTTTGATGAAATATTGCTTGGGTTCCAGGTTTTCAGAGCTCTTTGTTATGTGTTCTTTCCTTGCACTTCTGCCTGGGACCCTGTGTTTTCAGCATGCAAATCTTCTTGAATGAGAATGTTGCCTCTCCATGTCTTTACACTCTTTAGCACATTGCAAGAACTACGGGAAGACAAAGTACAGGGCACTGGATAAAAATGTGTGTTGAAATTTGCCATGATGATTTGTTTTCTTTAGTAAAAGACCCCAACAAAAAGCTGTTACTCAACATGTGCTACAGGATGAATTGCAATTATGAGTGATGTGTGCATACAGCCTGTTACCGAGTACTCAAAAGTATGTGGGGTTTTTTGGGTGGTGTTTATTTGTTCCTTTTTGTCTCTTAAATCAAAATTTCTGAATTGCCTTGTTTAAGTCATGGAGCTCCTTCCAGGCATGTCTAACAGATGATGACTAGTCACAGGGAATTGCAGAAGAGGTGGCGAGACTGCTCAGTTTTTGGTTTGCCATATCATCTTAGGACAAGATTTTCACTGATGCTTCTCACAGAAGACATATTAATGAATAAGTCTAAACGGTGCCTCTGTAAATTAAATGAAAAACGTTGATTTCCATGGTATATTTTCCATAGAAGTGATGATATTGGTCTGAATTTGTACCTTGCCTTTTCCTAGTGGTATTGCACAGTCAAGTCTTGCCTTTCTGGAGGAATGGTGTATCTGCAGTGTTTCTCCTTGCTGTATCCTCCACACACCCCAGATATATAAATAAGTCCTGTCAAAAGGGGGAGGTAGCGAGGTACTGATGATGGCAAGGCACATTTGAGGAGAGGAAAGGAAGGGTGGACGTGAGTTAATTGAACTGGGGTCTCTATAGCAACCTCTCACACATTTATGGTAGTTCTTCAGGCCCCAGCTGCTTGTGGTCATGGGGTATCTCAAGATTTTAGTGTGTTTGTTCACAGGACTGCAGTAAGAGATAGGAGACTCAAATAAAATTGCTGTTTGACTGTGGGTCTCTGGCTGATGTTAGACGTGGTATAGAGTCCTTGTGTCATTTGGGCTCTCATTACCAGAGTGGGATAACTTTGGAGTCTGAGTCTATCATTCAGATCCCTGGGCCATGCTTCCTTTGCATGAGGAAATTGCCTGTGGGTTTCCATATGCCTGCCTCCATCTTTTCAGTGTACAAGTAATAACATTTCACAGCTTGGAGGATCTGCAGGAGGTACACCGAATCAGCCTGATCTGTTTCACTGGCTTTAAACATTCATTACCCATTAAAATAGATATTTATTGTGTTATGAAATGTAGCTAATTTTCATCAAACATCACACATGCTGGACAAAACCAAGCACCTGTGTTTGATTTGGTGAGATCAGATCACTGACCTCTGTAACTCTGGTCTACAGTCATATATTCAGCATCTGGCTGAATTGTGTTATAATACTATGTCAGTGCTGTGTTAAAGTAGTTTCTTATATGTGCTTCTCTATATACCCTTTTGTATGAAGAATGTTCTTTGTCACAGTAATGACAAAATATTTTTTTGGACTGTTTTTTACACTAGTAATTAGGTGTAGGTAAGCAAAGTGTATGATGTGCTGTTGCAATCAAAGCTTTGTGGCATAAATGTGATCTTATCTTGCTCCTTGATCAAAGGAAAGAACTTAATTGGTGCTCATGAAGGGCTGAGGCTTCTGCTAAGCAAGTGTTGGTTCATGCTTCTGGGCTAATCATCCTAATGTCTCTGTCTTGGGTGTGCAAAATGAATGTTGCTTAAGTTGCCATCCTTTTATCATTATGTTTCTTTATCTCACAGAGTCTTGTTTTAGCAAAATGAAGTTGGCTGTGTGAATGCTTTATTAAAAGCTCTGCAATAAGCCCATTTTGTCATTAAATAAGAGAGATCTTCTCTGGTACAGGTGCTTTTCAAGCCGGAAGAGGACTCAAGGTTTTGCAGGAGGCAGAACTCTGTACCTGAGCAGGTATCTTGTCACTGCACTGCTGAGGTGTGTGCTTGGCCATGGGGGTGGGGAGGGAGAAGGGAACAAAAAGGGATGAAGACTTACTTCCCCTCCTCTGCCCCCCACCCCTTAATAGGACTTGCCTTGAGTAAGGAGGGCTCTGAGAACAAGTTCAGACATGCCTGAAGAATGTGGTCTGAAACACATGTGTAGTGGATGGAGATGTGCCCAGAGAGTATTGCACAGGAAAAGTGGAAACCTAGTGAAATACTGAGAACCTGCTCTGACATGAGACTTTTTTTTTCCCCCTCCCTCCCTGTCTCATTCTAGTCAAGATATGTATTCACAGCTTCACTTGCATCCTTTGCAAGGTGCTGGATTCTGTTTGTATTCTGTCGATTTCACCTAACAGAATTATAAAAGTATTATGGCAAAATTTACACTTAATTGTTGACATTCCTAAGGCTGGCTGTAATGGAAACTTTGGAAGAAAGAGGAGACAAAAGATAAATATGCTATAAATTCTGTATGTTTGTATTCTTTTTCATCAAAATTTGTAGTATTTCTTGTGGTAGTTGGACTTTGTTTTTACCAGAGGGTGTAATATTATACCTCTTGTGAAATATAATCCCTGTGTCAACATAAAAGCATTGTAGTTGTTTCCTTGTATTTCAGAACAGTTCATCCTTTCTCTTAACTATACCTACTTCACACTATTTCAGTCAATAACATTGGATAAATAAATCTAAATGTGATTGAAGCAAGGACTTGGAAATCAAACCTGTCAATAACATTTTTATATCTTGCTGGTTTTGGTTTTATTTCCTCGTAACACGTCTTTTTAGACCACATCATGGTGTCTAAGTTCCAAGCTAGTTAGCATCTTTGGTGTATAAAATTATCTCTTCAAACAAGATGATTGACAATTGGACAATCCCATTGGATGTGGCCATGGTACCAGTAGCAACAATGTGTGCCAGCTTTTATTGTAGTAAGATTACTTCTGTCTTCTCAAGGTGATGTATTTGGAGAGAAATTCCAGCTCCCAGTAGAGTCAGTCCTGTGCTAGGCATTTCTGGAGACTTTTGTTGAGCTGCCCTTCATCGAAATGATAATTTCCAGGACTGTCAGGCTGTACACACACTTGCAGGTTTGCTCAAATTAACATGTCTTGGTTGCTGCAGGATACTGAATGGACTGTGTGGTTTCTAACACATGTATAATTGAGCATAATGCATGTAAATTTTATTGTCCAATATCATCCTCAATTTTCCAAGGCTTAAGAGAGCGTTGAAATGATAGTTGGAAACTTAATTATTTTTTGTGGCTTTGCTGAATTATATTTTGTTCTTTAATATTCTTCCCTGTCATTGGGTGTTCTCAAAAATGTGTTAACTTCTGAAAACTAATTTTCTGTAAGGATTTAAACTATTTTCATTCGGCCTACATTATCCCCCTAGCAGCTTTGTTAGCCATTTATTCATGGGCCTTCCCTTGAGATGCTTCTTGCACCTAGGAATTATGGACTGTCTGGAAGTTGCACCAAAAAAAATTGTACTCTGTAACAGATCTTTCGGGGGGGTGGGGGGGGAAGCCCATACCGAATTTAGCTGTGAGAAAGAGGCCAATAGCCATCAATCGAATTGCCTGACTTCCCTACAGATTTCTGATGGTGCTTTGCAGTGGCTTAAAAGTATCAGGGAGACTTGTCTGGAGCTTCAGCAGAGGGTCAGAAATACCTTGACACCACCCCACAAGGAGGGTAGAATATCTGCTCACACTCTTGTCTCTTCGTCGTCACAAAAAATGAGGATGTCAGATGGAGTGCCTGAGGTACATGTAGGGCTCTTCTCTGCCTTCTCCTATTCTCCTTTTTGTCTAGGAAGGTGGGAGGTCTCCTGGTCAGTTTAATGGTATTTTGGACTTGTGTATGATTCAGACAGAGCCCTCAGCTTTGCCGCTGATGATCTTAAGATACCTTTGGCTTTGTTATGGTTGGCACGTTGCACTTGAACTCTGAGGTTTCTGCTATTTTAGGAAGTAGCAGCATAACTAGGGCTGAAAGATGTGAAATAATGAAAATGGGTCAGGCAACTAATTGTTTCAAGCAATTGCTTTAGATGTTTAAAGTGATTATAAAATTATGGAGAAGCTGAAAGATTTGGTGTTCGACTGCTCAGTTGATAAACCTTGGTTTTTGACTCAGTTGTGATGTGCTTTAAAATGCCTGTTGTATTGGGTGCCTCAATGCAGTACATCCTGGTTCATGGAAGGCACTCTGAGGGCTGTGTAAAATAATGCAAACAGTAACTTTTAAGACGATAGAATTCCTGATGGAAATGTTGTGGGCCTTTTTAAAGTGAAGTAATGTATGCATCCAAGTAATGACAGCATTTCCTAGGAGAATCCAGTAGTGACTCCTGGGGATCTGTCCATGATGGAAAGAGGTATGCACCATCAGCATCTTTCTGTTAATGTCATGTCATTCAGCTTGTTAATGTCATTCAGCTTGTCATTCATCAGCAGGTGCTGATGGCTGGTGATTCTCATGTGCCTGTACTTATTCCTCCCTGGTGACTGTCTGACCATAAGGTGCTAGTCATCCGTGTTTCGTAACCGTGTAGGAGGTTGTCATCCGAAAGCTTGGCTATCTGGCAACTGCATCAGCTGTTGCCTTGCAGCAGGCTGCTCCCTGACTTGCTCATGGGTGGAACAGTAATCACGGTGTTTGCAAGGGTGCACACGCAAAGGAGAGGCAAATGTGAGTAATGGACCTTGCTGCAATCAGTCAAAACAGTTCCACATGGTGCTGGGAGAAGGCAGCCAAACCAGATTAAAGGGATCACCCCGTTTCTTCTTGGGAGACAAGAGGCAGGCAGTTTTGCAATGTTTCTTTTTGTTTCCACTGTGGGAATAGGCAACAGAGTGTTAATTGCCTGAGTTCAAGAAAAGGAGCTCTTGTGAGTAATGAACTGGTCCTTCAGCCACAAAAGCCTTGTAACTTTTAAAAGGCAAGCTCTTAATTGTGTGGTAGCTGTAGGGCAGGAGGGGTTGTTGCTTCGTATTGAGCACATAAAGTTATCAGGCACGCAGGGTTCATGTGCTAGACACACAAACAAGTAATGTAGAGTGTAGTGTTACTGCTTTTGGAAAACTAAATAATTTTGTGCTTGACCTGTTGAAGGATGGTATTTATTTTTAGGGCCAGCAAAGACCAGTAATGAGTATAAAATTTATTCTTGCTGCGAAGATGTTGACTTATTTTCCTCATGGAAGGGCCATAACCTATTACAGCTGACAAGGCATGGAAGCAGTCACCTTAGGAGGCATGCTCTGAAGGGGACAGTGCTTTTGTGTTGCCTGCAGTTTTTGTGTAAACACTGTGATTAACATTAATATTAATATTGCATGTGATTAAATTCTGGGCTTGCACTTACTTTAATTTTATTCCTTTGAAAGTGTAATCTTCTGTGCTGCTGTGAAGTTCTTTGCAACAATAAACCAGATGGGCAAAGGCGTGGTGATGAGATGTATGTATGGGCTGATGGAAGCCCAAATCCAGATAAAATGGACTGAAGGTTGATTTTTGCCTCCAGGTAGGATGGGTTGTTTTTCAAGTTGAGTTTTGCTTTGCCAGGAAGTTTTGCTGTGCAGTCATCTGTAAGGGCTTCCCTTGCTGGGGGTTTTGGCATTGAGGTGGGTGGGGGTCTGGCCTGTCCCCTCTCTCCATCTTCAGGCCTGAGCAGTTTACCCTCTAGGAACAGGGATTGAGGAGCTGCAGTTAGCTCTGGCTTGCAAGTAAAGACATGCTTTCGGTTTCTCTGGCTCTCATTCCAGCATCTTTTCAGCAGGATTAGTGTGTGTGCATGAGACGGGTAACAGCAGTTGAAGTGTAGCATCTGCAGACCAAGAGGTTGATGACAGTTTTATGTCTCTTAGAATTCAAAACATTGTGTTAAAATAAATGTCTTTCATATTTCACATGAGTGGGATGGGATATCTAGAGAGAGTAACTTCAGGATAAGAAGACTTCTATATTGTCCTGTTTATTATATGCTTGTAATGTTCTCCTGTGGATTGCTTGCTTTTGAGATACTGCTACTTCTGTCAATTTGAAATAAACATTAAGAAGAAAATAATGCAAAGAAAATTTTGTGCTTGCTGCAGTTGAAGCAGTGTGGCTGCCTAAAGGTCAGTTAAATGGTCTCTTTTGGGTGAATGTCTACAATGAAAACTTTCAACAGTAATTTCTCATCAACTTTCCTCTTGTGGCTGTACTTGCCTTTATTCCTTGTATTTTCCTGTTAATATGATCTTTCCTAGGTGATATTCTCTCACATTGGTCTTACTTGGATAACTTGTCACTTTCTTGACATAACTTATTTGTCTCCTGGCTGTTTTACAACAGTTTTCAGAGATATTTGGACGTTTTTTTCCCCTCAGTAAAGAAGATACTTATAGATGTGACAAAAGGCAGCAAGCATTTTTTTTTTTTCAAATTTAATTGTTTTAGCCCTTGTATGGAGAGCCCTTATTCTTTTCCAGCTAATGGTAAGCAGAAGACTTCTTGGTGCTTGGTGGCTTCTGTGATGACAGCTTGCAAATAAGTTGTTCACAGTTCTCTGCTTATGGGTCTCTATTACTGGTGCAGAGGGCACTTTTGGAGTTGGTGGGTTTCCTGACGTTTTAGTGAAGAGAACATGGGGAAGGTGACACTCAGCAGTGGTCTTGGTTTGGGGATGTGAAGCCAAGTCTGAGTAAACAGAGACTGATGTGTGCGACACTTTCTTTGCTGTTCCAATAACTTCTAAATATCACTAATGCGTTTAATTTGGAAAATAATCCCTCCTCCTTTCTCCTTCGCACCCCCTTGTCTTCCCTTCCCCCACCATTCCCCACCTCGTGTAAGGACCTAATGATTAACTCGGGTGTAAATAAGGTCACTACAGTGCCTGTAAGAGAAGAATAAAGATGAAGAGTGATCAAACAAGGTTCCGTTCATCACTGTCTTAAAAGTCCATCTCCATAAAGTTAACAAATAGGGGCAATCTCGGGGATTAAAGAGGATCAACCTGGTTGCAGGTTCTGTCTTCCCTTGCAAAGTACCACACTGAAGTATTACATCTGAATTTATGTTCCAAGTACTTACTTTGGGCACAGTGAGCAATTTCTTATGATTTGGAGGTTTGAAAAGTCAATCACTGACTGGAGATTGCTACACAATACCGACCTCAAGGCAAATTGTCCTGCAGATGTCTGATCTGAGGACTCAAAGAGGTTATTTGATCTCTTTAGGTAGCTTGGAAATAAGGCTCTGTAATATGTGAGATACAGTATGCATCCAGGAGAGAGGCTGCTCGGACAACTTGAAGTTGGTCAAAACAAACAAATAACTGCATTTGAAGAAAACTTTTGATATTTCTGGATTGGATGTAATATCTTTTTATTAACGGGCAAATGTCTGCTTTTAAGTTTTTGCGCCTTCCAGTTTCAAACCGCCCTTATACCCATCAGATGACATTTTTAGTAAACAACATAATGTTAGGATAAAGTGTCTAGGGCTTCTTCCAAATTAGTATTGTAGGGATCAGAAAAGCGTTGAAAATTTTACAATGCTCATGAAATATAACCTAATTCTTCTTTCTACCCCATTCTTCAAATATGATGTTAGTCACAGAGCTGTATAAGACACTCAGTTTCACACAAAACCTTGTGTTTGCTGCTTCTCATTACTTATGTTCTTGGTACTGATTTGCCAAAAAATCTGAGCACTAAGAGGATGCTTGAAGTGTTTATTTAAACTTAATGCTATTTGAAATGTAAGTGGAGCAGTAAGTAGAAGAAAAATAAGAAAATGTCTAGGTGACCCTAGAAATAGAAACTGGGGAGGTGAGTATATTGCATTTAAAAAACAGGTGTAAAAATTATTGCAACTATTGTTTTTAGGACAGCGTTTGCGTCTCTGTTTCTAGCCTGTTTTCCATCTATTTAATGCAGCAGGATGGGCAGTAGGTTATTTTTGGTGTTTAAAGTAATGTTACAGGTTCAGCATCAGGGCCTTATTGCGAAAGATTGCATGCAGTCTTCCACATACACGCACATACACGTGTAGTGTGCTCCCAAAGGACTAAATTGTGTCAGACATTAAGAACGCAAACTGTTTATGGGATTTTCATCCCTTAGTGCATCTGTTTTGCAAATACAGAACTCAAAGCTTAAAGGGGAGATTATTAAGTGAACAATCTCTTAAAAGAGAGGCTGTTAAGTGGTTATGTACCACTTTCACAAATGTTATTTGATCCATCCAGCCTTACTTAAAATCCAACTTAGAAAATCCTTCCTCTTGGTTACTATACAGCAGTAAAGTGGCTGATGTGAAGTTTGGCATAACTGAAATAGAGAATAATCATTTTTAGGATGCAGGACAAATATGGTGCTTACAAGGTGGATCAGCCTCTGGGGTATCACATTTTTTCCATGAATGGCTTGAGGGTTTTAGGAGGTATCTACCTGGTTGTGCCTCTTGTAAGGGTTTCCTTTATCTACCAGTTCCTATCCTTTTAGCTATTGAGTTTGTGTTAACTGACGCAAGCATGGGAATGATGATTTTTTTAAAAAAAATAATTAGTTTGGAATGAAAGCCATCCCTAATAAAAAATGTTAACCTACAGAGAAGATAATATTTTGCTAAAACAAGCTCTAAGTGTAACAATATTCTTAAATAAAAAAAAACAAACAAAACACTCACAGAAAATCATAGCAAACAGACAAAAAACCCGCACCCAACTGTATAGTGGCACAGAAATATCTCAATATGAGGAAAAATTGGTTATTCATAAGAATTCAGTGATGCCATGTAGACAAAGAGAATAGTTAAATGCATGAAAATAATGAACTGAAGAAGCACTGCTTTGAAGTGCCGGTAGGTGAAAGATAATATAGGTGGAAATACAGGTGACTGTTCTACTGAGGATAACTCTCTGTGAAGCAGAAACACTTCCTCTTTCAGACATCTTTGAATTTTTGACACCTTGAAGTTTCATTTTGTGATGGTGCTGGTGTAAACTGCGTGTTACTGTGAATGCATTAGCATTACCGTTGGAATTCCAAGACTTTATAAGGGAAAAGGCTCATTAAGTTGTCCATGAGAGTTCCTATGTTTAGTGCTGTTGTGACAATAGTTTGAATTTGATTGTGAATTACTTTATAGTAATAGTGAAGTTAGCTAAACTGGTAAAGTATGATGGTAGGGAGCTGCCTTTTCATAAGGTTAACTTCATATGTCTGCTGCTTGGAAAACTGGATTAAGGAGATGTGAGAGCTGGAGCGAAACCTGCCAAAGGACATACCCCTCTGTAAGAAGTTAAATGTTTTTTTTCAAATGTTATTTTGCAAGCTGTGCAACCCTACGTCCCACACCATACTGTTTTCCTCACTGTCCTCTCTTTTGTGACATTCACTGTCCTTTGTCGATGTCCTATCAATTATTAAAGAGCCTTATATTCCTTAAATCCATGGTGCCAACTGCAGTCCTGCAACTGGTTCCCACCTGCATGGCACCTATATTCCCCAAACCTGTGCCTTGCATGGTGTCATTTGCTGCCACGTGGTACCCTAGTGTGTCAGGGATGGGCAGTGTTGGTCCAGCCTGCTGTTTGCAGTGTTTCTCTGGTGCCCTGGTGCCCTGGCATGCCTCCCAGAATATGCTCAGATACACCCAGAGCACATGGTGGGACCCCGTCATCACCTGTAGTTTTCCTTACTTTTGCTATGGACCTGGAAGGTTTTCTGGCAAGGGGCAGGTAGTATGGTGCAGGTGCAGGGAGGTTGGATCAGAAGACCCCACCATGGTGCCTTCCAACTTTACCTGTTCTGTGAATCAGAGGTGAGAAAGAAGGAGACCAGGGATGTTGGAGAGAGGAGTGAGACAGAAAATGGGAAGAATTAGACTAAAGAGGTGGCCTTTAGCCATACATCTTGAATTACAGACTGAGTCCAAATTCCATAATTTCCACAGCTTCTAGAGTTTTTGCCTCTGGAGACTGAAACAATTTCCTATTCCTGCTATGGATTAAGCTGCAATATGTATTTCACTTGAACAGTAAAAGAAAATTAAATTGTTTCCCTTAAAAAAAAAAAAAAATCTGATTCTTGTAATCTTGTGAATGACTCCATAGCTAACATTGGAATTATTTTGTGTTCGGTGCTATTATACTTCTGTAAGCAAAATGGTAGTGTTTTAAAGGCTTATTTTGAGCAAAAATTCTCCTGTAAAGTGTGTGTGTTAAAATAGTGGTATAAAAAAGAAACCACACAACAAATTTCGCATAGTTGTGTGAGTTGGAAAATTCTGGGAAATGTATTTCCTCTGCGGTTGCATTGATTTAGTGAAAACATCTGTATCTGTTAGTAGCAGCACTAAGATTTCTTTTGGGCTTCTCTTTGGAGCTGTTAATGGGTGTGAGGAAATACACGTCTCTAAGTGGGGTCTGCAGCCAGTCTAGTGAGGAGCGTGTGGGGGGTCTCACTATGCATGGATCAGATCTCAAATACAGGAGCTTTCCCGGCCATAGTTGTGCCATTTTCTGCTGTTCGTCTCCCACCCCCTGCATCTTCCTGCCCTTGCGTTTTGCAGTAATTCCACAGCAGAGATGGCAGACTGGGCTGTGTCCTCCTATGTCTTGTTCCAATTTGCAGCCCATTACACTGGCTGAAGCTGCTGCTGCTGCTGAGCTTCTCAAGTCCTCTTGCAGTAGTTGAGTCACAGGCATCCGTGTGGCTTGTCTTCTCCTTGCAAGATGTTGTTGTTAAGTGGCTGGGACAAGTCTCTCTGGTGGCGTGGGGGAGCTTTACCTCAGTTTTTGGTAAAAGTGAGTTGGCAGTAACCAACTGTACATCTCTTTGTGGCATGTGGGATCCAATGGAGTGAATGTTTTGAGGTCCTGTTGCCCTCCTGCATGAGGCCTCCTTATTAAGAGAGTGAGTCAGGGTGCTGGGCCAGCCTGAAGCTGAAATGGCAATTGTTCTCCCACCCCAGTTCCTGTTGCCACCTAGCTGCAGAAGGGACCAATGCTGTGGTGTGCCCACGGGTGCTTTGTTTCTGCAGTAGTCACCCCGTGTGCTCTGTACGGGAGGGAACACGTGGTGAACGGGATTGATTCCCTACAAAGCCTAGCACTGTATGGAGGGAGAGACGAGGGTCTTGTGTGTAGATAATTCTCAACTGCAGCTTTCAATGGCCAGATACCACTATGCTTTCATTCTTGCCAAAACCCTACTGTGCCTAGGCAAAGCTGTTACTTGCATCAATGAAACAAAACAGCTTTTCAGTGAACAGATCTACTGTGACTACAGAAGTTGCAAACTCCTGTTTGAGCACAATTTAAAATGTGTTGGCCAGCATGTCTTAAAGTGTACTTAGTATGAAGAAAAGCCTTAGTGGGCTGAGAAAAATGAATACTGGAATCATCTGGTTTTCTCCACTTTTTGCTTTTGATTTTACCATTTGCTTTTGTTTTCTGCTGGAGGAAGACTTAGTGGTTTTTTTGATTTGTTGGGAAACAACTTGTGGATATCCAAGAGGAATGTGGTTTTCAAACCCAGGGTGGAACAGATTCCCCGCACTGAAACTTTGGTGAAAGTTTCATTGTCAGAATTTTGACACAGTACATGAGGATGATGTGTTGTGTCACTAACAGTCCATAGGACATATTAATGTATTCTGATGTATGTGGAACAGTTCTACACTCAGTGCATGAGTGGAATTAATGAAGTTGCTGTATGCTGGTGTAATAAAGTAACTAACTTCTGGTGATACCCTGTTTAAGCAACATCTTTTGATTAGTCACCATATCATTTGCAAACCACTAAAGAAGAGAATCTTTTAGGGTGTGAGAAGAAGCTGGCAGTATTTAAGTCCTGTTGCATCTCTCTCAGTACAGGTATTTGATTGTCTTTCTTGCCTCACATAATGTATGCAACTTTAAAGTCACACCGAGTGATTATCCTTTTACTGTGCTAAAAGCTCTATATTTGCTGACGCTGTCAGTCATGTCTTCACCAGCAAAATGATTTTATTAGGTTGTGACAAACACTAGATTATGGTCAGTGGGCGTGATGGCTATCGAAAGAGTTTGCATGGATTAGTTCAAGAACAATCTTTTTTTGTTTAAAACCCCCTTATTTTTCATTAAAATATGCGTTTTTTCTGCCATTGCAGTACTCTACTACAATATGCTGTACCAATCTCTGTGGGTTTAAAATAATTTTTTTGGGGGAGATATAAGTTGGTTGCTAGATGTAATGGTAGAGAATTAGGGTGAGAAAGAATAGCAAGATCTGGGTCATGCTGGCTGAAGTGCTTGTGTGTCCATTCTAAACCCATTTAACTACCACCGTTCTAAATGCGACCAACAGACAAATAGGCACACCTTTGCATGTATCAGTACATTGGGAAAAAAAGATGGTTTTTTGTTTCAGTTTGGAGTTTATAGTAGTTCTTAAGTGATACTAGAGCAACAAATGTTGCCTAAATAAAAGATCCTCATTACAGCTACAACATACTGCCATTTTATTTGGTTCATATTGCCTTGCTTGTGCTGCACCCAGCAGATGAATACAAGTTGCACCTTGCCACAAATAGGTTATTGTTCTTACTGTGAAGTGGGGGAAGATGTTGTCAGAAGCGTCGCTGAAGACATCCTGTGGCATTAGCTGGGAAGCTATTTGGGCTTGTCTGCCTAAAGCAGGTGTGTTCTCTATTTTAATGATGTGTTTGCATGCATTTGCTGAGTGTTGGCTTTCATCGCATGTTCTGTTGAAACTAAGAGTGCCAGGTCTGTCTGCACAGAACATATGGATATGCTCTGCTTCCATTTCATTCATGTAATGTGCCAAACAAAATCTACTAAAGCATGGAAAGATTGATTTTGCAAAGCATAGCTGGTCAGTGAGTGATGCAGTTGATTCTTAAAAGAGAAAACCAAAGCGTGAGTGTTGCTTTGTGAGAAGCTACTGCATCATATGGAACTTAATCCCTGTTGCATGCAGAGAACATACACCAAGGTCAGCAGGAAAAAATTGCATCAGTTTTCTTCTTTTTTCATCCTTCATCTTTCTCTGGTCAGCAGTCCTTTTTCTGATGGTGGCTGGGATTAGCAAAGAGTTACAGCTGAAATGCTGGCAGCAAGACATCATGCTGCCCAGAGTTTGAGTATGAACCTTTGTTTGTGGTTCCTGTTCTTCTTTCTTGGAAACCCATTTTTTCCCAGGATGAGTATTTGGGGTAGCACCATGGAGTCTGGCTGCCTGGGGCTGAGTGGTAACTCCTGAACAAGGGGGTGTCTCATCTCTTCCCTCTCTCTCCCAGATGAGTAAAAATTTAACCCCTAGAAGCCAAATGATACTTAATGGCTGAATATTCACAGATGAGTCAGTCTCTCGGGGAAGTGGGTGATGCCAGTAAGTGTGATGGCACCAAAGCCACATGGGATTGTGGACTAGGGCCCCACAGCTTTGCACAGATATCCAATCCAGTTCTGCTGGTGAAAAGCATGACTGCATATGTATTCTGATACCTGCTTTCAAATTGGTGGGGATGTAATAAAACAGACTTTGTTTGTTTGTTTGTTTCCTGGTATAGCCTACTTTTCATGTCTAGGGGGAATGCCCTGTCAAATTGGAAAAGCATTTAGTTTCTTTCTCTCTGGTTCTGGCACAATGATCTATTTTTCAGTGTAGTGAAGTGTGTTTGACCTACTGTCTTCATGCTTGTATTTCTTTTATAAAAAGTCTTTTATGGTTAAACCTGTATGGTGTTATGCTGTATTATGCTTTGTTCTGGTTATTTTTTCCCTATTCCTTTTTGTTTTTAGATATGTGACATGCCATCATAACTCACTTTTCTGTAACATTACATTCCAATTTTGCCTTTAATTTGAAGTCTTAAAGCTATGTCATAATAAGAACCCCCCTATGGAAAAGGGTAGAAATAAGTTTCTCTTTCCCCACCCCATTTTTTTTTCCCTGAATTATCTGAAAAGGAGCTATTAAAAAGAAAGTCAACTCTACTTTGAGTTTTAGTTGAAATTTTGGAATTAAATATCATTAACATCTCAACTATTGCAGAATTGCTTTTATCACTGTTTATTGTACACTACCATTTGTCCATGTCAAATCTCTTTTTGGAATTCTGATGCAAGTTCACTCATTGTTAACCAAAGGTACAATTTATAAATTAATTCACTCTAGCAATTTTCCATTTAATGTTAATATCTCAAGCTGGATTACTAAACCCATGACAGCAGCTGTGTGATTCATATGATTCACCGTGATCTATTTCCTAGTATTACTAGGGTCTATTTTTTGCTGTATTTTTTTTTAACCAGTCTGTAACAGCTTTGGTTCTATCTTTGGCTTAAATTGATATCACAATTCAATATTAGTGTATAGCTTTTTCTTCTTCCCCTTTACCTCCCCAACTCCAATTACTCTATTTATAGTTTTAAAACCAAGAGTAGCTTTCGCTAGTGAAGAGAGACAGCTTTCTAAAGTCCTAGAATAGGACTTCGCACTTACTGTGATGGTGTTGAGGCACTGGAACAAGATGCCCAGAGAAGTTGTGGCTGCCTCATCCCTGGAAGTGTCCAGTGCCAGGTTGGATGGGACCTTGAGCCACCTGGTCTAGTGGAAGGTGTCCCTGCCCGTACTAGGGGGCTGGAGGGAGGCATGTGGAAATAGATGGTCTTTAAGGTCCCTTCCAACCCAAACTGTTCTATGGTTCTAAAAGCGGTTAAAAGGGAAGCTGCCATCTACATTTTGGTGCTGTGTGTGGCACAGTTGTGATAGTCCTGTGTTCTGTTCTGTGCTGCCTAGCTAAGTCCTGAATGTTTGCCAGAAAGGAGTAAGTTAAGCAGTGTAAGAGGAACGATGACACATTGCGTTTCCTTTTGTTTCTAAGGCTTCCTCAAGCCTTACAGCATCTCTGTTTGAGTCTGTCAGGGTCAGACTTGACTTCTGTGACATTTTCTTTCATGAACCTCTTCACCTTTCCCTGAACCTGTGTATAGATGTTGAACATTCATTGCATACTGCTGTGTGGAGAATCACTCCTTTATTGCTTGTTTGGGCCTGTTACATACTTGCTTCTCTGGCTCTCTGATTCCTGTGTTGGAAGCGATGATGAGCAATCGGTGTTCTTTCTGGCCACTTCTGGCTTTGCAGGCCTTTGTCATGTCCTCTCCAAAGTATTTTCTTCTGTAAAACTTATTCCGTGTCTGCTTAGTTTCCTGAAAATACTTTTTGAGGAAAATGAGTAAATTTTTCTGGCTTTTGTAGGGAGAAATCTTGCCTTACAAAACTCCTGGAGTATTGGAAGGGTTCAGCAAGCTTTTTTGCCTCTTCCTGAACATACTTCATGATTGTCGAGTGCTAAAGCTTAGAGCTGTCTTCAGATTTACTGTCTGGACCAAGGTAATAGGCACTGCCAGAATGGTTGCAGTCAGTGGCTTTGTAGGGAGGACTGATAAAAAGTGTAGCATAACACAAGGGCTGTCAGTCTGAGATTGTATCTATACTGGGCAACTAAAGGTTAAACATAGTCTCTGTTTCCGTTCTGGTCAGGATAGCTTACAAACCAAATTTACCCACGAGTTCTTTTATTACAAGGCAAAGCTTTCAGTTTTGTGTTAAAAAAAAAAAAAAGCTAAGGGATTTATGGATGGATTTGAATGGAATGAATGGATTTATTTTGAGGTAACGTGAATGCATGAGTATGGAGCCTGTTTTTCCAGGCTAAATATATTAGTTGAAAGTACTGAAAATAGAAACATGTTGCAAAAGCCTTTCTGTGCAACTGTCAGTCAGGGGGGATTAGAGAGGGGACAGTAAAGCACTCATTACCGAGGCTGAAGGCTTCACCATTTCCCTCTGTCCTGCTGTGACCTTAATGAGACAGATGCCCTTTGCATCCCGGCTGGCAGGCAGAGCCCAGCAATTTGTCTGGTACTATCCCTGTGTGATGAGTGCGACTGACAAGAAACTTGTGCAGCGTTCTGGCTGCTCTTGGCAATGCCTGTCCTCAGCAAAGCTCTACCTAGTGCCTGGTGAGGCAGCACGTTGTGCCTGCTTCAATTAGGATGCAGGTGCTTAGACAAAACCATAGAAGAGTTGCTTACGATTGACTATATGAGGAGAGCTTGCTTTATAAACAGTCTGGTTTAGGCAGGAGACATTTTTTCATGGTGCTAATAAGCTTTGATTCTGTGTTGTTTTATTTTTTTAAGTGGTTGATACTTCAGATGGTGACAGTGTTATGACTAATTGTGAAATTACATGAGAGTAAAAAGTGGAATGAGGAAGTTTTTTCACATTGGTATGAGACAATAATACAAAGATCTCTTGAAGGCATTTTCTTGGAAAACTGAGACCTTTGAGCTCTTTTCTGGCCCCTAAAAGTGGCTCACACCAGTTGATAACTAAACTTTTGTTTTGGAAACTATTGGAAAGATAAATGTGAAAACACTGACAGCTAACAGTCAGGCATGTCAATCCTAGAGAGTAAGTTCTTACCTAGGCTCAAATTATTAATGAAATAAGTTTCTACTGACTGCTCTAGATTTAATTTTTTATCCTCCTTTTAAAGAACCTTGAATTCCTTTGTTAAAGTCATCCCTGCTTCTGTTTGTAATACTGCAGGAGGAGAATGGCATCTGTGATGTTACTGTGTAAAACCTTCCCACTGTGTTCTATATTAAAGAAAACTGTGTATTTATTTTCTTCTCCTTGAACTTTTCTTGTTTCTTTTCACCCTGTATCTGTCCTACGGAGCTGCTTCAGCTTTTGGCTGCCTTGCAGACCCTTTTTCCTTATTTTCATTTGCCTTCTTAGGTGCTGGTTCATCTGCTTATGAAGTAGTTATTTTCTCTTTCTAGTGTTCATTTGTAGCCTTGATTCCCTCCTACTTTTTCTGTGAGTAATTTCTTCCAGTCCTGGAAACAGAGGAAATGATGGGAGGAAGCTACCACAGTAACTGTTATAAAATGATGTGGAATATAAATGGCAGTATAATGGCACATACTGTGGAGTGTTCCAAAGATATTCATGGAACTGATCATCTTTCAAGGCTTGGGAGGGATGAAGTTGATGTATGCAAAGAATCTTTCGATACTAAAAGTGCCAACTATATAGACCCTGAAGAGGAGACCAGAATAAGAGTGACTTTTTTTAGGTGGGAAGGTCAGTTTTAAGGTGATGAGGCAAAGATGACTTTGGCAGTCCTATCCTAACCAGCTATCCAAGGTCTCAGGGAGCTTCTTAATGGGATGAGGGTTATAGTTGAACCTTGGTTCCGCCCTGAGAAGCCAGGCGCTGCCTGCTTGTTAGAGTCGCCCAACAGAGGAGAGAACATGATCATAATGATGCTTTATTTCCTCGAGACGGTGAGCAATGATCCTCATGTTCCTGCTATGGGAAAGAAAAGGTCTTGTACTTGTGAGTTCTTCCTCTGTTCAAGTGGCTTGCGCTCCTCCCACTTCCTGCTGTCAACTTTTGGCGTTTTATGAGCTGTCCTGAGAATCTGTTCAAGTACTTGAGTGTACGGAAAGTAATCCCTGTAGCATTCCAGTTTCCCCTCCCCGTGCCTTCCTCAGTTCCTGGCCTTACCTATCTCCTCTTCCCCCTTTGCCCTGCTATGTCGGAGCGTATAGACTGTGCGTTGACTGTGGTATCACAAGAGAAGAGAGTGAGGGAGGAAAAAAAAGGTGGCGAGTCAGCTGTGCCTGTAATACATTAGTTAATTGTTGCTTTATGGTGGGTAAATTGTTTGGTAATGTCCAACACAGAAGTTGAGCAAAAAGCGTGAAACTGCTTTAGGACTGTGCTCACAAAACACAACCTTCTAGTTCTTGGGGAGTCAGGTATGTCACTGCTCAATTGCTGACATCTCTCAACAATAGAAATGTTAATTCTCTCTGAATAGAAAACCGATAGTTATGGCTTGGACCCAAGTCTCACCCTTAACTCCCTCAAAGTTGTTTCTTTCTTCCCCTCAATTCTTATACAAAATAACTGTCTTAATAGTGGAAACAGACCGAGATTGGTATCAGTGCAAATCTGTAAGTGTAAGCTCTGTTCTAACGTTTTTGCATGAATGCAAGGTATTGAATGTCTTCTGGGGTGCTTTTCAGGGTGGTTATTTTAGACAGAAAAGTCTAGACAGTTCTTAGGATCTGTTGCACATCTCCACACCTGCCAAAATTTGGGAGGGAGTTTCGTTTAAATTACACTGCTGTTCCTCAAAGGTTTTCACAACACTAACTGAGCAACACTAACTGAACTAGTCTGTCTCTCTCACTCTCCCTCCCCCCCAAAATCTCTGCTACTAGTGTTCTAAAACTTGAATAATATTCGGCATTTGCAATTTTTATTTCCACCTTTCCGCGTTCTCTAACAATGACGTAAATAGAAAGGACATTCTTTTATGCATGATTTTGTTGTATGTGCAAGAAATAATGTAAAGATCTCACACATATGGTTGAGACAAATGCTTTTTAAACACACTTTGAGCCTAAAATGAATAGATTAGCTTTGAGAAAGGCTCTTCAGTGGATAAAGGAGATAAATATAGGTACCTTTTTTCAATCTCAGTCTTAATTGTATTTTTTCAGAAATACAGAAAAATACTGTTTTGCTTGAACCTGCTAATATTGCACTGTTGAAAATTACCTGGCATGTAAGAAAGTATCTTTCTAAGTAATGTAAGAAATTATCTAAGTAATGTTGACTTGTTTCTATAGTTATAAGTTCATCTAAGTTCTTCAGCAATATCTGGACATTGCAATCGGCAATACAAAGTCTCCATAAGGCTCTGAAGTTCATGGAGAAAATACATGGAAAGAATATAGATGTTTGGAAGAAGAAAAAAATGAGCAGCTCATTTAGACTACTAGTGACATTTGAATGCTGATTTTAAAACTTTGCTTAAATATTATTAAAATTTATTGAACTGGGTTTTGAGTCCTTTTTCCTCCCTGCTCCCTTCCCTGTTGGAAGTGTGGTTTGCACATGATGTTTTTGATTTGCATATAATGTTTAAACATTTCATTCATATGATGGAAAATTAAACTATAGGCTATAAAATGTAGTTGGAATCTCAATTAAAATGCTTAATATTTCCCCCTAGGTTTCTTAGTAAAAATAATAATAATGTTCCTAATGTTGGCAAGCTCATCTTAAACTATCTACCAATACGTGAGTTTGTGGGTCTGTCTTCATTCCCTGCTTTGCACAGTTTTGGTCACTTAATCTTAAATACATGTCTAGCTGAGCAGCTATGCCACTGCGTTGGCTGTTTTGAGTCAAAATTTGTGCAATTTTGTAATATGTCATTTTATAAAATATAGTCCTACAGTGTGATTGTAGAAGTATTGTTTTTAAGGACTCTTAATTTAAAAAAAAATTAAAAGTAGCCCTTCAAGTTGTAGTAGGCATTCAAGAATGGGCAAGCATAAGTTAAAAAAAGCACAGGCAGACTAAAAGCCACAGTTATATTTCTTGGGGAGGATATATTCATTTGAGTCTCCATATTTTAGCATAGAATTAAGTTCTAGAAAGGATAGTGGGCAAAAACCACACTGCATCAAAAAACCTTAAAAAATAAAACCTTAACTGCGTGCTGAATGAAGTATTTTATTTTAGGTATTTGTGTAGTTTGTAATGGAAACTATGGGCTTACAAGAGCAGATGATGGGAAACAGTGGTCTGCAAGGCAGCAATAAAAATTGGGAATGCCAAATATGTGCACTGTATGTCAGCCTTGGTTGTGAATTTCTTTGAAAAAATAAATTGTTAAACAATGAAGTCCAGTTATTTTAAAATTATTTTTCCTGGGAAAAGAGTTTGTATAGCCTAAGGGGGAATTTGGTGCCTGTGGGAAAGAGAACAGCGGGCTCAATTTTCAAAATTTGTGCAGCTTTGCCAAGACATATGGGAAGAAGTGAGAGTGCACCCTAAACAACTGTAGCCCTGGGAGACTCTGCTAGTCTTGCATGTGGCTTTTCCCACTCATAATTATGCTTAAAAATCAAGCTGTGTGCACTGGTAGCTCTGCACGGGGAGGAGTCGAGCTTGTTCAGCCAGATGTTGATTTACTCTAATAATTAAGCTTGCCCAAATCATGTAAAGGGGTGTCTGTCCCCATTAACTTGAAAAGGCAAGTGGTGTGTGTTTAGTCAGCCTGTTCCTTTGGGAGCCCATCCTCTGCACATCTGCAGTGAGCAGGCACTGAGAGGAAGCAGTGGCTGCTCCTGCCTCTGTTTGGAAGTGAATATGTTTCATGTGACTCCTCAAACCCCTTTGTGATTTGCGTCAAATGTTTTCTTGGTGGTAGAGTGTGCTGGGAGTGCTTGTTTTCCAGGCTGCTACTGCAGCTCCACGAGTGGAACTGAGTGCTGGTCTTGTGGCTCTCATTTCTGTGTAGTTCAGGATGCTGCTCGTGTTTCTCATCTGCTGTGTTCGATATCCTGTCCATCTCAATGGTTTCCTTTTGAACCAGAGTTGTGCATAAACATCCTTTATTCAACTAAAGGTTCAACGTTTTTTTAAAAAGGAATGGTGAAACAATGTAGCAGTTGTGGACAACACGAAGTAGATGTCAAATGTGTAATCTGAATTTTGGCTCATGTAAACTGTTTTCAATGAATGTGGTGTATTCCTGAGAAACAAACCTGATTGGGTCTGTTCCTTTTGCCCTAGCCAGTATGTTGAAGGGGAACAGAGTTACAAGAGCACTGCAACATCTTTAAAATAACACATCCATCCAAATTCCCGCCCCCCCCGATTGTTGCTGCTCACAGGCTCTCAAACAACAGGGGAAATAAGGAGAATACACAAGGAAACAGGATTAACACATGAAGCTTAGTAAAATAAGATGAAAACCAGAAACACTTTCTGTAATCACTTGGGAAAACCTACTGTAGAGAACAGAATCATAGAATCACAGTTTAAAGTGAGGATTTGGGGGATATTGCTAGGACAAAATAGTCTAAACTGTTTTAAAAATACTTCTAGATAGGAAAATGAATTAGATTTCTTAATGGTATGTGTTGTTGATCCTTAGCAAGGGGAAGCAATGGCTGCTTCAGGAAGCTGCAGGCTCTTATAAATCAAGGTAATAATGAGACTTGAGTCAAACATCCTTTTGATTACTTTGCCTTTGTGTTTTATTTTTTTGTTCATTTTCTTTCTCATCATTTTATGCTTTTGTTTCTTTGCTCGTTTAACAGGCTTTGGGGCAAGATCTTTGTTCTTGCCTTGTTTGTTTTTTTTTTTTTTTTGACAGTTGTTATTTTTTTGTTGTTGCTTTGGATGCCCCTCAGGGTTTGGGTTACCCTGATGTGTATGTCCTTTGGTCACTTTGCCTGTGCAGACAGCTAAGGCACATCCTTACTGGCTGAACTTGGTCCACAAGGAGCAGGCAGGTTGTGCATTGACTTAGGTGACCCAAAGATCCCTATAACTTACGTGCTCTATTTCTATGCTCCTGTGGTACAACCTCAGTCACACTGCAAGTTTCTTTCATAATTTTGCATTGTATATTGTATGAACTTAAAATTTCTGCCTTTTGCAACGTGTTTTGTTTCCTTTTTTTGTTTTGTTTTGTTTGTTTGTTTCTGATGTCCCCTTGTCTCTCTTTTGTGTTTTGGTAGGCCTGGATGATTGCCTGCAGCAGTATGTCCATAAATTTGAACGGGAGAAGATAAATGGTGAACAGCTGTTACAGATTTCTCACCAGGACCTTGAAGAATTAGGTATCTCACGGATTGGACACCAGGAACTGGTTCTAGAGGCTGTGGATCTCCTGTGTGCACTGGTTAGTTAAGTGGTGAACAGATATGCAAAGAATTTCCTGAAGTACTTTTTTGGGTGAATAACCAAAACAAGTTTGATAAAACCAGAATACCTTTGTCTCTTGCTTTCTGTTACACGTCACGATAAAACAGTAAGAATTTGTTTAATTCTTGCAGGTTTTGTAATTAATAGCTCTCTAACTTTTTCCTTATGAGAGGCAACTTTAATTCATTTGGTTGCACTTCCAAAGGAAGATGAAGCTGTTTGAGTGACATTGTTAGATCTTGTGGCTCCTGTTAGTGAACAGTTTGTCTGAGAAGACAGAAGACATACTGTTGAAATGACAGGTGCTAGAAGTTCCTCACATCAGTTGAAATGAGTTTAGGGTAATTCTGTAGCAAACATAGGAAGTGAAGAAAAATTAATTCTTGAAATGAGGGGTGTTTAGCCACCTCAGTTACGGTCTAGTTGAACTCTCATTGGATTCAGAACTTAAGCTGTTCCTTTGTCCTACTCCGGCTAGTTAACTTCAGATACTTTGAAAACAAACATACTCTGAAAAGAAAAAATATATTTTGGATTGTTTTACTAGTGCAGGCTTTTTTTTAAAGCCGTAGTTTGGTCACAGTCTCGAAGGCCTGTTTGATGTAATGCAGTGTAATGAGCACCAGAGGTATAGGTAATTACATCAGGGAGGAGGGTGGGAAAGCCTGCCTGATGATTCCTTGGCCAGCACTGGCCTGTCTTCTCTACATTAGGCAAGGCTTGCAGCACCAACCATATGCTTCTTAAAATGGAGAGTCTTTTTTGCCTGTGTGATATGTGCTTTATTTGCTGCAGAGAGGTGCTACAGGGAGGGTTCCCACTCCATAATTTGGAGCAAAATGTTCTGAAAGAATCATATTTAATGAAATCTCTTCAAATGATCTAAAATGTTTCTCAAAGAGTTACTCTTATACTTGAAAGACATTTTATTTCCTTTAGGTATTTGATCTACCAAAAATTTTTTAACATTAACTTGAAAACCTAATAGAAGAATGTAACTAGGCTGAAAAGCAGTTCATGGTGTGGGAAGGAGCTTGTTGGGCAAGTGCAGGGGTCTGGTGAGTTAGTAAATGTAGTATGGGCAGTATATGGTCCTGACTGAAGTAATCTATGTGGCAGTCCCCAAAGGCACTTTTTTATTCTCTTAAAAATATTAGAATAAAGGGAACAAAGCTGGACAACTGCCAGAACCTAAAGCTGTGTTTTATCTCCTACAATTTCCTTCTAATTTCCTCTGTAGACAAAAGTTTTGACCTCAGACCCATTTCTGGAAATCCTTTGTGAAATGCAGCTCAAGTTAATGCATTAGACAGATATTGCATATTACAGCTGAAATGTCCTTGTTTCCTTTTTAAGAGGTGAAGGAAGAATTCCTGTGTTTTCAGTATGCCCTTTGCCGCCTTCTTGATGCCTGTTCCCTTGAGTTTTTGGAATTTCATAGAATCACCACTGATTTTGCTTCTAAGAGGATATTAAACGCTAGTGACAACTGATTTTTTTGTGATTTCTTCTTTTTGTGCAAGAGAGAGATTTTCTGATTCCACCTGTTTTAGTTTGAAAGTGGGAATGTTTATTGTTTAGTGGATGTTTTGTATGTATGCTGACACTTTCCCAACTTTTGGGGTCTTGTAAGCAAAGGAACTATTTCTTATATTTTTTTCTTTTTTTACCTTTTTTTTTTCTTTTTTGTTCCCACTTTTTTGACCCCACTGCCACCCCCACTATGCTGTCAGCTCACACTGTGGAAGTGTGGCATTGGCTGGGCCAGCCTGATGTCACTCTTTGAAGGTTGTCATTCTTGGCAGAGAAAGGCTGAGAGGGGATTTTGGTAGTTTCCCAGTTGTGGAGTTCCCAAGAAGAATTTTTCTTTTTATCTAGTTTTGCCTTGGCAATTTCCCAGCTGAGTTTCCTTCAGATCAGTGCTTTGGTTCCCTCACACCACAAGAACACACGTGGCTCTAAAGACAGTGAGGCAGCTCTCTTTGGAACATCTTTCTCCTGCAGTATCTCTTTTCAAGCATTCACCATACAGACCTTTGTTCCAGCCTCAGTAGATCAGTCACTAAGTAGAGTGCGAACATAGTCCTTTCCTTGAGAAAGGACACCAAATGCACCTGATTTTTGAATTTAGTTTTTCTAGGGGTTGAATGCTATTCGGCAGCACGGAGCTAAAAATATGTCTGGAAGTTTCTGGTGTGAAAGAGAAATTAATGCATCTTTCTCTACTGCTTTGGTGATGAAGCAGTGTTCCTTCATGTCCTTATAGCAGTGGCTGCACATGCAACATCCTGAAGAGTCAGCAGGAGAGCGTAGACTAGGATAAACACATTTCTGTTGCTCTTGAGCTGGTGTAATAGAGTTTTCTGAACAGGTGTTGAAGACTTATTTGAGGAATTTAGAGGATATATCAAGGGACCCGAATTCCCCCTGAAGAGGGGAAAAACAATCATCAACTTGAGCGTTTCAGCTTTGTTGAGAGTACTGCTTGGTGTGGAGGGGGGAAAGGGATGGAAGAAAGATCACGTTTCTTTGTTGATTGAAGTATTTGGGGAAGGGGGGAACAAACATACATAACTTTGCTTTTCCAACCACAAAAGCAGGAACAGAAAACAAGCTTTTGAGGGCTTAATGAAAATAAAACAATACAAGCAAGAAACTATGCAAATATTTTCATTTTTAATGTGTTCTTTGGATTTGATTTCTGAATCTTTGCCTACACTGTATGATGGGAGAGTCTGGAAACAAAAAAGTGGTGGATTTTTCTTGAGGTTAGAATGACGATATGCTAATTATATACAATCAAAAAAATACCCCAAACCCTAAAAAAAACCCCATAAACCAAAACAGGACATAGTTGTGCCTTTGATAATTTTACTGGTAGTAATGTTCTGCCTGCATACTTGCAGCGTAACAAAATACAGCATCATAACATGAAAAAAACCATGCATACGTGAAGACTGACCCTTTAGGTCCTAATCATTGTCAAAGGATATCTATGCCCTGCCACATAAGATTTCAGTTTTTTAGAGGCTTCAAATTTTGTGTAATTTATTAGGAAATTTGCTACTCCAGAGGATTCTTTAGAATGCATTTTTGTTAAAAGGAAAAGAGCAAGAATGGGTGACTGACAGTACCTTGTGTTAAGTCCAGTGTTTATATAGACCTGCAGTGAGTTGGATCAGCATCTGAGCAAGCATTTGAACTGGTTTTATTCATTTTTCCCCCAGAGCGCGTTTTCAGTTCAATCAGCCAGCATGTCCAACTCATCACATTGCAGCATGTGAACATGGCTGTGAAAGGGAAGAGGATGCTGTCCCTGGGCAGTAACAGAGCTCTTCATCAGACCAATTATTGAGCTTTGACACAACTGCTTAACTGCTCTGCTCTTTTGACTTCAGTTAGCCAGGCTTTTTTTTTTTTTTTTTTTTTTTTTTTTTTTTTTTTTTTTGTTATGTTGGCTGCCTGACCTTGAGCCATTATTTGGTCAGATTACTTTTTCTCATTAAATGTGATGGAGTTTAGGAGTGTGCTCATGTGCTCTCTCCTGCACGTGTGGGTGCTGCCTGTCCTCCAGCCCTGCATGTGGCTCCCCAGGTTAATGAGTAATAGCCTGGGAATGTTTGACATCAGGTGCTCTTGACCGCTGGCTTCAGCCTGTGTTTAGATTAAAACAACTTTGATGTTTAAAATCAGGAGTGATAGTAAAATGCAACCTTTTCTTAGGTTCACGAGCAACATCTAAAACCTTTCGGTTGCTTAAATAATGATTTGTTAACTCTTGCAGCCTTAGTCCTGTGGAAATATTTCAAGAAAAGCCTGCTAAGCTTTGCACTTCAGCTGTGTGTCGCTGTGAAGGCTGTTTGGTGTGCTGCCACGATATCAACATTTCTATCTGTCGTGAACTGGGGCTACAGTTCTATGACAAGTTAAATTAATCCAAGTCTGCTGCTGTCTCCACCCCCTCCTGTCCTCCGATTAGTGATCTTTTGTGCTTGCACTCACCTGACCCTGAAGTGAGCTACTTCAGGGAGCTCAACCAAGGGATTAGATTTCTTTGTATTGTTTAGTTCCCCAAGCCAGCCCTCCCAACAGACTGGACATTGTAAGTGAAGAGGGAATAGCTGGTGATGTGAGAGCTGGTCAAGACAGTTTCAGCTTGGATAGAAGCATTGCTATAGCTGGTGAAGGGGCAAAATGCTTTCTGTGTGTTAGAGCAGACAGTGAGGGAACTGGCTTGCCCCTGGAGCAGAGGTGGCTTGGGTTGGGATGTCTCATATTTCTGTGAAAGCTCATCCATGAGGGATGATGCACAGTTGTCTAATTTGGTGTCCCGGTACTGAAGAGCTGCATGCCCCATGTTGTGCTGGATAGGTGTGGTGCTTGGCTAGGACCTTTCCTAGAGCACAAACTGCTGGTTTAGCAGTGGAAGTGCACTCTGTAGAGGCTTTGAGGGAAGCTGTAGGAGAGCTTAGAGCAGTGGCTTAGAGCTTGACTATAACGTGGTCTTGAGAGTCTCTTGGGGACAGACACCAGTTGCACTTATGAGCTGGAGCCCCTGCATCCCTAGAGGCAACACCTGTGTTGCTGAAGTCACCCTTGCAACTGAGATCTACTTGACTGAATTATTTAGAAACTACCTGAACTGGAAGAGTCACACCAGACTCACCCATGGTATAAATAAGGTGAAAGAAGTATGATAAGGGTATGTTAATGTTTTAGGGCCAAGCCCAAAATCTTATCTGGCATATCAACATGTGTCCTCTTAAATGCTGGTGCCATCTCTAATCTCAAATACCCACAGATGGTTGGCACAGTTTCTGCATCTGAATGATAGAAAGATTTAGAGAAACTTAATTATATGAAAACTCTTAAGTTCTGATCAGAGTGATTAGGTGGTTATGTGGCTGCACAGAAAAAGTATTTTCTGTTTTCTGTCCATTTATGGAAGCAGGGGATCAGCGTCCTCTAGTTCCCCTCTTTAAGGGGAGGATTTCTGATATGTGGCTACTTTCTAGTGGTCATAGGAACTTGCCCCATATCCAGACCTGTTTATGAAAAACTATTCCTTCAATAATAGACTAATATGCAATCTTCCAAGAGAAGGATAAAACTAACTGCAAGAAAAGCATCCAAATAATGCTCTTGGGGTGCTGGAGCTTTTTTGGTGTTTTGTTGTTGTTGTTAAAATTAAAAGGTGGTAAGTTCACACATCGCATTGTGCAAGTACTTGAAAGTTGTTTAGTAATCCAGATCTTTCCCGTTCTGTGATCCTGGAAAATTTAAGGATATCCTTTGCTGTTGCAACAGTGGCATTTTTTAAAATTGGACATATCCTTTCAACCCCTACTCCTGGCTGCACTTTAAGGGTATTTCCTTGCCAAGAGCCCTGAGGTGGAGGAGGGAGGCACTTGTGTAACTTACACCCACTGGGATCTTATCCATAGGAGGTAGTAGTATTTTAAAGGTAGCTGCGTAGCTGAAACCTCTCTGTACACTGGAGAGGTGTGTTTCTTTGGGTCAAAGATTCTGTCTTACATTTTGTAAATGACTTAATATGAAATATTCCAGCCTGTTTTACAGATGCTTCACCCTGGAGGGAATGGAGCCACAAGCCAGCAGTGTGCCCTAGCAGCATCCCGGTCTGCATTAATGGGAGAGGGAGGGAAGTGTTTATCACCCTTTAGTGGTCACTCATTAGTCTAAATATGCCCCCTGCCCCTAAGTACAGGAAAGGTAAGGAGAAACCAGAGCAAGCTCAGTGAAGGGCTCTCAGCTTGGTCAGGGCTGGAGTACTTGTGCTTGAGGGGAGGCTGAGGGACTGGGACTTCTTCAGCCTGGGAAAGAGAGGGCTCCAGGGAGGTCCAACAGCAGATCTCCAGCACCCACCACGGTGGGGAGCAGTTGTCAGGATGACAGAATTGGGCTATGCATGGCAGAGGTTGAAACAAGAGGCTGGATATAAGGGAACATTTTCTTACTCTGAGGACAGTCAGACCAGGTGGATCAGGCTGACCAGAGGGGTTGTGCAGTCTCTGTTCTTGGAGGTTTTCAAGACCTGACAAGATAAAATCCTGAATAAGCTGCTCTGAGCTCACAGCTGAGCCTGCTGTGAGTAGGACGTTGGTCTGAGACCTCTGAAGGTCCCCTTCAGCCTGGGTGGTGATCCTGAGTGGAGGTATTAGGGACTCCTGGAAACTAGGAATCAAATGGAATTAAAATTTGCCTTAGTTGGTTTAGATTTTTGAGTGGGGAAGTAGAAAGAGTAGATAGTGTATCTGACTGAACTATGGAACTTGGAGGTTAGTTGCAAGAATCTGCAGCAGCAAAAACATAGAGAAGGGCAGGACTCTCTTGTATTTTTGTGTGTTTGTTTTGTTCTGGTGGTGGTTTGTTTTGGGTTTTTTTTTCTTTTTTTTTCTGAAGAAAAGTAGGAATTTGAATTTATAAAGTTGAAGTTATAGGCAAGACTCAGATTTTTTTTTTTAGGTTTTGTAAATGAATGAAAAATATGATGTCTAAAAGTGGGTTTAATTACAGTGTATAATGTTAACACTATCCTCAAACTTGCAAATAATTGCACTGTTGTAGTCAAGGAGCACAGTTACTGAAAACTTGTGATCCAAATATTTACTCAAGCTTTTGATTGCAAAATTGCATTTGCTTCCTGTTGATGTTTTCATCTCTTACCAGATTTAACTTATCTTTAGTTGTGAATGAAATGTTACTTCAGTGTTTATTTACCACAGGACAGAAAACATTTTAAAAAACCAAAAAAACCTTACTCTTCTTTAACACAAAGAAAAACAACACAATCCTGTTATTAACAAGTAAATGGTATCTGTTAGGACATTGGGACTTCATTCTGATTAATGAGATTTAAGGACATTTTTTAATGTCAGAAACCGAGGTTTGGCACCCACAAAAGTATTCTTTAGTGGCTATAGTGTAAAACAAATCTTTGAAGGTACTTTTGCCAAAAACCATGAGAAAGTTGTGCAAATCATCAATGCTGTTCATCCCATATGAGCTTTTTGCTTGTGATAATAAACAGGAGAACTCAACAAGGATATTTATCAAGCTTAATAATATTCCTTGCAGAACTATGGCCTTGAAACAGACAATATGAAGAACCTGGTCCTCAAGCTGCGAGGGTCATCCAACAATCTGCAAAATTACATCAGCAGCCGTAGGAAAAGTTCAAATTATGATGGAAATACCTCTCGCAAGCCCCCCAATGAATTCCTTACTTCCGTTGTAGAGCTTATTGGTGCTGCTAAAGCCTTGCTTGCGTGGTTGGACAGGTAAGAATAAAATGCTTATATTTTAATTTGCTGCTCTAATGAATTGCTTCTCTTTGTAGGGCAATTCTTAGATGCTTGGGTGTAAAGATCTTGATGTCACTAACCCCTTTTTTTGGTGTTGCTAGAAGGTCTCTAGTGGATAAATTTAAGCTAGGGTATCTATTCTTGCACTTCTACTCTTGCTAAAACCAATAAAACTGTAAACATTGCACACAAATGGGTATTTATAAAAGTATAAGTGTTCCCTTTTAGGTCAGTTTCTCCTAGACATGACTTTCCCACCTTCTAAATTACTTGTCCTTGGCAGGTGCCTTCCTGAAAGATTTTTTTAATGTTCTGCTGAAATCATGGCCTTAGCTATGTGATTTGAAAACTGAGCAGTGGGAGAGATTATCCTTCTGCTGTTTCATTTTCTCTTTTTTTTTTTTTTTTTTTTTTTTTTTTTTTTTTTTTTTTNNNNTTTTTTTTTTTTTTTTGGCTTATTTAATTGGTTTTTTGCCTGGAAAGAGCCAGAGTTATTTTGTTACAGCTGCAGCAGGTCAGGTGCTGGCAGGGGTGCAGTCCATGATAGCGGATGAACATAAATTCTCAAAGCCCTTGCTTTCCTGAGAAGGAAGGTTAGGAGGATAACTGCACAGGGACCAGCAGCAAGGAGCACCTTTATCCTGCTCTCAAGCAAGGAGCTGATCTGTGTCCAGGCAGTGATGTTGACAATTTGTTCCTCTCCTCTAAATCTGTTGCTGGCAGCTCACCCTGAATTTTTTTCTGTAACTCACAGTCAGCAAAATTGCTGGCTTGTCAGTTTCCAAACCTGCTATGGTTAGTTCTCAACCCCTCTTCTCAGTTTTGCAGCTGTCTGAAGAGTCAGAGGTAGGACTTTACAGGCCCTGAGGCTGCCCTACCTGTCATGATTCTTTTTCAAGTCTCACTGCACCTCTGCGTGTAAAATGTGAAAATACATTTTTCTTCTTTTAGTGAATCTTTTTTTTCTTGTCCAGTCAGAAAGTTAGAGGTCTACTCAGTGGTAAACCTAAGGGTGTGGTTTTTACAGCACCATATGATTTGACTTGAGCTTGCAAGTGAGAGGAGTGCAGTTTGGCAAACTGACCATTTCTTCTGGTTCTGCTTTCTGAACTTGCTTACCACAGGGCTAGACTTGCATAGTCCTGCTCCACTCTTGCACCCAGTTTTGGTGCAAGAGTGGAGCAGGACTATGCAGTCAGGAATACTTACATTGTAAAACTGTCCTCACACTGGTGTCAGTGTCACAGTTGCAGCCCTTACTCTCATATGCTCTTCCTCACTGATAAGGTAGGATGGGAGAAGGCTGGTCCTTCCAATCAATCTAAGGGATATTTTCTCTTGTAGGACCCCATTTACAGGTATTGCTGACTTTTCATCAATGAAGAACAGAATCATTCAGCTCTGCTTGGACCTCACTACTACTGTTCAGAAGGTCAGCTGATTTCTTTTCCTCTCTGCTTTCCAAAAGGGAAGGAAGGGGGTGTTTGGGGAAGTAATGTGCTTGCTTTGTGCTGAGTGCTAATGAAAGGCAGTTCTGGGCATGAGAGCTTACTTCTAACTTTGAACATCCATGAAGGTCAGTTTCAGTTGTCTGTGTTTCTGAGTCGTGGGGTTCTTTTGTTGTTCCCCCTGCCCCTAAATTTAATTATCAATTTTGGTATTGCTGGCTGTATCTTAAGTGACTGCAGCTTAAATGCTACTCATATTTTCTTGAGCTTTACTGGAAAGAGGGTTAGTCTTTGAAACAGTTGATCTGCATTTGAAGATTTTCACATTCCAAGCAGCATGTTGAAAAAGAGTTATTAGTGCTAACTCTAAACAAAAATGTGGCTGCATTGGTTTTTATACCTGTGCTTGCGGACTCCATAGATCTTGTCCCATGCAGGATGTTTTATCCATTAGATGGGATATGCTGCATGTAATGGAAGGAGCTGTCACCTTTATGATACAGATCCCACTAGCCAGGCTGCTTCTGCCACTACAGCAAGACCAGAATATTTTTCAAAACTGTAATTTACCAGCTGTATGATGAGTGCTTGTACAGCTAATAGCTAAAAGAACATATAGCAACTGTGGCAATCTTGACAATTGACATAATTTTGCTCTCTGAATAACACTGCCTGTCTTTGAGACTGTTCCGAGAGCGTGGCACTGCTTTGGCTGTGAAGCACTGTGTGCACACTTCAGTGACTGCCAAACTTGCTCATAACCATTGTTCTGTGCCCATTTAATGTTTGAACTCTGGAGGACCGTGCCCTGTGACATGGGTGATTCCCTCCCCATGCTGAAGGGATATGTTGTCAAAGGACAGAAACATGAGTTGTCAAGCTGTGGTGCCACCCACTTATGTCAGTTGTGTCGTTGTGAAAGGATGGTGTCTGGGTACTCCAAGGTGCACATGCCTGCTGCTCAATGCCCTTCTTGCTGGGGCGCTCTGTGTGCCACGGCACAAAGCCAGTGATTTACAGCTACAGATGTGCAGAATGTGCAGTAGAACAGTAAGTGTTTCTAGCTACAGATGATGTTCACTCAAGAGTGCTACAGGAACTGAGATAGGAGATTGCTGAATGTATTAATAAAACTGCTAAAAATGGTGTCTAATCTTTTGGTTAGATCAGCCTTTGGCAGCAGGGGAGTGGAAGTTGTGAATAGAAGAACCCTGGCCTTTTAAAAAATGTCAGACTACTTCTCTGCCAATTTGATATTAGCTATAATAAAAGATGGGGCTGGTGCATATGAGAAAAAGCATTAATGAGAGAAGAACCAACACTGTTTTGTCTTGGGACAGTGTGCATATGCTAGAATAGTCTGAATGAGTCCGCTGATGTGGAAAAGAGATAGAGTTGAAAAATCTCTAAGAGGGTTTTTAGAGTTCAGAAGTATTTCTTATTAGGATATAGACTATAGGAACAGGTGGTCAGTTCTAACAGTGAAGAAGAGGCAGAGTGGCTCTCATGGAACCAATGCTGCTCTGCATAATCATAAATGATGTAAAAAAGTGAGTGAATAATAAAGCAAGGCAGGAATGCAAAATGATTCTAGTTACCTTTGATGATAGCTATATAGATTCAAGGACAGGACTTCACTTAAAGTTCTGTGTCAAACTTTAAGGCTCAAATAATAAACAGTATAAACACAAATGAGTGGGAGCAGAAGGACTTTGCAATATTGAGCATTTTGGCTGCATGATGATAGGTGGCATTTGGTATTGATTTGTGCAGATGTATTTAGCAGAGAAAAGTAGGGGAAAGTCCTCCACAAACTTCTCCAACATGACTCCTTCTTAAGCTTATTAAAATGCTTGAGGGTTTTCTCCATGTAGATACTGTAAATCTTGTTTTATTATTTACGTGCTGTTTTAACTTTTTAATCTGAGAATAATATCATTCTCCAGTTCAGCAGTTCTTGCAGAAAACAGTGATGACTTCTGTAGTTTGTTACATGAACTTGTTTCAGTTCAAAGGCTTTTATGCCTGGGCTGTGTAAATAATGCCTTGTGTGCAGTCCTCTGCCCTTCAGGAATGTCATCGATAGCACATTTTTAAAAATATCACTTTCCCTTCTATTTTTAACAGTATGCTTTAGATCCATTTTGATGCCTGGGACAGAGGACTACCTGAGTCGGGGTTTATCAGTGTAAGGCAAACACATCTGCCTGGCCTTCTGAGAATCTGATTTTATTCGTGCAGGGTTCTGCTTTTCTGGAAAAGTCAGCTGCTGTAATTGAATCCCACATTCTCTTAGTTTTCAAGGTTTATTATTGCTTTCTACCAGGGCCAGAAAATAGTTGCTTAACAGTCCTTTTGAGCCCTACTGGGTGAAACTAATCCGACTAATCCCTGCAGCATGAATAACTCTATTTCTATTTGAGGTTAAAATGGAAGTTTTGCAGAGTTTTCAGAGATGATTTGTTTCCATGTTTATTGGTTAATGTAGGGGTTTTGTTCTTGTTTTATTTTTAGGATTGCACTGTGGCTGACATGGAAGATAAAGTCCAGACTGTGGTGAGTTTGTTTCTGTTGAAACTCAGCTGTCTGCATTCATTTAGGTTGCTTCTATGCTGGCTATATTGACAACAGCTTTTCAGTCCCAAATGCACAAGCTTATCATGCGAGTAAACATTACTATGGCTTGTTTTGTGAATATTCTTTACCATAGAGGAAATCATTGAAATTTCAGCAGATAGATAGTATGTGTAATAGCACGAAGTCAAGTATTCCTAGAAGTTTCATTACACAGCTATTTTTCCAAGAGAAATTAACCTCAGATTTTCAAGGGAGGAGTAGTACTGTAAAATGATCACAGGCTAAATAAACCTGTTATGCCTGTGAAGTGCATTTAGCGCCTTAATAAACAGATGCTCTGCCTTATTATGCTTCTTCGTGTAAAAGAACTGCCCTGCCACAGAACTGAAGCTCTGGCTCTGTACTTGAGCTTGAGTTTCCAGGGTTGTTTGAAGCAGCCTTGTGACCAAATGCAGAGTGTAATGGAATGCTTTTTATATTTTGTAACAGTTAATCATCGCTTCCTGCTTTTGACATGAACCAGGCTGTGCTCTTTGATAAGGCCTTCCGGTAGCTCATAGATGCTTAGGAATTAAGTAGCACAATAACTAAAAATAATTTTGTTCATAAATAATGAGACCACGTAAAAGGGAGTTTTCTGCATCTTTCTTTTTCCATTTGTGCACACCCACACTGGAAGTAGGTATTGTTGTTTGGAATTCCCTTGTTTGAGCAGTTCCTCGCATTCACACTTAAACATTGTTTTGATTTATTTTATTGCTGCTCTATAAATCTGATGTAAAACAAAACAGAAAACGTTGGAGCTATTGTTTCCAGGGACCATTGTAGTCCAAACCAATGTCTTCCTATGACATAGCTACCCCCACATTCTGTAATTACATGTATCTACTTTGACCGAAGGATTCAAGCACCATGTGAAAGGTGACTAACCTTGCTGGTTCCCAAACTGTTTACGCCTAACTACTGTACTGTATACTAATCCTCTCTCCCCTCTCCTTTAAGCTTTTGTAACCTACTTTGAGTGTCAGCCTTGTTTCAGTTGATGTCAAGACGGAAAACACAGTGGGACATAATGAAATTTGTGTGTAGAGAGCGCACAGATTTTTTGACCTTTTTTTTTCTCCTTCTCTTTTTCATGTTTAATTAAACATTCTGATAGTTACATGTTCTACAAGGCAAAGCCATTCTGCCTCCAACTTTACTGACACACACGCCAAGGTCAGAATTAGCCTTTAGTTATAATGTTGGCTTAAGATCAGTTATGTTTTGGTCAAAAGGAAATATGAACCTTGCCTGTGTAAGCATTCCAGAAGAGGTCAGTTCAGAGGCACAGTAGAGAAAAGTACTGCAGAAGCACTTAAGTGCTGGATGTCGTACCTTATACTTATGGGAACAATTTACAGTTTTTCATGTTGTGCTGTATTTCTGCTATGAGAACACAGTTGGTCATGTGTCACAAAAAGTGATGTGCTGCCCACTGGCATATCTGCACAAAACCTTATACTGTGTTCTCATAGCAGAAATACAGCACAACGTGAATAGCTGTAAATTGTTCCCATAAGGAATCATCAAAATGTTTCAGTATTTTAATGAGTTGTATTTTGGTTAAAGCAAACAAACCCCAAACCCAATTTTTTTGCTGTGTTTTGTTTGTTATTTTTTTTAGACAGAGGATGTGTCAGCATCTGTTAGTGATAGTGAGGTGGCACTAATGGAAACAGGTTGTTTCTGTGTTTGCAGTAAGGATGCAAACATGCTGTAGAATTGATCTGTACAAATGACTCTTCTCTTTCAGTGGTTTTTAGAACTCATTTCCTTTACATCTTATGAAAACTGAAAGAGGAAAAAGCCAGGAGAGAATTTTCCTAACTGTTTTTTGTATGTTCTCATTGCAGGCCAAGACTTTAAATGGCATTTGTGATAAGGCCATCCGATCAGCTACGGACCCACTGATGAGCCAGTGTGCGTGTCTGGAGGAGGTCCACTTAACCAACATTAAACCTGGGGAAGGCCTGGTAAGAAGCAATTCTGGAGTGTCCTGATGTTCCCAGTGTTTAATAGGTAGCCCTGTGAGCCAATGCAAGTGTGTATTTATAATAAGATATTTCAAAACTGGAAATAACCTGTGGGGAAAAGAAAGAGGCATGAGGAGGAACCCTAAAGGTCAGTTGTCAGGTGGTGTGCTGGAGTGGCTGCTGGGGACAGATATGCAAATTAATAGGCTTGATCCCAAATATAATTTCTGATTCTAAATTGTTGAAGATTTGTGTGTTAAGCAGGATACTGGAGAATTTACAAATGCTTGTGAAGCTAATAGTTTTGTTTTTTCAGGTTACTGTAACCACTGATTTTTCTAGGGGGGCTGGGAGAAGGAGAAAGTAATGAGGAATGATGTTTGTGTTTTGAAAGATGTTTTTTTATGTGTGTTTATAGCAAGATTGAGATGAATATGAGAATTTTGGAGGTTTGCTGTTAGCAGGAAAATGAGAATTTTTAAAGTGTTTGGTGGCCACGTCACGTTACTGACTGTTGTTCATTCAGTGAATTCTGCTTAGCTGAGTGCTGGTTATGAGAAACTTAATTTGAAATCTTGTTGGATTTTCTGCCTAGGGAACAGATGTGTTAGAATGAGTTGGAGGGAATTTAAATTGTCACGTGCATTTCCATTCACCCCTAGCCCTGAGGGCAGGAGAGATGAACATTTTTAGAGAAAGCTGCATAGTCTTACTGTGCTATATAGTTTTACCTAGACCAGTGGATTTGACTGAATCAGTCATGCATTCTTGAAATTATGGGAACCTCTTTGTTAATGCACAAGCAGCAATGAAGCAGAGTCAGTCTAGCTTGGTCTAAGTAAGAAACAGGGAGGTAGGTGCACCCAACTGGATGCTGACAAGAAAACAGGCAGGGAATTGGCTGGAGAGGAAGGGTCAAAAAGATCATCTATTTTTCCACCTACTTTTGAAGCAAGTGTGGTAACTTCAGGTAGCTAAGCTGCTTTCAGCTCCTGAGGAACTTCCAGTTCTGAACTTCTCAGTGTGAGCGTTCCTAACAACAGATGTAGAATGGAAAAGCAGATACATATTTGTTCATAAATGATGAAACCAATGTGCTGGTCACCTATTGTGGGGAAATCTATGTAATTCTTAGTTAATAACCTGTTTATGATTTTTAATTTGGTGCTCTTATAGTCAACACCCACTTCATCGAGTTTGTCCTTGTATTCACACTCAGCATGAAGATACAGAGCCACAAATACTTTGCTGGAGCTTGTAGTGCTTATGTAAGCTATGTGGTTATAAGGCAGTCTGTATATTGACTTACCAAAAGAAGCTGTAAAAGAATGTCAGCAATACTTGTAGCCCACCTGTGTCAGTCTGCTCTGTATGAAGAGAACTGGTGGCCACCTAGTAAAACCTGTAATTCTCTAGAGCAGTCTGGGTAGTAAGGAAATACAGTTCTGTTCAAGGCCAAAGACTGACAAGGCAGCAAAACCAGCAGTGTTTGGTATTACCAACTGACAGTGTTCCTAAGTCTCATTCCATATACTAGGTGTTTTAAGTCATTATAAATATTAAAATTAATTACACTAAAAGTGAAGAAGTTTAGAGTGTTGTAATATTAGACCACGCACTTTTCTAGGGAGAATATATGGATTGTTAACTGGTTTTAACAATGTTTTGAGTCTGTTGCCAACAGTGCTTTAATCAGATAAGTTACGTGGTTTGTTTTGCCTTAAAACTTGTTTTTCATTTTTTCCTTATATTTAGGGAATGTACATCAAATCAACTTATGATGGATTGCATGTAATTACTGGAACTACGGAAAACGTAAGTGAAGCAAATGTAGATTAACTCAGACAGTAGCTTTGACTGAGTTAGTTCAACTTACTACTTTTTGTTATTTTAGATATGACTTGCATGGTATTACCTGCTTTAAATACTGCATGATGCATCGTTTGTTTATCCACAGTTTGTAAATATTTTGTGCCTGCATGTTTCACTGTTAGTCCGATTAAACCAGTTTCTGCAAGTACACAAATTAGTTCAAATGCTTGGCATTAAAGTAATTGCTTTAATAAGTTACTGTATCTGCTGTTCTGAGCCCTTATGGTATCTTGTTTAACAAAGTCTTGGATGTATTTGCTCTCCACTTGCAAAGGCAATCTCCCCTAATGGGAACATTTAGGTGGTAGTGTGCTAAATTCAGTAATGAGTAATGAAATCAATGAGCTGTCCTGTGGCAAAATTACCTTGCAGAGCAAAAAGACTATGAACAACTAAGACTTTAAGAGTGGTCAGCTGAAAGGAAATAGTTGGCAAGAGAGGCACCTAGTTTTTACTGCAGGTGGTTGCTCATTTTATTTGTACACTGTGAGTCCTTTGTAGCTGAGAGTTTATTGAAGGCTTCTGGGCAGCCCCTGAAGGAGTAGACCTCTAGCCAGCAGCTGAGGCTGGCAGGTGATGCTGTGGTGTTTTCAAACAGGCTACTGTACAGGAGCAGTGACTGAAAGAAAAAAAGAGCAGAGAAACTTGGCTTTTGCAGCAATGCTTTTTTTTTGTGAATAGAAAAGAACCAGTGGTTCTAGTTGTTCCCCTGCCAGGACCAGGGACCAGGCAGGAGAGGGTGGAAATCTGTGCTTGCAGTACAGAGTGCAGAGTGAAAGCTTCTACAGCTTTTATGCTATTGTCCTGGCATAACTCTGTATAGGATCTGCCACAGAGACCAAGTCCACTTTTGCAGCAATTTTAACATCTGATAGATGCAAAAGAATGTAATGTTGACTGCTGACAAGCTGCTTCTGCATGTAAGTCTTTTTTTTGGGTCTGTATTCCTTCTGTAGCTTTGAGTGTTGACTGAAGTGTCTGCTTTTTGTTATCAACACTGGTTCTTCCTTTGTGGAAACTTCTTCCTTTGGAGCAACAGAACTTGAAAAGTGACTGAGAGATCTGCGAAGAACTGATGTCTTTATGGTGGCGTGGTATCATTTAGATGACCCAGGCTGGATCTTAGCTCAATTTTCTTGCTAGGTTTGGAATGGTATTTTAGTAGCTATCCCCAGGAGCTGGTGTATGGGAATGCAATGGAATTGCACCTCTGAATTGACAGTACTGAACAACAGAAGAACTGGGGAAGTCC
The DNA here is from genome assembly GCA_013397755.1 of Cnemophilus loriae. Classification (NCBI taxonomy): domain Eukaryota; kingdom Metazoa; phylum Chordata; class Aves; order Passeriformes; family Corvidae; genus Cnemophilus; species Cnemophilus loriae. The sequence goes on along the minus strand of VZTF01009274.1, from coordinate 478,413 downwards.
ATTTGGTATGAGTCAGCCAAGAGGATTCTTGAGTTATGCCATCCTAGGTGTGACTTTGCATGTCACGTTGGTCTAGAGCTAGACTTTGCTCTTTCCTCTGTTCTCACAGTGTGATCCCAGTGGCTGTGCTGTGACCTGTCACTTGCTGCAGGAGTTCTCTCTGAAAGGGTCCCTCACCCTCCCTCAGGCGAGCTGCTGGCCACCCAAAGGACAGCTTGAAATGAGCTTTTTTTTCCCCACAAACTTGACTCTGGCCCAGCATTTTTTTTCATGATCTTGGTTGACTCCTATATATGCAGCTTTCCACAGAGGCATTTCCTCTCAGAGGAAGCAAGAAGACAATGAAGGAATGGGGTTACTCATGATAGCTGAAGCCTCCCACAAATTCCCCGTGTTTTCTTCCTTTGTTACACTGTTTATTCTCACAGTTCTTTCTCATAACAAAGTTACTTGAGGTCTAAAGGTGTGATGAAGTGGAGAAGGGAGTCCTTAATCCCAGTGCTTAGTTATGGAGTCGTTAGGAAGAGCTGGCCTGCTGCCTGGTGGTTACTCACTGGGTGGGGAGAATGGGAGGAGGAGTTGTTGTCCTGTGATCAGGGTGAACCATGTACCAAGGTAGCGTGTCTGTGTGCTTTGGGTGTTGTCAAGGCTGGTAGGAGTTGGTGTGTTAAAGCAGTGAGAGTGTTTTTAATAACTGCAGCAAAGGCTGGTGCATTGCCGCAGCTGTTGATAAATCTAAATATTGACATATTTATCCATTCCTTGCTTATGGCTCCTCAGAGCTTAGGTTTTGTTCCAAGAAAAGTGTATGTTAAAGCCTATTATTATTAGATAGGTATTTGAAAAATACCTGTCTATGCACATTTGACTTGTGCAAACATGTATTTTTATCTGCTGACCTTGGTGACTCAGGCAGGCAGTTTCACGTTAAAGTCAGAAGCTTTTATTTACATTGGAAAACAAAAAGGGAAAGTGCAAAGGATCTATTTTGTGGATTGGAGGGGTTTTGTTCCTTTGTTCTGTACATTAAAAGTCTTAATGGATTTTTTTAAAATAAATTTACATTTGTTTGAAAGATGTTTAAGACGGTTGTTGTGTTTGGGCAGAAATCCTCTTCAGTCTTCTTCCATTACTGTCTGAAACTAGTACAAACTGGAGGGAAAAGGAGAGTGGAGGCTGCCCCATGACTTAAGTACAATTTGCCCTGTAACAGATGGAGGCTATGCCTTCTCTCTTCCCCTTTAGTTCCCCCAGTATAAAAGTAAATAGTTAGATTAATTCTTCTGCATTTCTCAAGTCATCAGCAGATGTGAAAATTATGTATAGTGAAGAGCATTGCTGATGCAACCTTTGACTTAGCTTGGTGGGGGTTGTTATGGGAGGGAGAGAGACCTGCTGCAGCACATGACTCTTGTTTTCCTCTTTGTAGTCCCCTGCTGATCGCTCTCAGAAGATTCATGCTGGTGATGAAGTGATTCAGGTTAATCGGCAAACTGTGGTGAGTAACTTGCAGCATTACAGACCTTCCCTTATGCTTGCTCTGCACCACAGGTGCTGAGTGGATGGGGTCAGGAGGCGAGTTTGACATTGAGGTCTGGTGTTTTTCTGGTGACATGTCTGAGGCTTTTTAGCATTTTGTTTTCAAGACAAATTTTATTCTTTGTAATATTTTGATAAAATAAATATACAATATTTCATGTTTAAATGCTTTACGCATCATATTAAAATAGTTCATGTTGCATTTATGACCTGTTTTAAAATGCCTTGTTACAATCCACTGAAATGCAGATAAAGAGCTTTAAAAAGCCCCCCCAGTAATTTGCAAATGGTTGTCCAATCATTTGCATCTGGGAACTTGGATGTAATGATTACAGTTTTACTTGGCACAGGTAAGCAATACCTTCTAATGTGAGGAAAAAACTTGACAAAAAAAGTTCGCTGTGAATCCCTGTGTTAGTCAATTTGAGCATATCCATATGTCCTTCTAGGACTGGAACTGAGGTATAAAGAGCACTGCTTGATATCTCAGTATTTAGTTTACAGCTTAAGTAGAGAACTTCCTTGGAAAGAAAATTAAGAACCTTGCAAAAAATGAGTTTTCTGATTTTTTTCCTTAACTCTTAAAATGGCTTTTTAGGATCTCTTCCAGGTTCATGTTAAAACAAACAGTTCGACTTGGGGGATTTGGGTTTTTCTTATGTGTTTGCTTTCAGAGAAGAAATGCTAAATAAAAGGTATCATTATTCTCTTGCAGGTTGGATGGCAACTAAAAAATCTGGTGGCAAAGTTGCGAGAGAATCCTGCTGGAGTTAGGCTGCTTCTTAAGAAACGTCCTACTGGCTCCTTTCATTTCACTCCTGCTCCACTGAAGAACCTGCGCTGGAAACCACCCTTGGTGCAGGTGAGAGCCTGCCACCTTCTCTCTGATCTCAGGATGGGAATGCCCTGGTTGCAGCTTGAAAAAAGAGAAATCCCAGAAATGCTCCAAAGTACTCACGTTTGAGTATAGGTCAAGGCAGGTTAGGTGAAATGGCTGTCCTCCTATGGTTCCTAGATAAAAGGGAAAATGTTCTTCTCTTTTTCTTTTTTTTCCTTACAACCAGATAATGCCTTCTTGGTACACAAAGGGACTAGGTGTGCTGAACATTTTAATCAGTTTGTGTGCCACTGGGAGAACTTATCTGAGGCAAAACTGCTGATATGTATGGAATTCCTCAGCATGGAGCAATAAATAAATGCTTTCTCTATTTATCACAGTAATGTGTTTTTGCTGAAATAACTTAGATTATTCCATATATTTGTCCTCTTTTTCGTCTGGTGAAGAGTGGAAAAGAGAGTTTTTCAAGAAATCATTTACTTGTTTAAATAAGATTTGGTTGTTGGACAACTCACAGATGGGGTACTGAGCAGACAGAGAAAGTGATGTTAGTAATTCTTAAATAACCATGTTGAGGAATGGCATTTTGTATGAGGAAGCTTGGGGCTTAATGCTTGCAGGAGGAAACAAACTAGCTGAATTTGAATTAATTACTTGGAATTAATAAAACCAGGAGGAGTTCCCCCTCCTCCTCCTGTTGTGATACAGGTCTCCATACAGCTGTGGGGAAAATTTAAACCTGTGAAATACTGGTGGTTATCACAAGTCTCCATGAAAGCAGATTTTTCTCAAACTGGGTAGATGTATACTTGACTATTTGTTCATCCTTCCTTTCACCAATGCATGGGTCCTGTTTTTGTGGCATCGTGCCTGACATGTACCTCCAGTGTGAAGAGCTGGGGTGAGCTGGCTTGTAGGCTATGCCAAGCAGCGTTTCCTTGGGGGAGGGAGTGATTGGAGAAGCTTTTTTATAGTTCTGGGTTTCACCATACTGACCAGTAGAAGGCAGAAGCTTGTGCAGGAGTGCCATTAACAAAGTGGAGAGGCCCTTGTCAAAAAGAGGAGAGTGCAGTTCTCTTGCCTGACAAAGGTGAAAGTGTCTTTGAAACCTTTTCCCTCCTATAGGCAGACAGGAACCTGGAAAGATGCTGAGAATATATAGAAGTGAGCTGCAAAGATGAGCAATGTCAAATCTATTTTTAATTTGCTTCCCTGGCCCTAGTTATATCCATTGATCCAATCTATGGTGAACTTTAATATATTCCTGTCTGTGCCTCAGGCATTGGAGTGTATAGAATAAAGGTAACATATGCCAGCTTCACAAGGCTTGAAAATCATATCTGTATTTAACAAATTTCATTCTTTTAATGCACCTAAAAATAGAAGAGGGGGTTTTGTCTCAGTTGCTTTTTTTGTCTGTGGAATTTACAGGAAAAATAGAACTGGAAAGAGCAAAATATTCTTGAGCAATGCATTACCCATGATAGGACTTGTGTAGGAGGGCCTGTAAAGCTAGCCAAAACTGGGGGTGGAGGAAAATGTAGATTCTAAGAGTTGTTAAAGTGGTCGTACATCACAGAGACAGTAGTTCACTAGGGGCTCAAAATTGTGCTATTGATTACTAAATTATCTTTTTGTGAATGATGAATGAATGTTCCGATGTTTGATAGTTGTCTAAAATTTCAGACCAGTCCTCCACCAGCTTCAACTCAGTCACCAGAAAGCACCGTGGATACCTCACTGAAGAAAGAGAAGCCGGCCATTTTGGATCTGTACATACCCCCTCCACCAGCTGTTCCCTATTCTCCTAGGTATGCAAACAAACGTGCACTGCTGAACAAAAACCTCCTGCATGGCACTTGTTTCTGAGCTGGCTTGCTGTTAAGAGCTCTGTGCAGATTAGCTTGAGGAAGCTGCAAATCTCAAACTTTCTTCTAGCTGCCTAAATGAGTTGGATTGCTTAAACTTATGTTTAATTGCATAAACTACCAGGATTGTAACAGATTTTATTACTAGAAGATTATTGTGTTCCACGTAGATCAGAATTGTTCCCAGAACATGAACCGATGTCATCTCTGGTTTTGTTGGGGAGTTATGTTTCTGACACTATTTAAATCAACTGCACACAGCAAGAAGTAATTTTTGTCCCTAACATTTTTCACTGTTGGATTTTTTCTTTTTTAGAAAGTTGAGTAACTGTTGTGGGAGTTAGGATAGAAAAGAATGTCACGTTAAATGACACCTATCAAGTTAAATTTTTAAACTTGCAAGTTGTTTAAAACAAATATGTTCCCACTAAAGGGAAGAGAGAGTCAATACATCAACTTTCATTTTTTTATCCTGTGGTGTAAGCTACAAAAATGCAGACCTGTGTGCACAGGGGGAGGGGGAATGGTGTGTATGGTAAGGCTGACTTGTTTGTTCTCAAGTCCATGTTGACTCATGCCAGAACCCTGCCAGCTGATCTGGGAATGTGATGGAAAAAAGAGTTTTCAGGCAAGACATGAAAGGCAGGCATGCTTTCTGGCCTTCCCTGACATTTTAGGTTATGTGTAGATAGCCCAGGACAGAAACTGTGACCTTTTGCTGCAAGCCACATGGGAAGGCACTTGCCTCCCATCATGTAAGGGCTCATACAGAGACAGAGGTTGTATTACTGCAGTTTTTGGGGCAGGACTGGGAGGGGGGCTTGGCTAGTTAGGGTCTCTTTACTGAAGTTAGACCCACCTTGACCTGCTCTGTCCCTGCTTTTATGGTTACACATGCTCAGTTCTTATTAAAGAAACCCTAAATCCTCAAATCTTTTGGCATGATAACAAGCATATAGGTTTAGCAGACGAATGCCTTAGTCTTTTCTTCAAATAATTAAATTTCAAGCACACTGGTGGATTATGTCCATGTGCTCAATTTTTTTATCTTTCCTAAAGAGAGACAAAATTATATCGAGCTTCAGATGCCTTTAGACCTAAATCCTTGTTAAAAACAAAGGAAATCGCAATACAAGCTATAAAACTTGTCCTGGATTATATGTGGAAAGGGAAAGGCATCTTGACTTTGACTTTTAAAGAAAGCAAATGTGAGAAGCTGTGGCAGGCAGGAAGGGGAGAAAGGACCATTCTTTTGCCTTCTGTTTTGCCATTTATATTGACCCCTGCATGTTTTGCTTTTCTCTTGAAATTGTGTTGCATTTTTGTGATGGACTTATTTTTTTTTTCCCCTCATCATCCCATTCTCTTCCCATCCTCGCACGGATCTCCTCTGCTCCACACTGAGAGGCAGAGAGCAGTGTTTGGTTTCCCTCCCCATGGCACAGTCTCCACATGGTGGTGGTGTAGGAGAGCTCTCCACATATATACATTTCTGGTGTAACACTTGAGTGCTGTTTTTGGTCTCTGCAACTCCATAAGTAGCTCCTTCCTATTCACTGAGCTGTGGCATTGTTCTTGATGGAGAGCTGGACAAGTGGGATGTGCTGTCCAGGGACTGCTATGAATACTGGGCTATATGTGTGCTTAGACAGTCAGCTGTGTTTTCATGCCTGACTTGGCTAATGGTTGCTTCAAACAATGAGACTGAAACATGTAGAAAGGGGAAAAAACCTCCAGGCAACTCTTAACTTGAAGGGTAGCTTCTCTTCTAAAAGTACTTGTGTAATTTAATCAAAATCATATATATATCTATATATATGTGTGTATATATACACACACATACACACACTATGAATCTGTGACTGAAACTCTCAAGGAGGGAGAGAGAAGGTGGTAAATATTCTGTGACAGTTATTGGACTCCTACAATGACTGAAAGGCAGAGTCCCCCAGATGGAGGTGATAGGTGTTACCATTACACATCCAGAGATAGATAAATTTTTGTAGCACTCCTGAGCCACAACTATGTACTGAGCAGGCAGTGAATCAGGGGCCTTGATACCCTTGGGACAGAAAGCTTTTATTTAGCAAAATCTTTTGCTTACAGTGGAGCCTTTAAGTTATCAGTGTGTTAAATTACTGGCTCATTAAGAGTGAATTAGCATGACAGCGGTAGCTTTCTTTTCTCCTTGTTAAATATAATGAAGTCTTCTATTACCTGACTTGTTTAGGGTTTTTTCCAGCTTGTTTGCTGCACAATGCCAGTTGTCACTAGCATGACTGGGTGCTAGAAGTATCTTTCAAACCTACTCATGTCTGTAGCTTTAAACTCCTTCAAGCCACTGACTGAAGTGACATGTCCTTTCAGAGATGAAAAGGGGAGCTTTTTCTATGGAGGAGGCAACAAACGCAGTCAGCCACTACCTGGGTCCAAGGGTGCCGAGTCTCCCAATTCTTTTCTGGATCAGGAGAGCCGAAGGCGAAGGTTTACTATTGCCGATTCAGATCAGTTGCCTGGGTATCCCGTGGAAGTCAATATCCTGCCAGCCAAGATGAGAGAAAAAACACAGTCCTACGGTGAGTTCATTCTACTCTCATTATCATTGTTGTGGTAAGGGCATTGGTCAGTCTAAAATGATTTGTCTTAGAAAACTGCTCATCAGACTTGATTGATATTAAGGGCATTTGTGCAAATTGTGAATGTGAATGAAATTCTGCATCTGAAATAACTTCTCTTAAATGTTGTTATTTCTTTAATGAATATCATTCAGCTGGGCTCTGCTGCTACAGAAAGCCATTTACATGTGTGTTTTGGTTATCACATTATGTCCACTCCTGCTCTAAATGAGCAAGAGGGTGGCTGTTTAATCTCACAACATTGATTTCTTACATGTCATCAGTGGAAGTATTTTCAAATATTCTTTTTTTCTGCAATTTGAACTCCTTATTGCTTATCTCTCCCATTGTTTAACTGGGAAAAGCAAAAATTTAAGAATTGATTTCCTCAACTTTATGTAATTCCTCATAACCTTCTATGTTGTCTCTAGGAAAACCTCGTCCTTTGTCAATGCCTGCTGATGGAAGCTGGATAGGAGCTGCAGAACCCTTCTCTAGGCCACGAGGATCAGGGAGAAAAGGCAAGGTTTTAGGTTTTATTCTCTTCCTCTCCAAAATTTCCTTGGGGTGAACTGCATGAAAGTGTTTAAATTAGAAATGGAGGATTATGGTTTGCATGTTGCTGAACTGATGCAAGGCGGCCATTGTTGGGTTTAGCAGAAATGCCAGGTGATAATTGTGAAATATTTGAGGCTATTCAGTGATGAGAATCAAATCTTCTGCTTTAGACTTGCAGTGAGCATTAAAAGTTAGCTAGAATGACTAGGGCAGATCTGTACTTGTGACTTTATAGCACAGGTTTACAATTTTGCTCTTGCACACAGCCCTTTCCCTTTCTACTGCATTTAATATTTATCGTGAAACTACTTTTTTGCTAAGTCTTTCTTTTTGTTTAGCTCACTGTGGAGGCTGTTGAAGAAGCAAGCTCGTTCACAAAATGTAAAACGTAGGGCCTTTTAGGAGCTGCTTTTTGCTGCTGCTGCTGTTAGAAAGCAGCATATTCTGCAGGCATCACTGAATGGGAGAGAGACAGAAGCTCATAACGTTGGGTGTTCGGTTGGATGCCTTTTTTTACTTCCCACACTCAGTCCTCCTCCCACCCTCTTTTGCATCTGAAAGACTATTTGAGTCCTGTTAGAGTGGGAATTACTGATGACTAGTTTATTCTTGGAATCCATTATTAAAGCTAGTGTCTAATTCTAGGTAAAACCAAAGCTGGATTCTACTATTTTCATGCAAAAGTAGAAGTTGATAATGAGAAGCATCAGCCTGGTGGGATACTAACCGAGCAATCACCAGGTGGCAGGGCTGGTTTTTGCGTGTGTGGTTTTTTTGTTTGGTTTTACCTTTTGTTTTGTGTTGCCTTTTTTTAATACTTGAAAGGTACCTAAGTGCTGCAGGTTTGTATTTAAGCTGTTCTGGATTAGAACCAAAGGCCTGGCCAGTCCAGTAGGATGTCTTTAGCAGCTGCCTTGGTCAGGGAAGAGTAAAAACAGAGAAAGCATCACAAATCACTGGTCAAAACCAGGGAGGGAAGTGCTTACATCTTCACCTGCAAAATTAATTTCTCTTGTCCAGAGTAATATTTGTAGCTTTTAAGTTACTCCTGAGTTACATTGGGAAGTATATGGATTCAACTCTGGTCTCTTCAGCATTTTGAATAACACGTTAGAAGAAGGTTTGTTACATCTCACCCGTGATAATAATTTACATGAAGGTAGTCTGTACTAACATTTTTGGTGTGTGTGAATCTGGAATATAACAGTCAAATGGTGTCTTCTCTGTGTATGGATTTATTTCTTTATTCATATTACTTAAAAAACATTAAAGATGTAAACAGCCATGAATTTATTGACAGCTACTTATGTCTAGGTGTTTTATGAACAAAAACCCAGATCTAGGCATTTGAAGTGTAACCAGAATACTTTTATAAAAATAGAAAATGTTAATGGAGGGTTTTGAAGTCAGCAATAATTGGTTTTCCTCCTCCTGTTTGTACAGGTGAAGATGTCCTCTGCAGGTACTTCAGCAATGAAAGAATACCTCCAATCATTGAGGAAAGCCCCTCCACACAGCACCCTCTCTCCAGGCCAGTGTCTGAGAAGCAGTTAGTGAGAGGAACGGATTATATTCGAGGCAGCAGGTGTTTTATGAATACAGACCTCCATAACAGTGCAACAATTCCTTTTCAAGAGGAAGGTGCTAAAAAATCATCGGTTACATCATCCACAAAATCCTCCTCGGCAGAGCCCTCGCTGCTGGTCAATTTGCTCACGAGACTGAAATTGTTGACTCAGTGATTTGTCCCCAGCGCTGTTACCAAGTGCCTTTACTTGTTGGTCAGACTTCTCTACTTTGCAGCTTAACTGACACGCAGTGACTAATGCGGTATTCTTTTCCTGGAGAATCTTACATTTTTGCCTTTATGTTTGTCATTTTTGATGGATCAGAGGGTTTTGTAGTGCAAGGAGGGAAGAAAGATAAAGATCAAGTTCCTCTTCCTTGCCGAAAACTGAAGGCATTTATTCCCATGGAAATGATAAAATTTCAGTGAGGTAGAGGCCACACATGACCTGGAAAATGCGTAATGACTCAGAGGAAAGCATTGCATTACTGTGAAGTCCAGTGGCACTTTAGTTGTCTGAATGCTCAGAGGCTGGTGCGACTGGCTGGGTGTCAGAGTATGCAGAGCTCACAGAAGTTGTCACTCTCCTGACTGGGAAAATAAGCAGGGAAACAGCAGTTTTGTGCAACGTAGTGATGCTGTTTCAAGTACTGCATGAGATCAACCTTGTGAGGAAGAAGTAGTTGTGTTACTGTTCTTTCTCTGATATCCAGAGTTCCTATGAAGTCTTAGGAAGAGAGTTCTCTTATTCAGAGATTTTAGAAAGTTGGACTAATTTAATTATAAATCAATCCAACCTTATATATATAATCTATTTTATTGAAGTCACAGTACAAATAAGGAGCACTGAACAACTGCAGTGCTCATCTGTAAAGGTGTATGGATTGTTACAACATGCCAAGGAAATGCATCTGTAGAGGTGGTAAAAGAATATATATTTTTTCCTTAATTGTTTAAGAATGACTTGCTGTTAACCAAAGTAACCTTTTAAAGACAGTCCTGTTGGACTTACGAGAACTTTTACAGTGGTTCAGTTTTTGAATGATGTGATGTTTTTATGACAAATACGTGCTATCATACACTACAATTGTAAGACATCTTGCTATTTTCTATATAGCTCTAATTTTTACCCCTCCAGAATTTTAAAGTAGCATTGGGTATTTTGGGAGGCAAATAAAACTTGTTTAACAAAAGAGGAGGATATTAAAGAGATATTGTTTAAGAAGGAATGTACATAAGATTGTTAGTATGCAAACAGTTGTGTTTAAAGTTATTTAAATGTTAAATATAGTTGTATATATTTTTACATTTAAACAGATAGAGTTTGTACCTTCCTGTATTGAAGTATTGGGCACAGCTTAGTCAAATGAAAAGAAAATAAGATTTTGTATTACCTTCTAATTATGAGACTAACTATTTTTGTAGATGATACATTGCCAACAGCCTTTACTCCTTTGGTCTTGCTGGAAAGAAGGATTTGTATTTAATAATTGGTGAGGAAAGAGGGAAGTTAAATGCTGGTTTGCACTTAGGACGGGGGCAGGAATCACATGTGATAACAGGAGTGTTAAAATCACACTGTAATTCTGTCTGTGAAGATGTCACCATTCTGCTGCAACAAGCTTATGAAGTTGTGCTACAGCCCTGCAGAGAGAGACAGGGTGTTTAATTCACTTCTCAATTAATTATGTTTGACTGTGACTCACTAATGACTGGGGGTGCTGGTTTGGACCTTTCTGATCAAAGCAGATATGTCTGTCTTGTGCCACTCTCCTCCACTCCCCGAGATGGCAGCCTGTACTAGAGACGTGACCAGAACTGCTGCTGTGCAGTCGAACCCTATGACAGTTTGGTCCTGCCTCCAAGCGAAGGGCTGAAACTGCCATGTTGTAGGCTCTGTGGTGTAGTGCAGCCCAGCCTCAAAAAGGCTGAACTGTTCTAAAGACGTTGTCTAAACAAGGCTTTTAAAATGGAAATTCTGCTCATCTTCAATGTTGTGTTTTCTCTACTTTAAAAATGAATGAGGGCTGTCATGCTTAACTTCTTTTTGTGTATAGTGAATAAACAGGATGCTCTACAGTTTAGGGGTAAAAAAAAGTCCCACAGGTCTAGGAATAAATCACAGCTGATATCCTTCTGGCTTAACCTGCAAAAAATTCTGCTATTATGCAAAAGCTTGGCTCATCTCTTGATTTTGAAGGTACACGTATCTGTCCGACCAAAAACTGTATCTAAGCCAACTTCCCTGATAAGTAAAACATACGTTTCCAGATATCCTGCCATGGTGCAGTACTCCACAGTACTCTGAATACTCTGTCACTGTGGCAAAACAACACAGTTAACTGGAAAAGATCACAGACCCCACAAAAATGGAAAAAGATATTTAGTACTTACGCATATATGTATAGTGACGAATGTGCACTTTTGAAATATTGAGCAGGCTTCTGTTGTAGTCTGTAGAATATGTAAAAGCCAATACCTTCGGTTTCTCTTACATAACCATTGCAAAAAAATCCTATTTTGGATGGTAATGTGTGAGAAGAAATAAGACAAAAATGAACACTAACTGCTTGTAGAGACAGAGTGCAGGGCAATTCTGCAAGCCCTGTGTTTCCTCTAGTATTATGGACAATTAAATTAATCAGTGTTTGAATTCTGGATGACCAACAGAGGTGGACACAGTACTGAGAGTATTATACTAATTTTGTGCTAATCAATGAGCCAATAACTTTTCCTTCCTCGCAAGCAGGGCTTGTTTTAAAAGCAAAACACTCCATGCTCTTGGTGCTCATTGAACAGAAAGGAGAGAAAATAAAAATCCAAAACTTAACCAAACAAGGAAACAGATGGTGAAGACTAGCTTTATAGTTGGAGAGGATAAAGAATTTTCTTCTTGCATAAATGTTTCTTTTGTCCAAATCTTGTGTCCTGTTTTATTACACTGCCACGAGGTAGTCTTCACAAACTGCTGTGTACCTTCAATCACATCCTGAATAGACCAAGTTAAATCTCTCACAGGCTTTAGCTTAGATGTTGATGAATTCAGCTCAAACTGGGTTTTTTGCAGATTTTACTTCCCTAGGAGCTTTCCTGCATTCATCATTCAATTTTTGGAATATCTTACACATGATCTGGGCAGGAAGGCTTGTGCGCATGCATTCTGAGAAATGCCTTTGCCAGCAGGATTGGTATCTCAGAGGAATGTGAATGTTGGCTTCTGCTTGTGTTTTCTGCACTAAAATGTTCATCCCCCAGTTTCCACCATACATCCTAGTGCACCATCTCAAAGTATGAGATAGAAATGCTCATGGACAACTGGAAAGAAGTGTTATGTCCTTTGGAGTAACCTTTGTCCTGCTCTACAGCTGTGGCTTCTTTCTTCTCTGTAGCCTGAGCTTTACTTTGCACATGCTGTGGTTACGGAGCACATGCTCTTTGTGGCTGTCACATAGGAATGCTTTTGTCTCCTTGCAAGCTGTAAGGTTTTTATAATGGACAAGAGCTCTTGAGGAAGCCACTGACTTAACTCAGCATATTCTGTGATTCACTTAAAATGTAGGAAGAGCACTCCAAAAAAGCTCCGTTTGGAGAATGAAGAAAGAGGGGCCAGGCAAAGCTAAATGCATGGGTCTGTGTTGTGTCGAATGCTGCTTCAGCTGTGTGGCAGTAACTCTGCAAAGAAAACACTCCACACAACTGCAGCATGTACATTTGTTTCTACTGCTACATTTGTATGATGCTAGAATATGAAACAAGGGCAGTGTTTCAAAGTAGTTATATATAGTTCCACACACCACACTTGAGCTGTAAGATGTATGACAAAAGCAGTCAAGAGCTGCTGTCGGTGTGTAGTTTCACCAAATTCTGCTGCCTGTGCTGCTGCTGCATCAGTTTAAAATAGTAACCTCTCTTTATCCTGTTGCCTGCACAATACAAACCCAGCTCTCTGGCAAGTCCCTAACCGTCAGTTTTGTCGTCTTTTGTGATAGTTAGCAACTGCTGGGAAGATTGTATCATTCCCACAGGGCCTCGTGCCCTGGTCCAAAAACTTAGTTAGTTTGGGTTATTCTGGACTTTGTCTAAAAGTGGAAAGTCAAATTTAAAAACAATATTACTAGTCCAATATCACTTAGAGTTGGGATTTTTTTTTTTTTATGCATACTAAATATGAAACATGCAGGAGTTGTCTGTTGCACATACTTTGCCAGTGGGAGAAAAAATGAGGATTACATACTCAGTGGAGGAAAAAACCCCAGTCCTTTGGCTGTCCTCCAGTTACTGCCAGTGGGAAAAATGTGTTTGTTTTAACATGACATGTAATAGATGTAAACATTTCTTTTTAAACCTCCCTGTGTGGTCACCTCAGTTATTCAGGGTGATGTAAGCCACTGACTTTCTGCCTTAAGTGGTTATGGAGTTAACCCAATATATTTTTTTGGGAGAGGGCAAAGATATCTTTTCTTAGGCAATTACATGATTGATTAACAGGGTATGGAGACAGAGGAAATAAGGATAAAATAAGTTCCAGAGCCGAGCGCCGAGTTATGGAGAGAATCCTTGGGGTTGGTTTATGAGTGTGGTTTGTGTTTGTTCTCTGGGCTCTGGTGAGGGTGAATATTCTCTATGCCAGACAGCAGTCAAGGAATCAGAGGACAAGGAATCCAGATCACTGTGCCAATTTCAGCAGCGAGAAGTAGTTGCTTGGGCTTTTTTTGGTTTGTTGGTGGGTTGTTTCCAACACCCCACGCCCTCCTTGGTAAGTGTAGCCCTCTTTCAGTACAAATGAGCCAGAGTAGGAACTGTTGAAATGTACCTGTGGAGGAAACCTGACAAAATCCTAATGGAGCACTGGGCCGTGCTTGCTGATGGCGCTCAGCCACCACATGTTTAGATGTGCTCTGGGAGGGCCTTTGCAGGTAAAGAGCCTCAGACCCTTGTGACCTTTGCTTAGAGGCTTTTTTGTTTGGGCAGTATTTACTGAGAGGCATGAAATATGCCACAGTCTAAACTGATACTTAATGTTTTGACCCTGTATTTAATTTTTTTCCAAGTAATTGCATGCTTCTCAGTGCTATTTATTAATGTGTTTTCCTCTTTCATCCCCCATTAGCTGTTTTCAGTACAAATCTTTCTAATGAAATCCTCTCGTATTTCCAGTGAAAATGTTTGTAATGCCAAGTAGTCACAAGTGAGCCATAAAATTTTAATCTGTAAACTGTAAAAGAACCCCAACCAAACAAAACTCCATAACCAAAACACAAGAAAAAACACTTTTTCTACCTTGTGAATAACAACTTCATGAATGATAATGAATAATAATGAAACTAAGGATTTTGATCCAGGTAAAAAAAATCAGCCAAACTTTACTGACTGCATCTTGGGTGATTTGTTTGATTTTATTACATGATAGTAGAAAGTGAGGGCTGTAGTTCAGGTATTGTAGATGCTTGCGGAGCAACTGTGGTGTTTAAGTGTGTCTCCACAGAACATGACCAAAGACTTTCTTAGGTGTAACACAGTTTTAGCTGAAACTCTCTTTCCCAAGCCCCTGAATGTCCCATTGAACATGCAGAAGTCTTAATATTGTCTGGCATAGTTCTTGACCATTGGTTTCAAGGGGGGAAGTTGGTATAAGTTCCTATAAATGAGTAGGATGAGAGCTAAATAAATGATGTCCAAAATTAATTATTTCCCTTTTCCTATGTCCTTCTTCCTCTCTGACTTTCTCCTCCCTACATTAAGGCAGAGGGACTTTCCAAGAATTTATTTCACAAACAGCTATAAAGCCTTTAATATTTATAGCATAATCTGTTTGTTTTGATGTCCGAGATAGTTTTGGCCAGACCCTTCCAGCAAAAATAGTGCTGCCCACAAGACAATATTTCCAAGTTCTCAATTTGTATAAGAATTCCTCTCTGCTTAGTAAGCTGTTGGCTTAGACTCTTCTTTGAAGCTAGTTAGACCACCCCAAGCAGTCCTTGGTCCTTTAGGTCCAAACACATCAGCTTCTTATCACTGGATAGGAAGAAAGGTCTGTTTTTTCTCCACTTTCAGAGTTTTGTAATGCTGTATTCATAGGTTGCATTGGAGAGATGGGTGTGGACCTCCTGCCCTTCCCTGCCTGCCCTCTCCTGCTGTCTGTGCCATGGCTACATGGAGTGGAGGGACAAGAAGGCGAGGGGAAACCCAGCAGCAAAAGCAGCAGCCCCTCTCTTCCCTCTCTCATGCTCAGGAGATGAGTGACAGGCCTCTGAATAAAAGGCTAATGGGACAAGATGTGTGATTTGTAAAGTTTGTTTTCCTGTGGACGTGTGGGAACGTTGTGGAGGGATGGTGTGTCACAGTGTTAGCGCAGAGGTAATATGAGGCAGCCATTATTTAAAAACCAAAAAGGTTTGGCAGCATATGAGCTCCTGGTATGGCACAAGTGTGTTTCATCTAGTGCTGCATAGAGAGGCCTTTATTAAAGCAAAGGAGACAAGTGAGCTGGGGCTGTCTGAGAGGCAGCGAGGGAGATACCCCGAGGTGTTCACACATGAGCAAATCTGGCCACAAGAAATGCATTTGATTGCTACTGACCGGGGCTGGCTGCTGTGCTTGGAATGGATGCGGTCTGTGTGGGAAATAAGGCTTTTAGAAGGATGTGGAAGAGGCTCGGGTTTCGGCATCATGACTCATTTTCCCAGTGGTTGACCAAAGCGGGGGAGGTGTGATGGGAAGCTGTGATGAGAAGTACTCCTGCTATCTTTCTCGCTATCAAGAAATGTCAGGGAGTGAAAACAAACATCACCGGAAATCTGAAGTTCAAAAAACCTGAACTACCCATGGTACCCAAAGCGCATGACTTCTCCCACAGGTCACTCTGCAAAAGTGGATTTTTCATCTAGTTTGCAATTTGATGTGTTTTCAAAATACAGAAGACTTTGGGCACCCTCTGGTCTCAGTGTTTGCTGCTCATGTAGCTGGCTGTGAAGAGACTCATCTTGGGAGAGAGGCTGACTCTGGCAGTGTTGTCTCAGGGCAGGAGCTGTAAAGTGAGAATTGCATCACCCTGACTAGTTTGATACAAGCTTTTTGGGTTGGATGAGCATAACATGGCTACATTATAAAATGGACTGGAAGTCAGTTATAAAATCACAAAAAACATACAAAAGCCATTAGTGGGAGAAGAGATGCTGCCAAAACACGGTTCTCTGGTTGCTTTCCAGTACTCTTGCCTAGTTTGCACCCCTAAGACAAAATTCCACATGCTGCCCTAGTGGAAAGTGGCACACTTGGTGACCCCAAAAGGCTCACTTCTGTTGTTCAAAGCACAGGCCAAGCAACATTTCTGTTGTTTTTCTGTAGGTCTTGAGTGATTTCCAGTGATGACCAGTTTATTCAGTCTGTTGCCACCTTCTCCCTTTGCTCAAGGTGCCCTTGCTGAGCACCTCGGGCAGTTTTGGCATTGTCACACTTGTGTGCCTGCAGAAGGCAGTGTTGTGTTCAGCATGCTTATGCTGCTTTTGTACTTGAGGATAAATAAGAAATTCTGCTAAGTCAACAAGGCTTGTCTGGCAAGAGGTCCTGCCTAATGCAGCACTAGTTCTGACTGTTCCTTCTACATTTATCTGAGCAGTGCTAAACAAGAAATACACCAAGTAAATGTGTATGTGTTTTGCATTTGTGTGGGGTTTCATATCTCAGCCTACTGTCTGGAAACTTTTAATATTATTCTCCTACAAGTTTCTAGACAATGAGCTGCAGGTAACTGTGGGATGCTTATGATCAAGCTGCTGCTGTATTATTGTGCTGTTGTATTTTGGGAGAGCAGAATTCTTGCAACACCTGGCTTTTCTGTTCCTTCCCAGCCCTCCCACTCTAAAACCAGTGCACATCACATCAGGTGGCTTTCAAAATTATAAGCTCATCACTAGATCCTCTTTTCACTGTCCTACTCAGTTCAACTTTTGAGAACAACATGAAATGTATTTTTAAAGGCTGAAGATGCTGCAATACATAAGCACGGGTAGATGTAATTATTGAAAGGTTTGAGAACTGGAGCCATTGTAAGGTAACAGATATGCTGCTGTATTTAAGATGAAAAGTTGTTCTTCAAGTAGAAATTGTGTTATGTACTTGGACTATTAAATACACATTTGATTCAGAAATGCACAAAGCACCATTTGTGCCACTTGAAGTTCACATGGAAAAGCTGAATCATCCAAGCCATCTGAATGATGCACACTATTTGGTAGTTGTTTTCTTCAGCAGGCAGCTGGTGATCTCTCTTCCTGTATTCAGGGCTTGGGTGGGGGAGGAAAAGGAAGACAGAAAGGAGTCTCCAGAGTGGGGGGAGAAGCTATTGCTTCACGTGTGCAAACTTTATGGTTTTCCTGAGATCTCTTTAAATTTGTGGTAAGTTAAAACTATATTCAGAGAATTGAAGAGGCAATATATATTGCAACTAGGTTATAAAGTGTTTTTATTTTAAAATGATAATGCTTTATGAGCATTTTAGGCACTATTTGTTTATTATAAGTTATATTTCAAGCAGTTCTTCACGGGGGAAGACGTGGGTTATGTGCTAGGGCTGGGGATCCTTCAGACTTGGTAGCTTCTGTGTCTCCTGCTCCTCTCTTGAAATAAGGAGGTATACTGTGAGATTTGTTGTCTCAGTCACCAGCCAAAAAATGGTAATTCAATTTCTCTTGTGCTGCTCATGTTGTAAACTTAACACCCAATTTACATGTTTGCCTACTGAAGGTCAGTGGTGGTGAAGGGCTGTTTAGTGCTGAAAAAACTCCCAAGTCAGGAGTGGGACAGACATGTGAACAGGGTTGGGGGGAGCAGTAGTTTTGCAGAAAACCCCACATGTACCCCCTGTAGCTATGTCCTTAGTTTTCTACATTTAGGATGTATCTGTTGTTCTGTGGATATTTTGTTTTGTATTGGCATTGGTGAAGAAGTTTTTCTTTTTTTTAATGCTCTATCCCTGTATTACAGTCTGTCTTACCTATTTAGATGGTAAGATTTTTTTTTAGCAAGCCATGTCTTGTAGTTTTAACTTCCTGAGTGTGTGCTGGGTTGGGGATTTAATTGTCCTCTATTGTACTTATTAGTGCAGTTGAAAGGGTCTAAAGAGCAGCAGAATGGAAAAAGCAATGCAGAGAGGCTTTGCTCAGATCTTGTTTGTCTGACTTTTCTTTGGGTTTTTCTTTTTCCCCAAAGCTGAAGAGGGACACAACCAGCAGGCATTCAAATCTTCTTTTGAGTCTAAACCAAACTGTGTGAGTCTGTCAGTGTGAGTAATGAACTGCCTGGGAATTGGCGGCAAATTACTTGTATTTCTAACCAACACAAAACAGAAAAGAAGGGCTGGGGCTCTGGTTCTCAGCAGATTCTTCAAGAGAGTCTCTCATTAACTGTGCGAGGGGGGCACTTCCATTCCTTTTGGTGACTGTCATTTTAGGGCTGGCAATGCCTGCAATAACCTGAAGTGCTTACCACAGCAGGTAGTTTCAGCAAGGGGGCAACAGCCCACCTTGCTTAGAAAACACTGGCCTTTGAGAAAATATTACATCAAACTATATTGCATAGTCTTAAGAAAAGATGACTGCATTGGTGTCACAAGAACAAATGTTAAAGATTTATGTAAGAAATTTATAGGACAAGAGACAAACTTAAATTACAGCACAGAGCTTGAATTTGTTTGAAAAACCTGATGTCAGGGAGAGTTAAGTACTGGTTTAAGATGCTGAAGGGAGCTATGGAACCTCCATTATTTGATGTCTTTAAGAACGGGTTAGGCAGCCTCTGTCAGAAATAGCCCGAGTATAATTGATCCTGCTGTGAGGGACAGACTTAATGATCTCTTGATGTCTCTACAACCTTATGAATTTGCAGAGATGTGAGTAGGCTGTGTGTGAGTGCATCTTGGTAGAGTTCATCAAGTGCTTTCAGGCCCTTTTGGATAAAAGCCACCATGCACACTTCACCATAACCCTAGTGAAATTTGGAGGTTTAAAGGACCCTGAAGCAATCAAATGAATGCATGGGAAGATGCAGTTCACGGGCACCACACAGGAAAGAGGGACAGGGAGCAGTAATATTCAGAATCAGTGAATAATTTTGCAGTTTTGTACTTATCTAGAGTAAAATCATCATCTAAAATTACCATTGTCATTCCTTCAGTTGAGGCGCTTGCAAAACATTGGAAAAACACCATTTTTTGTTTTGAAGAACTATGGAGTTTTTCCTCTTACTAGAAGGAAAGTATTGGGAATGGTGCTACATTTCTAAGTTTTCAAGGGAAAGCATATTGATAGCTCTAAAATATAGTTTGGCCTTTTAAAATCAAGACAATAGACCTACCTGCTCTTTTATACTGCTTCCTGATAGAGCTGAAAGACACATCCCCACACCCCTGCCATTTCAAATGTAATTTTTAATTTTTGAAAGGAAAATAACTTGCAGACAGGTAGGGTAGCTCTGTGCTTATGGAAGTAGCTTATATCTGTCTATAAGTTCCTTGTTAAAACAAGCTGTGAAGCAAAAATGTACCCACCTTCGTCTTCTTTCAACCAATGGATGGCCCAGGGGTATGAAATTTATGGGGAGACACACAGGTGGCATGATACCAAGAAATTAATTTCTCGTGCAATGCAAATCGTCAGTGGCCAGAGTCTCCAGAAAGCAGCACCAGATGTCCTGAATATTTTGACATTCAAGACTATAGAAAGCTCCAAAGAGGAGGAAGTGAAAGAATGGTGGCAAGTCTGTTGCAAGCAATTTTAGGGATGTGGGACTTCATTTGCACATGAGTGTGACAGCTCTCTTCAGCAAAAAGCATGGTGGGAAGTGGGATAGACTTTGTCTTTACTACCACTCAAAGGACTGAGCCATCTGCTTTTCCATGTCATCAAGGAACAATGTCTGGTCTGCTGCCTTTATCTCTTGTGTGGACTATTTACTCTTTCCATAAGTAACACATGTGCTTCTTCAGACCTGTCAGTATTGCCCTCACTATGATTCAGAGTGCATGTAACACCAGTAGTTATTTTAGGAAGCAATAGCTGAGTCTCTGCATCTGATTTCAAGATACATTTTTGGGCAAGTTTTCAGATAACCCATTTATATGCAGTTGAAATGCTTTGAAGATATAAAGTGCCATGTTACTGATAAGTACTGATTAGTCATGCAAATAAATGGAGATATTTAAATTAGGGCAATTTCAACATGACTCGTACTGTGGAAAAGAGCCTATGTAAACATATTAAATAGGTAATTTATTAGCGGAAACAACCTGTGATTAAGGGTGTTGTGTTTTAATTTTTGGGGGGAATAATATACTTGCAAAGTAACAATGCAAGAGAGTAACAGCCTGATAAGCTAAAAAACAATAACAACCTCTGTTTTTCAAAGTATGATAAAATTATAAATGAGATATTTGTGTCTCTTCGTGTCTGCTTGAGCCATAGTACAACTCCAAGTAAGCTGGGCATGCTGAAATATGTACTGCCTGAAATGTGGCAGCCTTGCCAGCTGGTCAGTCTGAGACTGCCTACATATCCTGTGGTGCTGTAGTAGCTTTGTTCTGGGATTTGCCATCACTTTTCTGCCAGGACCCTTTCTTGCAGTAGTTGTTTTTTCTTTTGTGCATGTGTGTGTGTGTGTGATCTGCCAGCATCCTGACTGGGAGTGACAGCAAGTGACTGGGGCGTTTGCCACGAGGCCTTCTGGTGTTATGTAGGAGGTGTGTGAAGTGTTTCTGGGTCATTCTGTATCTACTTCAGAGTCACTTTTGTATGCGTGTGCAGTTATGTGTGAGGTGAAAAGAAATGGGGGCCAGGATCAAGGTACTGTCTTGCTATACTTGCTCAGGAAGGCTTCTGAGAGTTAGAGCCAGACCTTTCATGTTCTTGGATATGGTTGCACACAGCGCTGTTGCTTTCCTTGGAATCAGGATTGGGTACCTGTGTGATGAGGAATGGAGCAGAATATCAGACTATTGTTATTGATATGTGTGTGTTTATCACCTTTGACAATATATTTGGGCAATGTAAGTGATGAATATTTGATGAACTATGGGAATACATCCATGAAATGATTCCTTGTCTCTTTGTTTTTAGTGCCAGGACTTGTTTATAGTGGAGTGTGCCAAAGTTAACCTCCAATTAAAAATCAGGAGAGGCAACAGTTTACCCCATGGTAAACACCACGTAGTGGTTCAATTTACTCTCTGTCAGTCGCAACACCCAGAGTCTTTTTAATTTATGACTAAAATGCAAAGGTGTAATGTAAGTGGATTTTCCAGTCTGGTTGCCTAGTTTCAGTGGAATTTGCCTGAGCTTTATACAAGTATAAAAGTATTTACGTGTGTGTATGCCTGTGGGTGTATGTATATACCCATGCACTGAATTCTGTTTAAACTGCTCAACCATAATATTTATTAGAGGTGGAATGGCATGACTTGTCAGCTCTGTCTTTCAGATTCAGTCTTTTATCTTGGCTAAAAACCTTCCAAAGAGCTTAGACTAACAAACTATAGTCAAGGAACGTGGGTCTGCTGTTGCCATATTTCCCTGTCCACACAGCCGCCTTACCTAGAAAGATGATAAAACCAGGCTCAAGTGGAAGCTTTAGTGAAAAACTTTATGTGTAACTTCTCACTTTATGCCTATATGAGAGGTGTATTTCTCTTTTTTGTTTTTTTTTCTTTAAACTGAGAATATACAAGAATAAATTTTCACAATCATTGAGGTTGCAATGCCTATTCAGTAGGTATTTAAAGTACCTACAGTGCAAAACCTATTTTTAATCATTGCTATTCTCCTTCTAGTGTAAGGGTTACATTCCAAGTGCAGCTGCCTTTTTAAAAAGAAGTCAAATTTCATTTAGAGTTGTGCTTTGAAAAAAACCCAAACAACTGCTGTGACTTCATGACCTTTCTAAAATATGTTCTCTGCCTTTTAAATAGGGACTTTCACTTGAAGGAATTTACAACAGATTTTCCTCTCAGTCCTTCACACTTAGATCTTGGCTTCATTCCAGAGTGTAGAAACTAGATTTGTAATTACCTTATTTACAAGGTAGGGTTTCCACTTCTACATGTTTGCTTAACTTGTCAGATTGTAGACTATCAGGCGCCACTTAACCTTCTTAAAAAAAAGTTTATTTCTATTCTTTTTCTGATAAATATTTATTTATTCTCCTGAAAAACCATCATCAGAATGAATGGAAAAAGTGGATTGTTCTGAATTTAATTTGTAATATAAGAGACTGGGTTTAACAGAATGGAAGAAACTAGATAAAGTTGTCCTCAATTTGATTAGAAGGTAATTTGGCTTAAAATTCCTGTTATATTTTTTCCCCAAAAATTACAGATTTAGATAAAATTTGCGGAAAACAGTGGTCTGAATTTCCATTCCAAGCTTTAAACAAGACTCAAGCACGGTAAATATTTTGGGGAACAAAACCATTATTCCCAGTGGCTTATGGCTTGCGATTGTGGGTTAATTATTTATTTTTACTGTCAGTCTCTGCCTCTTGGATACCTGACTGGCTCTAGAATACACAGAGCCAGCACAGGGGCACTTGCTGGGAACACTTGTGCTTTCAGGACACGCTCGAGCCTTTCTCTCCCAAACATGCCATCGTGTGCCCTTTGGTTTCCTCGCTGTCCCAAACAGCTCCTTGTCAGTACTTTACTCTTCCCAATGATCCTATCAGCAGGTTCCAGATCCAGCATTCTCTTTACGAAGAGAAAGTTAATGGGTGAGAGGTAATGTAGTCCAGAGTGTGTTTTGGGACCAGCAGGCTGTGAGAGATCCTGAGTGAGCTGGTTATCCTCCCATTGTCTGTCTTCTCCACTGGAATCCTCCCACTGCAGGGAAGGGTGGCAGCAGCTCCAGGTCCTGCTCACACGGGTGGAGAAGAGGAGGAATAATGCCTCCTCCTTGCCAGGGTAAGGCTGTGCCACGAATCCATGCAGAAGTCTAGCCCTCATCTGGAATTTCTGGACAATGTTTTGTTGCTGTATTATTTAACTTTTTTTTTCAAATATCATTGTGTGAGCAGCTGGCACTTGCAGTCTGACTGGTGGTGCCATCAGGCTTTTATCTATGTGACTCTGCTGCAGGAGAGCACCACAGGAATTATTCAGCTGGTTGGGCTGCTGAGGGCTTGTCAGTGGTGACTAACCCTGGTTGGATTTTCTAGTCCTCTCAGCCCTCTCTTTCTTCTTATCTGAAATAGATTGTGAAAATATTCTGAATGGTACAAATTGAGTTGTTTGTAACAGTGCAACAAGCAGATCATGTCTCACAGCCTGGTGTACAAGTCCCTTGGAAAATGTTTGCTTACATGGTTTCCTATTTGGATTATTTTGTGGCATTTGACTGCTTGGCTGAGCTGTGTGGGTTTCTGCTCCCTGACAAACTTCTGCAGTGGGAGAAAGACGTTTTATTGTTCTCTGTGGATGAATGCTGGTATTCATACAAAACACAGACTGTCTAGTCATGCACATACATAAAAATCCATTCAAGATAATGATGACAAAAAGGGAACATACATATGTCAAATAGATCATATTCTGTAAATACAGACACTAATGAGGTTTGTAGAATCTACTTAACTTAGGTCTTGGTCCTGCAGGCATTTATCAGCGTGTGAATACGTTTATGTTGCACTGTTGACTTTTAGGACTGCTCGAGTTTATAAGATTAGTCCAAAGGCTATGGAACACACATGGTCATTTTGTTAAACTCATCTAGTTTAAAGTGTTACCATCTTCAGGCTGTGGTCATATGTGTTTTGTATTTCCTCACTGGGGGAAGGCCACCCCAGAGGTGCCTGTAGCTGTTAACTGGGAACTGGCAAGTTGTGAGTGCAGGTCCCAGGGCTGCTGCAGCCTGCCTGCCTTCCCTTCTTGCATCTCGGCCTTAGGAAAAGGAAGGTCATGGTGGAGAAAGTAATGTTTAATGCTCATACTGTAAAGTCTTATAAGAGTGAATACTTTCAGAAGTGTGGGGCAATCAAGAACTAGCCATGGCTCTTTGTGTTTCCTATTTGAGGCCAATAGGGTGTCTGACTTTTTATACTGCGTGTAGCTTATTGGAAGACTCAGGTGTGAAAATTCTTATAAATGCCTTCAAGTTTGACATCTGGAAGGAAACTTAGAATGGCTTATTTGGCCTCTTCTGCAAGCTAAAACAACCAAATAAAAAAATGGACTTTGGAGCTAAATCACTGCTTAAAACCGTTCTGTTTAAAACCATTAAAAACAAGACTGAATTTATTAGATTTACTTTTTTTTTTTTTTTAAGAAAAGAGATTTAAAACATATATATGTTCAAGATAGTGACAATGAGCACTGATAGTATTTTGCAAATATACTTTTTGATACTTTTAAGGCTTGTGAAGTGTGGTCTCTCAGCAGACATTGAGCTGATGCTAGTTCCCACACCATCACTGTTGTTGAATTGACTGAAATATGGAAGTCCAGATATCCCTTTAGGGGGTAGTCTCATGCTTTATCGTGTGCATGTGTATTATCAGAATTCAGGTTTGATTGATTTCATGCCAGTGAAAAATAATGTATAGCTGAGTGGTAATGGAAACCTGGATACAATGAATAACAAGGGAAGAACTTGAAGGGAAAGAATGAGAACAGGAGGCCTAATCTTCAGCTTTTCTATATATAGAAAACACCTCAAGGGTAAGCACATACTGTGTTGTATAAATACGTTTAAAATGTGTTTTGTAGGCACATATTTTCAATGTGTTGTCATGATAGGAAACACATGTAGACTCTAAAAAGTTATGTGAAGCATGCAGAACCCTTGCTCATGCACATAAGTAAAAGCTGTGCGCAGTGCATATGTGTGTAAACATTCAGCTGGAGGAACAGCCACATAAGAACTACTTCAGAACCATCCCCAAGTCAGGAAGCCACAAATTATAGGTCTGAAATTTACCACACTGGCATGTCCACATAAATAAAACCAACTGGAAATATAGGAGAGAGGAAAAACACATTTACAAATAGTATTAGGTTAGAGAAGAGGAAAAATGCTAAACCCTTTTCTTGGCTCTAATCAGAAGGCAGGAAGATTATTACAGGCAGGAGCTTGCAGACTTTAGCTAAACAACTTCCCGGTGCTGAGTATGAGTCTTGATTTTTATTTACGTATATGCATACAATCAGAGCTTTACACATAATGATTATTTTGATAGAGGCCAAGAGAGGGCATGATTGGATTTGTTTTTTCCCTTTCCAAGTACTTTGTCATCATCTTACTCCCTGTTTATCTCTGCCAAGTCTTTGGGATGAGATGATGTCATCTTCTTTATCTGCCTAGTATCTACCATGATGAGCCCTTGATCCTGACCAAGGGTGTTAGCTGTTTCATGAATGTTGAATTGAGAAGCAGCCATAGGAAACCTGAATTTCTATTGCAGACAGCAACACCTCAGCTAGAGTAAATACAACTGATGCTTGTAAAACCACTGAGACAACTTCTAGTTGTCACAAAGCCTTATATAGGTCTCATTACGTCAGTCCTCTTCCAGTCCTCCCGCCCTTAGCCTGTGTCAGAGCAAACTCCCAGAGCTTCTCTCCCGACTTGCTTGTCACACTTGCAACTCAGATTCTGCTGCAGCTGGGCTGATGGAGGCTTGGGAGAAGTAGCTGCCCTGAATGTTCGGTTGCTTCTCAGCCCCAGATGTTTCTGGAACTGAAGTAAGCTCAGCAGGTAAAATGCAATTCTTGGAACTGAAGAGTAAGAAAAGGGGGTGTCAGTAGATCTGAAGAAAGAAAGCAAAGTCACCATTTGTGTTTGTTTGGAGTTGTCTTTTCTTTTTGTCTCTCTGAAGAGACTCACTGAGCAGAAGTGTAATTGATGTGGGGCATCCCCACATGGTAGAGAAAGTCTGGTGCTCACTTCATCTCCTGCTCGTGTCTGGGAGGTCTGTAGCACAACTGGTGAGAAGGTAGCAAGAATCACTGCTCTTCCTACTGCAGTCTTCTTGGAGCTCTGCCCGTGTCCTCTGCTTCATCAGCTTGGAGGATGTAAGGGAAGAAGAAGAGAAGGGAAAGCATTATGTAAGTTGAGGAAACTTCCTTATTATCTAGCAACGTCTGAAATTTTTAAATGGTGGGGTAAAAGGAAGAGTTTTCTTGAGATTGAATGGTATGAAACTAGAATTGAACACACAGGTTCAGCTCCATCATCTGGCTTCTCTGCAAAAAAAAAAAAAAAAAAAAGAGGAGGTTCCTGTGTAAGTGCCTGGAAGCTGGAGACTTTCTACAGGAGAAGGATGGGTAGGTTAAAAAAGTTTAGTTTTTTCCTTAGGCTCTGCTGTCGGACATCATAAGCAGAAGTTGCATATAACCCTAAGGAAAATGACCGTCAAGAATGCATCAGCACTAATGCTGTTATGTGAGAACTGGAGCACTGGTAGCCCCTGGACCAGAGATGTTTCTGTGGGAGAGTACCTCCTGTTCTTGCTCCGAGAGCTGGCTCTTGTGTCATTGTAACTATGGCATTGCCATCAGCTTCATTAACTTAAAATCATGAGCGTTTGGTCAGCAATTTTGAATCTTCGCATATTTTTATTTCCTGTGTTGAAAGGCTAATTGCTGCTGTTAATGAGGTGGATAGATCTCAGCTGGCGTTTAATAACAAGTACTTGTTTGGGTGCTGACTGGGGACTGCGATCCCCACATCTGGGGAGCGAAGATCCCTAGTGCTTTGTGGATTTACCTCTGCCCTTCACAACACTTCCATCTGCAGGAGAGAACAGCCGTTGCCTTCCTTGGATGATGGGAGAAACTGAGACAGAGGTAAACCAAGTTTGTTCAGCACTGCAGAGCAACTGGGGGAATGGAAAGGCCTTGAATTGTAAACCAGTGCTCTTCTGCAGCTGGACTATCTTCCCTGCTGTCAATCTCCTGACTATTCCGTTGCTGTGGATAATTCAGTAGTGCATGGCAGTGGTCACTACCAGTTATTCAGTCTTTGAAATGACCTGTGCTTGATGGGATTTCTGTGCCTGCAGAGGATTCAGCTGAGCTGTTTTTAGTCAAGAACATTAAAAAATTAACTGCAAATTAGCCCTGAGAAAAACATATAGCTGGATATTTCTCTGACCAGGATGGGTTTAAATTTTCTTTCAAGATTTTTAGTCCCCACTCTGATCTGTTTGGAGTGATTCCACTTTTTTTTGTGGTAACAGAAATGGTCAGTGTCTAAATCTTATTTGTTGAATTCTCGTGGATTAGAATGCACAGTTTTCCTTACGGGAGAAGGGGGAAGGAAATCGTTTGAGCTGTGGTATGGAAAAGCTGTGTAAAGAGAGGCTCAGGGTTTGTGTTTTGTGATGTTTCCACTGCCAGCTCCATTATGTGTGAACAGAGCACTGTGTCTTTGGGGACAAGATGCCCGTACTGCTGTCACCTTCTGCAGCAGAAGGTTGAGCAGACAGCTGTGGGAGGGGGAGCCTCTGATGGGTATAATCATTGAAATGAACCTGTTATCTCTTACAGGTTTTGGTAGAGTCAGATTTATATGTGGCATTTCTTCTAAAATATCTTCATACCTAGTTCCTAAAAGCTTTTTAGCTATGTGTATTGTTCTCTTTGAGTTTCTTCAAAAGAGGAGAAATATGTGATAAGGCAGGATTGGGAAAGGACACTTAAATATTTAGTTTGACTACCATTTGTGGGATTAAAACTTGGTTATAACTAGTGATTTCTTGAATACATTGTATATCTGTAATCTCTAACATTTTATGCAAATGAATGCAGTTCCACATTACCGACTTCTACCATGCTTTTGTTAGATAGAGTTCATGGAGTCATGCACAGGAACTAGATATCTTTTTAGACTCTCTTTGTCTCCTCTCAGAGGATAAGAAGTCCCAAAGATCATCCCACTGAATCCTGAGTCCTACAGGCAAGCCTAAATCCCTGTTTAGCTCTGCTGGAGCAGGGCACTCCACTAGCAGTCACATTCTGCTCTTTAAACCAGCGCTTCATCCAACCTTAGTGCAGTGGCTGGACCAGGAAAAGTGCTGCTGATAGAAATCTGCTGTGGTCCAACAAGTAGTTAATGGTTAAACACTCCATGGCCTAAGAAGGCTGGGTCATACTCGTTCAGATTTTTAATGTGGGGTTAGTCTGTAGAGAAACCTACAGCTGAGTGTTTCTGGCAGACAGCCTAAGGGGTGGGAAAGAAAGGCTTTTGTAAATTCGCTGCTGTACAAATGTATGCTTAATGTGTGCATGCAACCTAGTATTTATTAAACAAGTAGGTTTTCCTAGCAGGAGAGATGAGCAGATGTTCTGCATATGGCTGGGGCATGGTGCTGCTTCCCAGCAGAGCCCGAGCCCTGTCCTCTCCTGCCAGGTGTCACCAGCCCCAGAGTGTGGGGCAGCAGTGTCCTGCTGCCTCCTGCAGCCTCCCTGGCCCCTGACTTGGCTTTGGTGTGAAACTGTTATTGTTGCTTTTATTACTACTGTTAATCTTCCAAATCAGGATTTGTGACGAAACTAACATCAGTACTTAATATATAGAGATTTTCCTTTTGAGAATGGACAAAATCTTTTCAGTTATAAGGATTGTTTAGTCAGAAGTGCTTATCAAAAAAAAAGAAAACATCCTGGATAGAATTTTTATTGTATATGTCAGAAGTTAAGGGGAATGCCAAAGAAAGCATTATATAGCTCATCTTTATTAGGTTAAACAAATGTAGGAACCACAGTGACTTCAAATTCAGCATCAGTCTGGTAGTTAAGAAATCAAGTAAAGTAACTTTAAAAAGTGGGCCTAAATGATGTGACAATGTGAGTTGAGAGAAAAATAAGAAAAACATCTAAAAGGACAAGCTGTTTGAAATGGCATCAAGGCTCTTTAACTGTGCTATTAGTAGAAAGTAAGAGTAAATATGCATCCATGTCAAGGAAGATTTAAAAAATACCAATAATAACATGACAAAGGTGGTAAGTGTAAACAGCAAATTACAGCAGTCTGTTAGAAATAAGAAGGTGTTTTTTTCAAAAATTGGGAGTCATATCCAATAGAATAAAAATGGAAAAGACCATAAGTTCTGATAAATATTTAGTCTTTTTGGTATGATCACTAAAGACATAAAAAATGGACTGGGGAGGGAGTCACAGCAAAATCCTTTCAGATCATTAGAAACAGAAACCAGAGAAAGATTTTGATACTGTTTGAGTTGTAAAAGAGGTAGGAAAAGATGATAAAACTAAGAAACAGTATTATGTGAGCTTGTACTAAATGTTTCTAGAGAAAAGCTTTTTTTTTTTTTTGGTGGAGGAAATCTAAGGAGCTATCCCAAAGTGAACTACTACAAGAATGAATTTTAAAACAAATAAGTAAAAAAAGCTTGTAGATCATGAGCACCCATCAGTGTTCAGCGAGACTTCTAAAGCAACTGGGAAAAGGAAATGCTAAAATAGATACTGTGGCATGTAATTTATTAGCTGAATTAGTACTAGAGGAATAAGAAGAGGAAATTAATAACAAGGTGGATTCATATGTATCAAGGGAGACATACTGATTTTGGGTTTTTTTGGAGTAAAGGTGACACTCTTCAGAAATCCAGCATTCTTAGGCTTTATGAGCCAACCTGAACGGAAGGTGCATGCAGTTGAAAGGGGATGTTTTGATGCAGGTGTGTTAATTCAGATAAAGAGTGCACTTCTGAAGCAAATCTCCAGATTATCCCCACTTATCTTACTGTAGTTCACATGGCAGACAGACCTTGCATTACACAAAATGAGCGTCCTTTAAATAAAATTACCCAGATGTTCTCCAGGACTGCACTGCTAATCCGTCCACAAGACTGGGCTATTGATACTAATTTACAATGCTTGTGTGCATGGCAGACCCTTGGCACTGCACATTTTGCTCTATAGGTTTGTTGTTGGTAGCCTACTGCACTGCTTGCCCATGTGTGTATCACTGCAGTGGGCTTGGATTTCCAGACTCCTTTTGGCAGGGCTATTGCCGAAGACTCGTGACAGCTAAGGCAGCTACAGGTCTTTTGTGGGCTAACAGCTGATTAAATGATGGGAAGTGAAGGCTGGAAACAAGGTAAGGAAAAGGGGAACTAGAGTTTCGGTGTGCTGGGGCTCCTCAGCTTGAAAAAGAGGACTGAGAGGTAATGTGAGAGGTCTGTCAGTTACGACTGGCAGAGGTGGTTACAAGGTTGCAGTGAATACCCATTTTTTCCACAGGAAAACTAGTATTAAAACCATTTATTAAAACAATACAAACAAAAAGCCACAAACAATACCTCAAAAAAAAACTCAAACAAAAAACCCCAACAAAGCTGGCAGTAAATTTAAAGAAAAAAGAAGTACATTTTCACACACTGCAGAATTAAATTGTGGGAGTTAGTGTGGATTTTATTTTGCCAAATGTATAAATGGGTTCAAAAAACAAACAGGAAAGTTTATGGAAGGACAAGCTGTTGAGAAATACTTCATACAAAGAAGCTCCGCAAATCTTCCTTCAGGACATGCCCAGACTATGGAATGGCAGAATTTCTCATGGAGGCCTCCCTTGACATTGTCTCTGTTCTTGTCTCTTTTCCTGTGCTCCGTTGTTTTGCACTTTACCTTAATTCTGACACAGTTTGAGCACTGAATAAAAATGCCACTTTTATTTCATCTCAAAATCTGGTATATAATGAAGTAAATAAGAAAAAGTAATAAGAGATCATGAGATCCATGAGATCAAATTTCTTCAGCTTGTTATTGAAGATACAAATGTTTCCTCTCTGCATCCCCTTGGGACACCCAGATTATCCATACTTCTTTTTATGTAGCAGTCTTGGGTCAAGCTCTCTACAAAGGGCTGAGGATGAAATTGGCACATGTACCTTATTCTCTAACAATATTGCATTGTCTTGCAATGCCAAAGGGAGCTTGCTTTAATTCTGAAGATGCTGCTGGTGCTGTGAAGGCTTGCATGGGGCCTCTCAGCCTTGTGCACCACCTGTGACCTCACTTGCAGAGTCCTGCTGTAGTTTCCAGCTTTGGAAAGTGGCTTGCATGTATTGTTTCTGTGTCAGCCTCAGGAGCAATGTTGATGTGGGTATTTGGGACAAAGCTCAGTGTAGCAGGAAGGTGGCACAGGGCAGGTGGAGGGGTGCCGTGCCAAGAACTAAGACAAGCGAGAATGCCCAAAGGGCATTCGGTAGTTTCTGACTCTGAGAAGCACCAGGGAAGTTACAGATGTGGTTACAGATGTTGTAGCAGGCTGTAGTAGAGCACGGGAACTTCTTTTAAGTGGTGACACTGGAGAAAACGTGTAGAGCTTCTGAGAGAGCTAAAATTGTAAGACCAGGTGGATGGGTGTCCTGGTAAGCAGAGACAGTGCCTGGGAAGCTATGGAAAGCTGCTCAAGAGATATGGTGCTCTCCTAAGTTTCAAAGGTCCTTTGAACTTTGCAACACAGAACTGGTGCAGGCTCTTGGAAAAAACATGTGTAGCAAAGCAGGAATCTGTACCACTGGCTTGTCTAATCACATCTTCTCTCCTATCTTCTCACTTGTTATTTTTCACTCTTTGTGTAACCATTCACCTTTGTTCCCTTCCATCTTTTTTTTGAGCAGACAGTGAATTCCTCTACAAGGGAACTGTTGGAACTTTTAATACATGAGTATGAAGAGATTGTTGCAATGCTGCAAAGCCTCACATAAGTTTTTTGGCTTTCAGAAGTTGTTTATAGTGGTGGAAAAAATGTGTAGGAGTAGCAGTTGAGGTTGGGGAGTTCCGAACCCTTCTTGAAGTGTCAAAGGACATGTGTGGTAATGTCACTGAGTCACGTTGGCCACAGCGGTGGAGGACAGTGGACGGGCTCTTTATCTGCTTCATTTCCAATGGCTTGAACCTTGGTGCCTTCACAGAATAAAATCATTAAGGGAAAAAACCTCCAAGATTGTTGAATCTGACCTTTGACCAAACATCACCTTGTAAAATAGACCACAGCACTAAGTGCCATGTCCAGTCATCTCCTGAACATCTCCAGGGGGTAGTGACTCCACCACCTCCCTGGGCAGCCCATTCCAATGCTTAACCACTCTTTCACTGAAGGAATTCTTTCTGATGTCTAACCTGAACAACCCCAGTGCAGCTTGAGGCTTTTCCTCTTGTCCTGTTGCTGGTTCCCTAGGAGAAGAGACCAGACCTCACCTGGCTACACCCTCCTTTCAGGGAGTTATAGAGGTCTTCCCTGAGCCTCGCTTTCTCCAGGCTAAACACCCCCAGCTCCTTTGGCTGCTCCTCACAAGCTTTGTGCTCAAGACCCTTCACCAGCTCTGCTGCCCTTCTCTGGACATCCTCCAGCCCCTCAATGTCCTTCTTGAAGTGAGGGGCTCAGAACTGGGCACAGGAGTCCAGGTGCGGCCTCACCAGTGCCCAGTACAGGGGGGACAATCATTGCAATTGTTGCTGACCACACTATTGCTGATACAGGCCAGGATGCCGTTGGCCTTCTTGGCCACCTGGGTACAGCTGGCTCATGTTCAGCTGCTGTTGACCAGCACCCCCAGGTCCTTTTTCCCTGAGCCACTTTCCAGCCACTCTTCCCCAAGCTTGTAGCATTGCCTGGGGTTGTTCTGCCCAAGTGCAGAACCTAGAACTTGGCCTTGTTGAACCTCATACCACTGGCCTCAGCCCATTGATCCAGCCTGTCCAGATCCCTCTGGAGCACCTTCCTACACTCCAGCAGATCAGCACTTCTGCCTGTCACCCATGAACTGACTGAGGGTGCACTTGATCCCCTCATCCAGATTATCAGTAAAGATATTTAACATGACTGGCCCCAGCACTTAGCCCAGAGGAACACCACCCTTGACTGGCCTACAACTGGATGTAATTCCATTCACCACCACTCTCTGGGCCCGGCCATCCAGCCAGTTTTTAACCCAGTGAAGAGCGCACCTGTCCAAGCCATGGGCTGGCAGTTCCTCCAGGAGAATTCTGTGGGAGACAGTAGCAAAGGCTTAAGTCCAGGTGGGCTATATCCGGAGCCTTCCCCTCATCCAGCAGTTGGGTCACTTGGTTATAAAACGAGATCAGGTTGTTCAAGCAGGATACGCCTTTCTTAAACCTGTGCTGGCTGGGCCTGATCCCCTGGTTGTCTTGTACTTGCCATGTTTTTTCACTCAAGTTCATCTGCCCCATAACCTGCCTTTGCACCAAGGTCAGGCTGAAAAGCCTGTAGTTCCCTGGATCCTCCTTCAAACCTTTCTTGTAGATGAGCATCACATTTGCTGATATCCAGTCATCTGAGACCTCCCTGGTTAACCATGACTGAGGATGAATGTTGGAGAGGGGCTGGGCGAGTCCTTCCACCAGCCAGTACCCTCGGGTGAATCCCCTCCAGCCCTATAGACTTGTGTCTAAGTGGCTCAGCTTGTCATTAACTACTTCCTCCTGGATTGCAGGCTTTTTTCTCTGCCCCTGTGTCTGTCTACCAGCTCAGAGGCCTGGTTGCCCTGAGGATAACTGGTCTTTCTTTTAAAGGCTGACGCAAAGAAGGCATTAAGTACCTCAAAGTTTTCATTATCCTTGGTGACGATGTTTCCCCCTGCATACAGTAAAGGATGGATGTTTTCTTTGACCCTCCTTTTGTTGTTAATGTTTTTCTAAAACCCCTTTTTATTATCTTTCACAGCAGTGGCCAGACTGAGTTCTAGCTGAGCTTCCTCCTTTCCCTCTACATGACCTAACAGCATCCTTGTATTCTTCCTGAGTTCCCTTCCCCTTCTTCCAAAGATCAATAACTCTTTTTTCCCCCGAGTTCCTCCGAGAGCTCCCTATTCAGCCAGGGTGCTTTCAGGGGTGCCAAACACTGGTCAGTTCTGGTATAAAAGGAAAATAAATTGCTGCTTGTGGGGATGAGTTTGAAAATTAAAGTTGACAATACCATAGATAATATTGTCTTCTTAATCAAGGATTGTTTGGAAGCCTTTCTGAGAGCTGGTTAAGCAGTCACTCTTACTACAAAGGAGAACCAGGTGGGATATCCTCAGCTGTGCCTGCATGGGAGGCTTCAACACCTTTGCACAGAATTGCTGTCATTAGCAATGTAGAAGTGTTGGTAGATGTGTCACAAGTTCTTAGGCTTTTATGATTTTGTTTAGTCAGGGTGCAATCTAATCCTAATATTTTCACATCTCTCATATATACTATGAGCTTAACACTGAGCTGTTTTCCTTACGCTGTTTGGAGATTTCCAAGCTTGAGT
The DNA here is from genome assembly GCA_013397755.1 of Cnemophilus loriae. Lineage (NCBI taxonomy): Eukaryota > Metazoa > Chordata > Aves > Passeriformes > Corvidae > Cnemophilus > Cnemophilus loriae. Next base: position 444,166 of record VZTF01009274.1, on the reverse strand, counting down.
CTTCACCAAGGTGAAATTCCCTGTTAAGGAACATGTGAACTTAGGAAAAAAAAAAAAAAAAAAGACTTGGTAAAAAAGGAACAGAGAGTCCCAAATGCATTTCTTGAAGCTTAGTGCTTAAGCGTTAACATAGGAGCCTATTCAAAATAAAGAGGGAGATTTTAACCACTAGACCACAGTGACTCAAACGTTTACTAAGCTGTATTGCAAAATGCTTTTATTCCCTTCTCTTGCCTTATTATTATGACTGCTGAGGATGAAAAATGCAAATAACCTGGGGGAGTGTAGTACGGGCAAAAATGATAGCTGGGCAGAAAGGATGACTGGAGAGCAGCCTTCACACTCCTCACCTAATAAGTTTGTTGCTGGGCTGGGACGAATGCTGTGGGGGAGGAAGAGAGAGAAAGAGGAAGCAGCAATTGCGAATGTTCTGCGAAAAATGCTGACGAGAAATGGCAAACATGCAGCTGAGGTCGTTGCTCTTCCTGGAGAATGTGTTGGCGTTGCTGTGTGACCTCGTTTGTCCCTCAGAGGTGTGAGAGCTCTGCAGTCAGCTCAGCCCAGAGGGAATGTCTGCAGGGAAAATGAGGGAGAGAATTTATTTGGGCAAATTCAGCTAACCCAAATGAATTTAGATGATGTGCATATACCTGATGGTAGTATAACTCGAAAAGCCATTATTTGATAAATAGACGTGCAAACAGCAAAAAACCCCAAACAACCAAAACAAAGTATGACACGCTTTTCTTACCAATGTCTCAAAAATTGACCTTTTGCAAGTTATGGATTTTTGGAGACTCTGAATTTCAGATGGATATATCATGACAGTATTTGAATTTAAGTGTAACTCATGTGACCCTAAAGTATAACTGAATTCAATGCACTCTCAATAACTTATCTATAAGTAATTACAGTTTATTGATGAACTGCTGATCAGTTGTTGAATTTAATAACATAAGTCAGTGGCTGCATTGGGTTTTTATCTATTTATCTTACAACTGGTATGGGACATCCCTCTTTTGGGTTCTTTACAAGAAAGTAGATGGGCTAACCTTAGTAATCTTAGAGCACAACCCTAGAATTATTTGAAAAAGTAAAATTATGTGAAAATGAGATGTTTTTAGAAGACTTTCAAGGACTTTAAGATATTTTCATTTTCAAGACATAATTTTTTTTTCCTTTTTAATTTTTGCTTTTGCTAAATTACCATGCAATTGGAATAGAAACAGTTGATCAAGAATGCAAAAATGTGCATTTTGTTCATTATTTTTCCTTTTTAATTTTTTTCTTCTCAAGTAAAGTGTTATATCCAACAACTCCCCTCTTTTCCTGAACAATTTTTTAAAAACCAAATAGTTTGATAAAGGCCTTATCCTTTTTTTTGTGTGTGAAAAAATATACTTTAAAAACTTTGGATGACTTGGTAGGACAGCTGAAACATATGAATGAAGGAAAAGCATGTTTGTCATGGTGAGAAAAGATAACTTCTAAAGGAGCATATTTTTTGAAATTGCATGGTCTTAGTTCATGATCATATCCCTAACAGTGATATTTTATGGCTGGCTTTTAACATAGATTTTTGCACATGTGTACAAGTCAGAGATTGTCCTAAACACGTGTTTGTGTTCATAACTATCCTGCTTTTCTAAAATATATGTGTCTATCTTCTTCTGGGAAGACATTTTAATATTTTCTCCACAGGTTTTTGGGTGATTTGCTGGTCAGATGAAGGTTTGGAACTAACAAAGAATGACAGGCTCATTGCACCACCCAGGCAGGAGGCCTCAGTCCAACCTCCAGCTCCCAGCAGGCTCAGCTATGAGCTCAGACCAACACACTCAGGGCATTATCCCATAAGGGCTTGAAAACTTCCAAGGACAGAGGCTGCACAACATCTCTGGGTGACCCATCCCACTGTCTCCACAGGGAAGGAGGTTTTCTTTATATTCTTTCTATAGCTCTCCTGTTTCAACTTCTGCTTCTTGTGTCTCAGCCTTTTGCTGTGTACCACCGGTAAGAGCCCGTCTCCATAGTCTTGCTGATTGCCTCCGAGGTGGTGGAGGGCTGCTGTTAGAGGGCCCCTGAAGCTGTCCCTGCTCCAACCTGGAAGTGTCATAGTCCCTCATCTTCTCACAAAACCAATCATCCAGCTCCAACCATCTTGGTGTCCCCTGCTGAACTCGTTTCAGTTTGTCACCATCTTTCCTGTATTGGGATGTGTGCCCCAAACTGGATACAGCATTGAGATGTGGTTCAAACCAAGCAGAGGGCTATAATCATGTGCCTCAATCGCCTGGCTGTGCTTCCATCTCTATAGGCTGCTGGCCATCTTGCAAGCCCACCACATTCCCAGTGCATCTGGAATACCTAGTTTCTGTCACTGGGTTAGTGATAAAAGTGTCCACGTCGACATTTACAATGGGAAGCTGTTGCAGGCTCTTTGGCAGGCGTTTTAAATGTATACAGCCACAACAAGCAGGAGCAGTGCTAATGTGACTAGAACTGCTGAGGGCTTTTTATCAAAGATGAAAGGAAAGCCGTGGCATAAGGTTGAGCAAGAAATTACTTTGAAGCAAAGAGTGGGGTTTAGGATTCTGTACAGATCCTAAAGTCCTTGATTAGTATAGTGCTGCAATAAAACCAGTGTCTAATGCCTAACTTTGGCAACTGTTTGTTTTCAAGATGTTTAAGCAATTTTCTGGCCACTTAAAGGCGTTTTTCTTTTCTGATAATGCTGTCCTTACAAAGACAGCTCATATGCTTCCGGCCTGTGAAGAAGTTTATCTGGGGAATTCCAAACAATTTAGAGGAATTAATTACTAAATTTTCATAAAATTCCTCCAGTGTAGGTAATTATTGTGTACCTCCTTTAAAATTGTGGAGGCAAAGCTGTGGAAGAAGTGGGTTCAAAGTCAAGCAGTAAGTCAGCGCCAGAATCAGGCCTGGAGCCTCTGAGTACTGATTCCCTGCTCAAAGGCTTCCAGTTTCACATTGTCCATCTGCACTTTATTTTCAAAATCATACACTGGGATTTAGCCAAGTGGCAAAGGTAAATATACAGCTGATTTCCTCCCCTTTGATTTTGCCAATAATGCTCTCACAAGGGTGACTTGATCTGGGGGAGAGACAAATACAAAACTCAGGTGATGTGTATAAACCCCCGCCATTCTCTCAACACTGGAGCATTCAAAGACTGGTTAATGCTTTCTGTTTCAAATTCACTTCATTAACTGAAGTGAATAATTCACTTCATTAACTCGAGTTAAAATGGAAAAGAAAGCTCATAGAGGAAGCTGGAACTTCTTTACTGCTTAGAAGGAAAACTTTATGGTTGTGCAAGTCAGTAGCTTGCAATCATAAATGTTCAGTGCCGATAACACCTGGTTTGCCTGTAACAGGTGGGTTTGGCAAATACGAATCATATTGGTTGACAGAGACTCATCTCATCCTGCTTTTGGTCTCTACAGCCTGTGACAGGAGTCATGCAACCAATAGGTTTGTTGGTAAGTGATAGGCTATCTGCTTTCAGCAGCTTTCCCATACCTTTTGGTACATTCATCGGTTACTTTGTCAGCTGAGTAGGCAAAGGAAAGTTCAGCTGATACCTTGCTTTCCCATCCGGCAAGAAACAAACACAGAGCATTTTGAATAAAAAAATGCAGTGTCTAATGGGATTTTATTGCAAATAAACTGCAAACTGGGGGAATTTTTTTCCCTTTTTTCTGTGACAACTGCTGTTCAGCTCAAGGAAAAAATGCAGATGCTATGTCTTGAATTTTTAACCAGACAGGTATGTTTTCTACTGTGTAATTCCCAACTCCAATTGATTTGAAATCTGCTGTAGGAGCACAGTGGAAAAGTAGTTTAACCTTTCTGCTTTCACCAAGGGTCACTCATCTCTGTGAGCTACCCTCATGTTCATATGTGCCCTGGTACGTATGCTTCTGGTTATTCTGCTTTGCACAATCATTTTTTTCTACAGCCTGTATTTGCACAACTATATATAAATAATTGTTTTAAACTCTCTGCATTACTTACCCCACTGCAATTTTTATTCCTGTGTAGTGCATCTACCTCAAAAGTTAGTGACGGTCTCTGACTCTTTGCTACTGCTGTGGCCATAAGAAGCTAGTAAAACTAAGAGAATAATGTTTTCATGCTGTGAAATTTGCCATGAATGTTTCAACCTAATGTTCCTGGAAACTACTTAATTTACTGCTCTCTGCACATAGTGAATCACTATTTGCCCTGTTTTACAGAGTAATATTTTCAATTCTGTACCAAAGTTCCAAACACAGTGCTTGAATCCACTTCCTTCTCTTCATTTTATCACCTTTCATTGTTTGTTCCTTCCCTTTTTGTTTTACATGACAGAGAAAGAGATGTGTTTTCCCTATATAAATCATATTCTAAACTATTTATGTTGAATCCTTTATCAGTCAAGCCACACTACAAAGCATTGTTTGTATTAAAATCCATGTTTGTATTAAAATCCATCTTCCTACAAGAGCTTTTTTCCCCCCCTGACAATTCTTGACCATTCTTTTCACTCTTTTCTCTTTAGTCTTACAGATTCTTTCTATTGTTTGTTGGTGATGGCTATGTTACGTAATATTCCACACAAGACTGCCATTGATCCAAACAAAAGCATTGCTAAATCCATTATGTTATTTACAGTTCCCTTCCTCATCTGCTAGACTATTTTGTTCTGTTTCTGAACACAGCTGAACATTAAGCAGAAACTGCCCTTGAACACGTGGTACACCTCCTCTTTTTAAGTTCATTTGCAGCAACAGAGCTATTAAGTAAATCAGTTGAGTACTTTCCTCTTCAAATGTTATTAATGGAAATTTAGCTACAAAGATGCATCTACTTACTCTTGTCTTACCTTTGTCTTGAAATGATGCATTGGAGAGAAGACTTTACAGACGTTGCCTTAGCTATGGGTTAGAAAAGTGGAAAATTACTCTTTTGGTAAAGCGGGGAAAAAACAAGGAAAAGCAATATAAAAGAAGTTTATTAGTATATTTTGAAGGATATATGAATGCTTTTCAGCGCTGGTGCAAAGTAACATGTGACTGCAATGCAAATACCAGTCAGTGAAGTGTGATGCACTGGGTTAACATGGTCCATAGTTAAAAGCTAAATTAAGAGTGGAAAAGTTAAAAAGGAAAAAAAAAATTGTGCAGCCACAATGGAAAGTTTCCTTAGATTCAGCTGTTCAAGGGTGATGTCTGTCTTGGCTGGAAGTGGTTGAGGATGTGGCAGATCTCTCCTGCCTACACTGGCACAAGCTCTGAAATGGATGGACTATGAATGCGTTGTATTGGCACATCCTCCTTCCACAAAAGATTCATCTTTGTAGCAAAATATCCTCTTCTGGATGTGCTGATGCATGTTGCTCTATGTGAACAAAGCTTTCAAGTAACTCCCTGTAGACTGACATGAGTCATCTGTTTTTTATGTTCCTACACTTCTGCCAAGACTTCTAGAAAGCCCTATAATTATAACTGGCATTCGTGGTACCAGCAAAGGCCCAAATTAATTCTTTTTTGGATGTCCTACAGGTGGCACTGTAATTTCAGTGTCATGAATAGTAAAGCATTGAGATCTCTGTATAGCTCCATTACCTGACTCTGGACCCTGGAATTTTGCTGTGACAGGGAAAGAGATCTGAGAAAATGCAGGAGAATCGCTAGGCAGCAGCATCCCTCCATCCTGCTTTGAGGAAACTGGTCTGTAATATTCCAGTGAGTCAAAAAGGAAAAAATCACTTCAAAGTATGTGATGGCCTGCCTTATTTTTAGCAATGCCTACCACTTTGAAGAAGGATGACATTTGACAGCATGCATGCTCTGTCTTTACAGACTAATGTGATATGTGAAATAAGTAAAGAGCTGTGTAGACAGAGCAATGAAAAGTTACTTGGATATTTGTGCTAGATATTTATTCATTCTTGAAGTCCACATACCTTTGGCTAAAACTGTTGAATACATAAGCCAGAAAAGTACCCAAAAATACAAGTTCCTAACTTTTCATTTCCTTTCTTCCACAAGCCTCTTGAAAATGTAACTTACAGAGGCATCTGTCTCATGTTTTTAACAGGGTTAGTAATTTTGCCTTACCACTTGGTCAGTTAGTTGAAAAGGCAGTGTGGTAGCTAAAGATGGTTGATTTGAAGCTATTAGATCCATGTGCTTGTCTGCAGATCTCGCTGTCGTACCTGCTTGGATAGGGTTTCCTGGGACACACCTTGCAGATGACCCAGAAAAACCAAACCAACAGCACTTCATGTCCCCTCTTTCCTTTTGTCCCAAGGGCTCCCTGGCCTTGGTATGGCTGGGTTCAGGCAGCCCTGAGCTCTACCACACCTTGGGATTCAGGAGTGAGCTCTGGGGCCTCCAGGAGACTCGGACTGCAGAGGTGCTCTGAGGAATGTATCAGCAAGAGAGGCTGTACTGAGACTTGGAGAGTGCCATTTGTCATGGGGAGTTTTGTATACTTTCTTCTGTCTCCCACCACCCTCTGCTCAGGAATGTATGAGAGTACATTTTTTAAACCAATTTCCATTTGGGAAACAAAAAAAAAATATTAAAAATTAGCTATCTGTGAGTATTTCTAATATTTTATTCCCATCTCCTACCCCATTTCCACATGTCTGGGTTCTAGCATTAATAGTTCTGGCAGGCAAGGCTTTTAGCACTTGCTTTGATGCCTGAGTTGTGGTTTGCGTAGTCATGGCTTGTAAAAGAGACATCAGTTTCCTCTTGGGCAATTTCAGCATTGCAACTGATTTTTGTAAGAGTTTCCTCTCCGCTTTGCAAGGTGTAGGGAGCTGACGGAATAAGTGTGGCTATTCGTCAGAATTCCTTGCTGGTAAGGTTGTGGCTTATTTCTTTTTGCTTAAGTGACAAATGTTAGTTATTTCTGTCTAGTCACATCTATTTTCTTTTTCTTTTTAAAAGACAGTATGGTTTTAGCTGATAAGAAATGATGCTCACTTGGTACAATAAAGGAAGTTCACGCGGGCAAGTAGCTGCCTGTTTTTAAAGGCCTGTGTAAAAGATCTCATGTTCTCCCCTCCCCCTCTGCACGTTGGTTAAAAATGCAAATGGATAACTGAAAAAATAATGAAATACTTAGAAAACATGTTTTTTGAGTGAGGAGAAGGAACAACGTGTATATGAATGATTCTTTTCTGGACAAGTTTAATTCAGTTATGTTTTAAGATCCATCAAGGGACATGGTGACATTCTATTCATGACTGTTTCATGTAAATCTGATATTTGTGAAGACAAATGTGCAATATGAAAATTGAAGCAATTCCCTTATTGATTTTGGGTTCTTAGAAAAAAAGGTGCAAATATAGTGTTGTGTAAAGAGAATTTAGGGTGCAACATGGGAGTAGATTGTATTGTGCTGTGGTGACAGCACTGAGCAGAATTATTTCTGTTTTCAGTGTGAAAAGAATTTTAGAGTACATTAATTTTAATGTTTCTCTCATACACATTAAATTGAATGAGTAAAGATATGGCTAAAGCACTATGTGAATGGGCTTACCCATGCAAAAGGACAGCTGGAGTTAAAATCTCCTGTCCTTTGTGCTGAAACAGAAAACCCAAACCCCTGTCTTTATCTCTGGATTCAAATTTTCCTCAACAAAATGTGCCTCTGGAGAAAGTGGAGATTAGCATCTTGTTTAATTATTCACTTACCTAGATTTTTTCAGCAAGTTCCTTTCTGAGGTTTAGGGTAATATCTTTCTTTATTGGGCTCAGTTATATTAGTTTGGTTTCTTGAAAGGTTTATTATGCCCGTACAGGAACTGCAGTTCAGTTTGGCAGGATTTTCGCGAATGCCAATTATACCAGTGTTCAGTGGTTTGAGACAATTCGAAAAGGAGAGAGAAACTGTGTCGTGACTTCTTATGGAATGGCCTTTCTGTACCCTCCCCCATGGTGAAACTTTCTAGATGCAAAAACTACCTCTGTGGAAAGGAGATTCCCACAGTGCCCCTCTCTTGGTGTTGACTCTGGTGGCTGAGCCTCACACAATGTGACCAGGTGTAAGTCCTGTGGCGTGTGGAAGCTGTGTGCCTCGGGTCAGGCATGCTGAAGCTGTCTGCTTCCGAATGCTGCATCACCTTCACTTTGCCTCACTGCTGCCCCTTTTCCATCACAGGGTGGTGGAAAGCTCTATTTCACTTTACAACAGGCAAGAGCTATTAATGCCAGGCTTTGGGTTCTAGCTGTTTGCTACTTGTCTCCATGCTTACTGGGAGACCTGATTTCTTGCAGGACCGTCTAGCTGCCAGAACACGGCATTTGCTTCTCACCTCTTTGAGTGTGTTTGCTTGAGTAGGTGCAGCAGCTGGGTGCTGCCTGCTCAGCATGGCAGGCTCTCCACCAGCCCTGTGCAGTCCCTGCAAGGTGATGGGGGAAGGCATCAAGCCAGTATAGGCTGAAGGGCTTCTTCATTTTTTAAGATGCTCTATTTTGTCGTTGTTGATTCTAGATGTTTGCTCTTGCCCCGCAAATCCATCCCTTACAGCCTCCCCCATGATCTCTCTAAAGAAATACTGACTTGGTTGTGGGTTAGTAGGACGAGGTCTGCTGTGGATAAAGACACAGCTGTAGGGCACTGTACAGACAACAGTATCGTGCACTTGCCTGATTACATGGCATGGATTTGCAGCCTGCTGCTCACCAGCTTGTCATGGGGAGGTCCTAGGAGATCCTCAGGTGCTGTCGGATCCTGTGGTAGGAGCAGTAACCAGGGAAAGAGCTGTCGCTGAATGACATGCTGAATATTTTCACTATTTTGTGCACAGAGCTCTCTTCAAGGAGTCACTCAACCCCCTGTTAATTCATGAGTGCTGTTTACAGGCCAGTGTGGCTAGTACTGGTTTCATGTCTGGAGAAGGTGTCCTTCCTGATGCGTCACTTAATGCTGATAAAATCGTGCTGAGTGTTGCACAATCACTAGACAGGGAGATGGGCACAGAGGTAATGTTGCGTGTGAAACTATACCCATTACCCCTTTCTGCATCTTTGTTCCTTCTTGCCTGCAGCAGAGACACATTTTTTTCTCTTAAGAATTTCTCTGGAAAGCAGTACATGCAGGTAATGACGCAGCTCATCAAAGTGTGTGCACTGTGTTTATGCCTTAGCGACATACATTTCTAAAAATATTTCCCTTTTGCAACCTCTTCTACTCTTTAATTGCTCACTTCTCTTTCCTATCATCAAGTTACAGTCTGGCTGTCCTCCAGCATCTGTTTCTTTTGCGTTTGCTATGGGGCATCTCTCGCAAAAATCTTGTGAATAGGCTGTGTCTGTCCTCCTGTAACTCTATCACCTGCCTCTGGCTTAGCTGAGTCATGCTTTCTCTGCGCTTGTGCTTTCGGTTGTCCCCATAATCTCGTGTCCTTTCTCTCCAAACAGCTCTTGTGGGTTGCTTCTAGGGGGAAGAAAAAAATCAGCATAATGTCATGGCCTTGACTCACCTACTACTTCTTTAACTGCTTCTTCTGCAGATATGGCTTCCTCATCTGGGCGGAGCTCATCTTCCTTTGACTTCTCTACATTGCTTTTTCTCCAAAACCTCCTCTAGTCTTTCTCTCTTTCTCAGCTAGCATGTTCTTATTTCTTCTATTAACTACAATCAACAAACAGAACCCTGTCCATTCTGCCTTCATTTTACCTGGCACTTACCTTCAATTTTATCTGAAAATCCCTTCTTAAAACTTTCTTTCTGTGATTCTATCTGCCAATGGTTCTCCATGTTTTCTGAAAACATGTGCAAAATGTCTTTCAGAAGGTCCTGATATACTTCAAAATGCTGTTTTATGATCTAAGTAACAGTACTATACTCTGATCCATTCCTCTGCATATTTTGCCTGAGTGATTTTATTCACAAACATCCTCCTACGAAGGACAGATCTACCCCTAAACACAGAAACACATAATCGTCTTTTTTTTTTTTTTTTTTTTTTTTTGACCAAATGTAGAGTTTGGTGTGTCTCTGGTACGTCATGGCTCAGCCTTTAGCTGAATCCAGCCAGCATGATCAACTTCTACCTTTCCTAAGTCACACTTGCTCGTTACTGACAATGATATCATACTGATAATGATATCATAGTCTAAGCACTTTCTTCAGTTCTTTGTCCTCTTTTCCAAGCTATCGGTTAAATTTCTCATAAACTTTCAAATGCCTTCGCTCTCCATACACAGAAATATACTGTTGTCCAAGTTGTCATTATCTAATGTCACTTTTACTGAAATCTCCTATTATCTGCCCTTGACAAAAGTAATTTCACCACCTCATATCAATTCAGAAACTCATTGCAAGGATAGTTTTCCTACTCTGGTTCATTGATGAATCTCCCATCTTATTTATACTTCTGAGCAGCATTAAACATACTGAGCCTGAACTCTCATTTTGAACTCCCAGGGAGTGAAGGATCCCTCTCTTAGTTTTTACAAGCATTTGATTGTATCCTATCTCATTATTTTTCAAAGCCCTTGCTCTGGTGCTAATGGAAACCTTCGACAATGCCTGTCCTTAGGCTTGCTGAGACCCAAAATATGATCCTGGTGCTCGTTGTCCCACTGTTGTATTGGAGTCTGTCTGATTCCTACCTACATCCTCCTGCTGTATCTTGTCTTAAACTGGAACCTGCCAAGAGCAGTTGTCTTTTCTTCCCTGTTCCTACAGTACTCGTGGTCCATTGTCATGGAAGCAAGCATACTGCAATCCCTGTTGCTAATACTTCAGAGAAGTTTCTTCAAAAATATTTTGTGTGGTAATGCTGTGAATCACTTTACATATTTGCCTGCTTTGTTACATCGTGTAGCTGTTTCGTTATCCTTGTTCCTTCTTGCAAGGTCTCAAGAGAGCTCATGCTCTTATTCTGTGGTGCATCCAAGTCTACCAGGTTCTTCTAGGAGCAGCTTCTGGGTACAAGCACCATCAAAATACCGTACCAGCTGAGTCATATTAATTGTGCTTATTTTCTCTTAATCTAAAGCAAAAACAACCGCTAGGCAATTCAGTTTGCCTTAAAGCTCTTTCGTAGTTAATGTGTCTCAGCTAACACACAGTAATTTGCTTATTGTCTGAGCTTTCTGTAGCTCCCTAATAGAGTCTTTAAAGGATTTGTGTGGATCTTACAAAGTGCAAAGAGAAAGGAGATGATGTCAAATAGTCAAATTTTCTCAGAACGCAACGGTGTGAAGATGTTTGTATTTAGCAAGATGAAGCATTTCCCAAATTGGTTGTTTAGCATCTCTACAGATAAGAGCAAAATAGGGAATTTTAGGAAGGAAGGGAAGAGGGCTGGAATGGAGAACCAGAAATTATCACAATTTATTTATTTATTTACTAGGAATTTAGTGCACTGGAATGTTTTTTTTTCAGTTGTGGTTTTTGTATTATGTCTCTGCCTGGGGTCTTGTGGGTTGTGCCCAAGTGCCACCAGCACACTTAAAGCAATGCTGAGATGAAGATTGAATCTGTATTCTGAATTGCCATGGAGTACACACCATTGCAGGGGTAAGCATGACCCTCCAGCAGTTTTCTGTGTTCTGGATGTGCTCTCTGTGCCTGGCACACACTTCATTTCCAAATGAAGTGCAAATGAAATGCAAAGATGCATTGTGAAGATAAAATCCCAGAAACACAGTGAATCAGAGCACTTTAACTCTGGCCTTGGGTTCCTAAACCCGCAGAAAAGACTTTGTCTTGTACTGGTTAATTGCTGAGTCCATAGGGCTTTTTCCAGTTCCTCCACTTTGGTGATTTGTGATCAGATAGACTATCAGGTGGTGGTTGTGTTCTGGCCTGTTTGTCTCTTGATGGAAACCTTGGTACAGCTTCAGAAACAGCTGCTCAGCGTGTGCAGCTATGTTGCTCCTACTTTTGGGCCATAATATAACTTTATACTATGTCAGATGATATTATATTTGGGCTCTATACTGCTGCCTGTGGATGTGGAAGAGCAGTGTGGAAGAATTCAGTCGGAGTCCATAGACTTCCTCAGCTGCTGCATCCCTTTCTTTCACTTTTAAGGACGTGACAAAGTAGGAACATATTGGTTGCACATGCAACACATTATGAAATGTGCTGAAAACTTGACTGACATCCAGTTTGAACAGCTGTTCAGCCTTCTGACCTGTCTCTGTGGAGTTATAGCCTTGGCTACCTTGAATTCAACATTTTCAGCATTCTTTCATCCTATTCCTGTGGTCAGCTCTTCTTCTCCTCCTAAGAACTGGGGCTTAAACTCTTGAGGGGCAGACATTTAATAAAAAAACAACCCAGGCATATTGAGAGTGAGTCCTCTGAAGTGGTTTGGAATAGCTTGCATTTTTTTCATACTCATTGATCTCAGTAAATCACAGATTGATGGTCAAAAGTCTGTCCACTTTATGAGAAGTAGGTTTCTTGTGCCTACTTATGAATTTGGATGAATTTTATATTATTGCTTAATTGTATATAAATGATATAAAATTGAAATTTAAAGACTGTAATATAATTTGAAAAATAAATATTTTCAATCAAAACATACTTAACTTTAGAAATTATATTGTTATTGGTATAAATTAGAGCTCTGCCGCAATGGGAAATACCAAGTGTGGGGTTGCTTTTCTTCAAGCATTTACCTCTCATTTATTATTTTTACTACCATGGAGGTTCTTGTGCCAGTGAGAGGAAAAACTGAAGTAACAAGTTAAAATAATTTCTTTCAAAGAGGATCATTGACATAAGAGTAACTATTGAGGCTGCAGTTGCTGTGAGATATATATTACCATTAAATAGGTGATAATGCTAATTTTATATTATCTTATTATTTTTTAATGACTGAGAAATCAAGAATTTATTTTGACTATTTGCTTTTTCTCTAAAAAGCTTCAAAAGATGTGTATAAGAATTACGAAAAAATGGAGGTTCTCTATATTGAATTACACTCTTTTAAATATAAAGAGCTGGGAACATTTTAGAAGAAAAACAGAGAAGAGAGAAAGTCTCTCCTTAGAAGAAAAATAAGACAAACAGATTAACTTTGTGTAGACTGTTGTGAGAACCATAGGATGCTGGAATATAAGTACAAAAGTTTAGTGAAATACAGCTTATGACATTAAAAAAAATCCGGATCTTCTGGGAAAACCATGAAATCGCTCCTGTGAAAGAAAAAGTTCAGTTTTTAGTTCTATGTAAGTAGTTTTAACACATTGCTTTGTCCTTTAGAAAAAGGCTTAATGCTTTAATTTCGGATTTTACCACAGTGAGGGCAACACTACAGAAAAGGAGTACAGAAAAGAGTTAATTTCTGTAAGATTCAAGAAGCAAGTGTCTGATGTAGTCAGATCTGCATTTGCAGGAGCAGCAAATAGTCATCTGTAATGATTTATTTCTTTGTGCAGATGTTCTGGCAAAGGCTATGTTGTTTAAGAAACAAGAATCAGTAAATCCTGACTGCCTACAGGTGCTGAAGGCTGAAGAATGGTACTGCAGCAATCATTTGCATGCAGCCATCGTTTGCAACCAGCCATAGGGGTTTTTTTAAGTTTTATTGCAGCTCTCAGGGCCAACCAGCTTGTTATGCTACCCACCTTAGACAAGACCCCCTCTTCACACTGGTGAGAGTCTGTATTCGAGCAGATGTTTCTTACTGTGCTCTTTTTGTGTGGTGAAGAGGCTTTTTTCTCTTCCTTATTGCAAATGTAAGTCAAAGTAAATACGGCTGGTAGCAACTGAAGGCAAGAAATAATCTGTTTAAAAGAAACACAAATCTACTGCTGAAACAGTGTAGAAGCAGGCAAGCCACTTGATAATTAAACTGGATTTCAGGGCAAAATGTTTCTTAGATTACCTTCTCATCATATCTTTGAGCTTTCATCCTAGAGGTGATTTTTCTTGTCTCTCAGCAGTCCATATCTAGTCTAACTCAGACATACTGAGAACAGCACTTGGTTCCCAGTTGCCTGCCCAGCTTGCTGGCCTGCCTGTCCTAGACCTTGGAGAAATTCTATGCTATATGTTAACACATGGATCTTGAATTGAGGAATGAGTTCTGGCTAAATTTCTCTGGAGAAGCTGTGATGTCAGCAGTTCAGTTTTCTCCATGCTCTTGTTCCTGGGGAAATGCCTTTCAGCCACGGGAAAAAGGAGGCCACATGCAAATCTGTATGGCTCAGCAGACGACATTGTGAGCAGAAGCAGTTCCACCCTCCTCTGGTGAAACCTGCCAGGGCAGTTTGTCCTTGCTGTGCCTCTCCCCACTGGGATTGCCCTATTGCAGAGGTGGTGTTTGAGTGCAGCACATGTATTTGCTGTGCTCTGACGTGTGGGAGGAAGATAAACTCTTCATTGCTCCTGGTGTTTTAATGAAGAACCAGACAGGACTCTCAAGACTCAGCTTCTTGAGAACTTTATGAGTGTAGAGTGGAATTCTTAGATGGAAGAAGCAGCAAGTCCCCCAGATAGTTCTTACCTATTTCATCCTCATAAGCATCAACATAATGATTTTGCTTTATTTTTTAAAATCTGTTCTTTTGAGGTTTCCCTGGAAGTGTGAATGCTGGCCCTTTGTATAGTGCTGTTGACACAATGAATGTTTCCTTATCGGAAGAAAGAAGACTTGCGTCTAAGCTTCAGAGTGCAAACAATAACAGTAACAATTTTTGCTGGCCTCTTGTTCTCAAATGCAGGAGTTGAGAGCATGCTCCTGTTACTCTGAGATATTACATTGCAATTGTGTCAGTTGTAGTGGGACTGAATTTCCTTTTTACATCTCTTGTCAGGATGGCAGCTCAGGAAATATTGCTCAGGTAACTGGGTTTTTTGGACAGGGGCAAAAACACCGTCCACAGTGGTCTGGAGAGCACCTGTAAACACAGGAAAGACTGGTTGGCTTCTTCTCTAGCCTTGGTTTCACTGCCTTAAAACAAATTATTGCTGCCCACAAGATGACTTCAGCAATGTTGTGGGTGGGGACTGATCCCCTCCAGGGGCAGCCTGGCAGTGCTGCAGGGAGGACATTCCCTGCCTTGAGGACTCCTACCTCCCAGGTGGGTTTTCATCCCAATGGCCACTGGATGGGACAAAATAAAAATTCTCCAGAAGGAAAATGTCACTGAGATGTTCTGGGCAAAGGACCCTGAAGTCAGTGTGTTCATGAAGTGGCACAGGGCAGAGCTGAAAGTTGGAGTGTGCCAGGCAGCCTAACCATATCAGCTCTATCTGGCACAAATTTTTGTATTAGTCTTATTTTAGGAAATCTCTTTGATTTTGGTAAAAATACCTTTTCTCCTTTTTTTCCCTCTGAACCTTGTCCTCCTAACTCACATTTTTTTCAATTTTTACCTTCCATTGGATGCATAAACCTCCTGCAATGCCATGACAGAAAGGGTTATTCAGAACTGCCTTCCAATGAGTATGTCTCAGGTTCTTGTCACTGCAATAATCCAAATTTGCAAGTAGAGCAGCAGTTCTGTACCTTTGTGTTAGGATGAATCATGCCCTTGTTCTCTCTTTATGTGCTGGACCTTGCAGTGTTCCCTAAAAACTGTCTTTGCTGAACAACTGATCTGAAAAAATAGAGGAGGGAATGATGGTCCCTCTCCCCTCATCTGTATTTTTTCACAAAGGACTTGCTTCAAGAGAAACCCCTTAGATGGTTGTCTCAGGCGGGTCTATAGGCTTTTTGCTTTTTTTTTGCCCTTCCTCTCTTCCCTATTTTATCTTCCAGACTAGCAGAAACTTGTGCATCTTTGGAAGAGAGCAGAACATCAGGGAAGTGCTTCTTTATCCCTGGAGTTTTTCCTTACCCCTTCAGTGCACTAACTCTTCATCCGTTTTTGCAGCCAGCTTAATTTTGCTTGCTTTCTTTGCCTGCAACAGCAAAACCAAAAAGCCAGCTAGGAGGCAGTAGGAACTGGAGCATGGCACTCAATGTTTCTGCAAACTCTTCCTTGGCCTTCAAACATAGCAGCACTAGGAGTGAGTTCAACACTGCAAGGAATTTGGGGCGGACGCACTTCATTAAGCATGCCATTTTGTTTTCTCATTTTAGTCTGTGAGGCCATAGAGGCAGCTGGAGCACGTCTTCCTGTTGTTGAACCTCTTATTTCTTTCTTTCCAGCCCCTCTCCTCCTGAAGGCAGAGAGCACTGACTCCTGCAACTGCTTGCTCAGAGCTGTCAGCACGTATAACCTGCTACCCTTGGGCTTCCCAGCTGGGCTGACAGGACCTGGCCATGATCCAAGCAGGGCGATGTCTCCAGACCCTTTCTGTCTCCAACACAGGAGCAGTGAACTTTGTTCCAGTTTTTCCTGGCCTTCTCCCAAACAGAGTTAGAAGTCATCTTTTTGAATTGCTATCACATGAGGGGATTGAGTATTTCCAAATGCATTTGAAAACAACTTTATAACCAATGGTGTTACAAAATATAAAGGTATTAGATATGAAAGATGCAGTTTCTTGCTGCTAAGCATGTGAAAAGAACCCTTTGGTCTTTTCAAAGTGTAACGCTTATTCAAAAGGTTAAAGTTATCCATTGTAGCCAAAACTGAAGGTATAATCTGACAATTATGTCTTATGACTATATTTTCACAGACTTGCTCTTTCTGATGCTAATGGTGAATCTGTAGTTTCATCTGCAATTGGAAACATGAAGTCATGGGGACCAAGGTGGGTGGGGCAACCTCATCCAGGATGGGACAGGTCCGTGAACTTTCGTGAAAATTACCTCAATGTCTGTTTGTCATTGCCCCGAGGCAAAGCACCACATTAATATCCTTCTTCCCTGGTGAGCCTGTATGTGAGAGTAAATCTGCAGACCAAGAAACTCCTTGTACAAGTTAGACAGTCAATTTAGATAGCTGATTAACCAGTTAAGTACCTGACTGGAGCTGACTAATTAGTGGTTAATGGTAAGGTTCTGTCAGATTAAATTGATCTCTAGTAAGCCTAAGGACAATTAAGAGCTTGCAATCACTGTAATCATTTTTCCCCTGCATTTTTGCAAGAACCCCAGTTAGAGGTAATGTGATAATTTAGGACTGTTATGTAAGGCTGTCTCCTTGCCACAGGACAGTGCTTCAAGCGCTGCTGTAAATTGGGGCAATGCTATTCCTAATGTCTGGTGAAATATGTGATTAAGTAATCATTGATTTTTGGGGGGGAAACTTCTGTAGCACTCTCACTAGTTTCATATTGCCTGTCAATTCATTGCTCATTGAAGTGCAGATTGTTGCAGACAGCCAAATAAATAGAAAACAAGCACAGAGGTTAAAGCTGGTGACTGGTGTGAGAAATGTAAACAGAAGGCTCAGAGCTTATTTTCCTGGTTGTCGACAGCCCTGGCTTGGTGCTTGGTAAAATAGAAATTTTCTTTTGGAGTAGTCTGTGTCAATACCATCTGAACAGAAGCTTAGCTATGCACATTTTGGGTGCTTCCACGACTCAAATAGTCTGAGTCATGTCGCATATATCAAATATTTTGCTCAGAAGCAGGAAGGCATATGTCCACTCTGGATGTCATCTGAGAGATGCCTGGAAGGCATGTCTGGCAGGCTTATACCACGATCATTGCAGATTGACACACTCACTGTAGCTCGTAATTGGCAAGAGACAGCATAAGGCCTTGTGGATCTTGATTTTGCCAAGAGGAATATTACTAATGAAATAAGATTGATTTTTGCAATTAGAGTCATTGGAACCTCAATGTTTTCTTTTTTTTTTTTTTTTTTCCTTTTTCCACATTTCAAATTACCTTTGATCTTTATAGAGATATTTCTATACATTTTAGGAGAGATGATGAGTCAAAGAGACTACCTCTATCTAGGATTGCAAGATATTTCTTATAAGACACCTGTCACGTTTCCACATTTGTTGCATCAGCTATTGCTCACATACCTACTTGTTTATTACTCTTCTTGAAAAAGCAAGAGTGAAGTGAGATTAATAAAACTATGCACACCAATACTTGTAGTTCAGTTGTTAAATCAAAATAGTAAAGCCCTCAAGAACTTGATTTAGAAATCTTTTAACTGAAACCACATTTGACACTGTATTCAATTCAGACTGAAATGAAATCAGATTGTTCAGGTAACTCCTAGAAAAGCCAAAGAAATATAGATATGGTTTACAAACTGATAATGTAAATCTATCCCCTTTGCTTTTATTCAGGACATACATTACAGTTTAGCCTCCAGAAAATGAGAGATTCAAGTTTGTTTTACTGTTTCTGAAGCCATCTGAAGTGGGAGAGGATTTATCGTGTTTAATTTTCTTCTTTGGTTTATTCCACTTTTCAGTTTTAGCAAGCTGAGCATCCATTACAGCAGACTGCAATCCTATTGCACGTCTTCTATGTGGGTACCTTAATCTGTAGGCTGGAAGGTTTTCCTCTCCTTCTGTTCCTAGAATTTATCTTGTTGCTAATGGAGAGTTTTAGGGAGAGGGCTAGAATCCCAAATCCACCTTTCAGGATGACATCCCTCTTCAAATTCAGTGTCCATCTAAGTCAGGACAAGGATACACACAGGTCTTCAGGCTGTAACACAGCACTGCGAGTGCTGTGAAATGGGCCAAGTCTTCTCCTGATGCAGCTATTCCAGCTAGGAGTCAGGACACCTTCCTGATGGTATGAACTGAAGGCTTGTCTCTTACTAACCTCTCACTGACTTGCAAAGCTCCTGAGCTCAGGTGTAGTTCTTGTGGGCTGGGAAGCCCTTCTGTTGGCCAAGCTGCCAGCACTGAGCACGCCCCTGGGCTGCTGTGGTGTGACCACTACCAACACACAGAGGGAAAAGTGAGGGTACTGCCCATCACGGGGTCCCAGCTGCAGCCTGTGTGAGGGGCTTATCGAGGGGCAGGGGGCTGTGGTTCCCAGAGAAAGCCCCTGCAGACTCATGCTGGGCCATCCAGTAAGGTGGATATTGATCGGCTCTATTTGAGTGGCCACATTTATCCAGATCCTTCTCATAATCCATCTGACTGTTTAGAAAGGAGAGAGAGTTTTCCCACAGTGCACCTGCACAAAATTGAAAAGAATCACTTGTTTTGCTCTAGTGCAGAGATAAGCAGGTTACGACCTTCTGAAACGTTAGTTTTGCAACAGTTGAGTACACTTGAGTGGATATAAAAATCCTAATGCCTTTTCACAGAGTAACTAATCTCACTCAGGTTGGGTTTTCTTAGGAGAAACAAACTCACGTTAAGTGTCTAAGAGTTATTTCTGCAGTGACTGTGTGATTTTTAAACATCTTTCATTACACAGGGACCAATAAATTAAACTCTTTAGCTAGAATGAGACAGAAGTCAATGCTGGTTTTGAACACCGGGTGCTGGCCCAAAGACTGCTTATCCAGTTTCTAGAAACTAAACAAAAGTTTGAGCTAAAGTCACTGAGAAGGGTTAGCTGAAATCCATTTCAGCTTCTTTGGCACAAAGGACACAGGAGGAAACATTGCCTTGCCAGTTAACTAATGCTTTGCCTCTTACTCCTGGTGCTGTGTCTGATTCAAAGCTGTGCAGTTCCTCCCCAAACTCAAGCCACACATGAAATTAAGAAATGACAGGAAAAAGGCCACATCACAATAATTACCGTGATATGGTCTGTTATTCCCTTTCTTTCTTGTTCTGTATTTGAGGTTCAATGTTAATTTGCTTGTATAACTCAAGGTGTTTCCTCTGCTTGTTTGTACTAGCTATGATTTCTAAACATCCTTGAAATTATTGGTCATAACATCTCTCCTCATCATGATATTACTTCAACTTGAGCTACTTATAGAAAGTGCTTCTTTCTACTTTTGAACAGAAACGGCTCAGAGCCAGAAAAATATGTATTTGTTTGCCTTTCTATTTTTGGTTTGAAATTGCTGGAAGCCAGTAGGCAGGTTTTTATTTTCTTTTTTAAGATTTTATTTTCAAACAAAGACAAATATTATGTATGAGGAGTGGCACATATCTTGAATAACTGGTTCTAGTAACAGGAAAAAGCTCTTGTTAGAAATTCTTCTGAAGTGTGGCTCTATTTCTGGAAATCCTTGCTTGCTTGCTTCAGCAGAGTCTTGTATCCTCTCCCATTTTCCTCAATGATTCTTTCACATGCAGAAGGATGAGTTTTATAGGAACTTTGCTGGCACCAAAACACTGGTATGTTTTCATTTGTCTTGTACACCGCACGGATTCGTCATCTGCCCATTCTACCAGCCAAAGGAAAATGGTGCAGGGAGCTGACAAGCACTCGTGTTAACCAAATGAATCCACCTGATCTGCCACCTAAATGGCAGATTTACTACTAACCTGGTGTGTCTTTGGAAAATAGAATCTAGTGTCTGCTGTTGGACTGCACAGATTTTGGTCTCCAGAAAGGAAAATTTCAATCCATTATAAAATGAGTAGTCCAGTATGAGGTCTCATAACATCCAGGACAACCTGAAGGTTACTTCATTTTTATTCCCAGAAAATGCTGGGAATTACTTAACTAAAGCAGAAATCCAAATCTTATAGATTTCTTGCAGAATAAAGACCAAAATGAACAAAAAAAATCCACTCTCAATTTCATTTATTTATTCTCTCTCTTGCATTTCCTCTAGGAACCCCAAAAACCTCCAATCCCACCCAACTCCAAAACCCATCACAACCAAAAAAATGCAACCCTCTGCCCACATCCATGAGCTTTATTCTGTGTATTTCATAAAAATAAGCTTGGATAGCTTTGAGTTAATATTACTTGCTGCTTGTTGATTTCTAAATCAGTAAAATCAGTTCACGTAACATGGGATTGCCTTGGGAAAAGTTTTTTTTTTATTTTTATTTTAGGGACTGGAAGAACCTGGAGGGTAGAGTTAGAAGGAAAAACTGTTTTAAAGCATTTTTTTACTCTACTGCCAAGACTTATGTTAAAAGAAAATATAATCCAGAGCTTAAGTACACAAAATTTTCTCTTTTTACAGCTTTTCCACTAAGCTTTGGAACCATTCATGGAAGCTGATGGCAATATTCTCGTAAGTATAATTGAAATTACGCAGAGTTATTGATCATCTGAAGAGGTCATATGTTGGGATTGTATCCTTGTAGTCACAGAAGACCATGAACAGCATAAAAGAATAGCACATGAACAGTATCAGTATCCAAACAAGATCTTTCTTATGGGCCAGCCCAAGTGGTGAGGCTGCCCCAGTTCTGCTCTAAGGATAAAATGAAATCTACTGCATGTGCCTGATGCTAGAGGTGCTCTCACTTCCAAGTCCTACCCCTCAATGGATGAGAAAACTGTAACCTAAGATACATGAGCTTAGCAAAGGTTTTTCTTAACCACACATCCGTCTAACCCTTAAGAAGCTTAAAGAAAATACAGCTCTGTAGAATGTAACTGCTGATCATAGCTGCCTTTGGTGCCTTCTTAGATTCATGCATTGTGAGTCAAACTTCATGAGACATGAATCCTGTTTTTTAGTATTAGCCTAGTGCCCCTGCTTTTCCATGTAGACTTTTATTTTTCTTTCCACTGAAACAGCCTCATATACCTATTTCACCCCATTTTTATTCCTGGGGAGTTTGCAGTCTGCCCCTGATGCAGGACTCCTGGAACCTTTGATGCAGCTCCCTCTGACTAGGAAGAGTCAAGAGTCCTTTAACTGCTGTTTGGGAGGGACCTGTCCTGAGAGCAGCCAACAGAGCCATCAGTTTGTGCAGCAGGGTGTGAAGAAGGAGTGAAATAAGGAGCCTCCATTGAAACCGTGGGGCTGTAACAGTCTTAGACACAGTGGTAATAGGGCAGTTTCCTCAGAAGGTGTGGAAGCAGCCGTCCCTGCTAGGGCAGAGGCTTCCGCACAGAGTGTCTGCAGCCCTCCAAGTCCCAGACTTCAAGGGGTGCCAGGAACCTCTCCCTGAGGCCAAAGGACATGTCGCTTGGCCCTGCAGGCCATCTTGGAGGAGCTGTGCTGGCAAGTGGAGGAGGTTTGGGAGGAAGCGTGCAAACTGTGGAGCATCAGAGAAAGTGGAAGGGAGAGAGATAGGGTCTTCTCTGAGACACAACAGCTTGAAGACCATCAGTCCCCACCTGCAATGGAGAAGCAGGCAGTGTCCACGCCCGCTATCAAAGTAAGCAAAACCTCTGGAGAATTGGAAGGATGGAAGTTGATGACTTCTTGTATCAAGAGGAAGATCCTGCCTCGTCTAAGAACTGCCCTCGTAATTGAAGAGGAGCCAGATGTGTCCCCTAGCAAAGGACCTGGTTCACTTAACTGTAAACCACGCAGGTCTACCAGGAAGAAATGACGAGACCCTGCAGTGGGTGCCTCCCTGCTGTGAGGGACAAAGGACCCATCTGTAGGCCTGACCAACCATCTAGAGATGTTTTCTGCCTGGGAGGGGCCAGGATCCAGGATGTTGTGGAGAGACTGCCAAAGCCTGTCCAGCCCTCTGCCTTCTACCCCTGGTTGTTATTCCATTTGAGCACAAATGATACTGCCGGGGGAAACCAGTATATGCTGGGGGCCATAGAGCTGGAAAGTAGCTTTGCAGAAAAGGACCTGGGAATCTTGGTGGACATCTTGTTGAACATGAGCCAGCAACCTGCCTAAGCTGCAAAGAAAGTAAATGGTATCTTTGTCTGCATTAGAAAAGTATTGCCAGCGGGTCAAGGGACATCATAATTTCTTCAGTGCTGCTGAGGCCACCCCTGGAATGCTGTGCTGGACTTCTCAATATAAGAGACACATGACATACTGAAGAGGTCCAGTGGAGGGCCAGAAGGATAATTAAGGGACTGTAGCATCTAACATATGAAGAAAGACTGAGTGAACTGGGACTGTTCAGCTTGGAAAACAGGCTCAGGGGGGCTCTTATCAATGTGTATAAACACCTGAAGGCAGGATGCAAACAAGAGGATATTGTTTGATGGTGAACATTGTGGTGATGCTAAGCTAACGGTTGGACTTGATGATTTTAAAGGTCTTTTCCAACCTTAATGATTCTGTGATTCTTTTCAGTGGTGCCCAATGACAGGACTAGAAGTGATGGGCACAAACTAAAACACAGGAGGTTCCGTCTGAACATCAGGAAACCTTTTTTACTCTGAGGATGGCGGGATACTGTCACAGGTTGCCCAGAGAGAGTGTGGAGTCTCCATGCTTGGTGAAATGCAAAAGCCATCTGGAAATGGTCCTGGAAAACCAGTTGCAGGTGGGGAGTGGACTTAGATGATGTCCTGATGTCCCTTCAGTGTGAATCATACTGTGATTCTGTGGAAAAACAGGACATCTAAACTGACAGAAGCCTCTGCTGAAGTTGTCACTTCTCTCATATGTTTTTGCTCATCTCTGGAGCCTGCCTGGCACAGAATACCCCTGGTTTTATTGGTAACAACTCTGCCTTCCACAGTTTTCTCTTTGTTCTGCACTGGCAAGGATGTCTAGAAGAGTGAAACTTAAAAGTATCTCTTAATCGATGTTCACCCAGGTCCACTGAAATAAAAGATTATTGACTTTTTTGCAGAAGAGTTTTCAGTGAAGGAAACTTTAATTTAGTTTTTGAGAAAAGGTTTGCCACTGGAGACTTGCTAATGTGTTGTATTCTCATGGAAAATTGAATCCAAACTGTGCTGGTGAGGCATTTTATGAATTTTGTGGTAGATTCATTTAAATATAGGTTTTCTATTGGTTTGAGATGAAAACAATTTTACTGAAAACTGTTTGTTTATTTCATGAAGTATCTATCTGACTCCAAACACTGTGCTTTGGAGAAAGAGGTTGTTTTTATTTGTTTACAGATCAACAAAATTTGAGAAGGCAATTTTGTGAATCATGCCAGATTTTATTGCTGCAGTTGGGGATAAGAGCTTTCTCTTGTGTGGAGCAGAACACGTATTTTTTTATAGGATGAAGCTGGGTTTCTGAACAGCACTAAAACACAACTAACAGTTGCAGAATTCCAGGCTTAATACTAATTTGTTGAAATTTTACCTCAGTTTTCAGGAATACTTGGAAAGATAATGAGAAATGTACCTTAATTTTAAAGATTTCATTCAGCAGTTATTTTGTTAGAGATTTACCACTAATTTTATTTGGGTAAACTAAATACAGTGCTGGCTGGAGAAACTGCTCTTCCTTCCACCATTAATTTCCCAGCTCCTCCCACAATATATGAAGAAAAGAGGGTTGTTTCATCACCCCTATGAACTTGCAGCAGGATACCATCATTGCTGCAGAATAATACATGTAAATTTGTAACTTCTTTTGGCTAGCCCAAGCTCTTACTAGGTGATCAGTTTTTGCCTCAGTCTGGTATAAACTGGGCCCCAAAAGATGACTTACATAATATGGGTATTAACTCTTTCTTGACAGATGAGCAACAGACCATGTTATTTTTCTTTAG
Source organism: Cnemophilus loriae (assembly GCA_013397755.1). Taxonomy (NCBI): domain Eukaryota; kingdom Metazoa; phylum Chordata; class Aves; order Passeriformes; family Corvidae; genus Cnemophilus; species Cnemophilus loriae. Next base: position 419,776 of record VZTF01009274.1, on the reverse strand, counting down.
ATCATCAACAAGGTTAGTGGAAAGATTGCTTCCTCCTCAGCTGTGTAGAGAGAGCCACATCCTGTGTCGGTATTGCTCTTCTTGTTGTATGACTTTATGCTGGTTAGAGATGAAATGACCCCAATATAGTACCCTGGCAAAGATGTGGTGTTGCTTTACTACATAGTTTTTGGGCCAGGAGACTTGATTCATATTTGTTTTTCTTAATATCATTTTGGATAGCTCTGAAGGAAAGTAATTAGTTTGTGTGACCCATTGATTCCCTGAGGCCATATATTATTTCCATGTGTCCTAAATAGGGCATTACTTTCTTCTCTTTGGAATGAAGACATGAAGAGTGGCCTATATAGAATGGGGAAACAGCAGAGCCTCTAATAGAGCTGATGTGTTTTCTTATTGCTTTTCTTTGTGTGTTGTCATGGAGAATAGTCTGAGAGAGAGAGGCAGTGGTAGAACTAAAAAGAAAAATTAAGGGAAAAGGAAAAAAGAATACTCAGTGATTAAGCAGGAGTCTGGGATTATTCATGCCTGGTAAAGCCTCCCACGAGAGTGTTGTTCAGGTAATGTCAAATAGGCACCAGGTAAGCACAGGACTGCGATACGTGGCTCTGTGCTCTGTGACACATTGTGCAGAGATCCCTGCTTCAGAAAGTTGTAGCTCTTGTAAATCCTGGTGGCAGTGGTCTCTTCTATCATTGTTTGCAGATGGTCTAGCTTCACCCACCTTTAATTTGCCTGTGAGAAGAGCCATCAAATTTTTCAAGAGTAGTGTGAAATGGGGTTTTGTTTTCCTGAGGAGCTGGCTGGCGAGGCAGAGGGGCTACATTAGGGATGTTCATAGCGTAGCTCTGCAGCGGATCAGGTAGCTACCGGCTTTGCATAGCAACGTTGTGGCCGGCATATTAAATCATACGTCACTTTATCCAGCATTTGTCATCCAGAGGCTTCAAACCCTTCCTAAAAATACAAAAAGGTGAATGCTTTAGTTCCCATACTAGAGAAGGAAAGGTTGAGGCAAAGAGAAGTCAAGTACTTTGTCCGCAATCACACAACCAACCAGCCTGTCTGGGGAGAATTTATTCCAAAAGCCATACCTTGCATTTTCAATTACCTCATTTTTTGTTCTGTGGTCTTCTTTTTTAGTTTCATTTTCTATATGTTTATGCAGGATGAAATATGTAGACTGCAAATGCATAAAGAAATTCAATTATGTTATTTTTGCAGTGACTAAAATTTCTATATATTTTATTTGATTCTTAAGAAATATTATTAAACTCTTTCATAGGCAAAAACACATGTTCTGCATTAAATTAAAAAAAGGCAAAGGTGAAGAACAAATTTTTTTCTTTTCAGGATTTCTTAGAATGAGCTAAATGACTATCAGTCACCTGTCATGTATTTTAATCTCCCCATGTTTGTAAATCCCCCTTGTGGAGCATAATGAAGCATTAAAGTGCCGGAGTTTTAACTTCTATTTTTTAACTTCAAAACTCAGAATACAATTCAGGCAAACACAGCAAAGTAGAAACTGCCTGTGGATGTGAAACAGGAAGCAGTAGTAGACAGAGGCATGCAATAGGGTTGTGTTTGCTCTTGCTTAACTAGATATACATCAATGTTAATTAACAGGTTTTTTGCTTCAGCTGCTAACGTCCCTTCAGCAGTGAGTGGGTTATGTGTTTCCATCCTGCATATACTACCAGCATCACCACCACGTCCTTCTCCATCTTCCCCCTCCCCTTTCTACACAAATGTTGCAACACAATCTGAAATTTCCTCTTTTCTTTCCTTCCTGCATTTCTTACAGGTTCCTTTGCGTCAGAAGGCAAAAAAGAAAAGTCAAGGTAATGAGAGATTGTTTCTTCTTTTCTCTCCTGGATTTCTCTTTTGTTATTTTCTTAGTATGTCTTATTCTTGGGAGGGTGAGGATTTTGTACTGCTACTCAGCTGGTGAAAAGCTGCTTTTTAACTCCACTGATTCTTACACCGATTCCAAGAGAAATGACAACGGGCTGTTCCTTTGGACTAAATCCTTGTGGTATGTTAATTGAATCAAAGCTGGAAATCAGTGAGGTAGAATCAGCTGCCTGCACAGACGTACACACTAGTGGTTTTCATGTACTTGGCATAATAGTTTTCTCTAGCTGACTTAAATAGATGTATTCTTTTCAGTGCAGCTGTGTGAGGGAAAATATATGCATGCTTCTCTTAAAAGGATCAAAGGCTGTATTTTTAATTTACAAAAAGTCGTGTATGGTTATCTTAGCATTAATTAGTATCTGCATTATCTATAGCTTACTGTTTTATTTCTGAATATCAGCATGCCTTTCAAATGAATGTGTGTTACTGTCACAGCCATTATAAAATTGAATGACTTCTAAGTATATTTTAAGATATGCTTGGATGACTTGCTGAGATTCCTGAGTAAGGATGATATCTTTAATTGGCAGCAACATCTTTCCTGGTAATGCAGTTTTAAGCAAGCACAACACTGTATTTTTAATGGCACAGGGTTCTTTATAATGAGCCGACGGAGGATATCGTGCAAGGAGCTGGGGCAAGCCGATTGCCAAGGATGGCTCTACAAAAAGAAGGAAAAAGGAGCTTTCATTGGCAACAAATGGAAAAAGTTCTGGTGTGTGCTAAAGGAGTCATCGCTGTACTGGTACAGCAGTCAGCTGGTGAGTACAGCGTACATCCAGCTCCGGGTGCCAGACAAACAGCATCTGCTGGGACTGAGAGAAGGGAAGCTGGGGTCACAATTTAGATGCACCCTGGAGGAGTACAAATAACTGGGTTTATTTCTCAGCACTGACATTTTTTTGTGATCTGGGAAGTGTCTATGTGAATGTGAAATATGCAGAAAACGATGTGTTTTCTAGTTCAGCAAGCACTTGTGAAATGTTAACTTGCTGTCTGTTTTGCCCTGTAAAGAGCAGTTCTTTGAAAGAAAGAACTCTTGTGGCATTTGAATTTGAGAAATATTTTCCTAGGTATAGGCAATCTGCAAACACTTGTAATCAAGACTCAAAACAGGAATGCTTCTTCACTTCTTATTAATTTAATTTTCAGAAATGTCTCTCCTGTTTCTCTCTGCATCCCCTTCCACACTGAAATTATTCTGTTTGTCTGTTCGGTTTCTTTTTCTTTTTTTTTCTATTTTTTTTTCTTTTTTCCTTATTTATTTATTTTATTTTATTATCTTTCTTTCTTTTCTTTCTTTTCAAATGGTAGAGGGCAGCTGGCTTTACTCTGAGCTTGTTTGATTGGGCAGAGAGGGTGTCTTGCCCATCCTGGGAAGATTCAGATATAATTATTCCCTTCACTTTGCTGTCTGGCACTGCAACCTCTAAAAAGCTCTTATCACATTCAAACGATGGAGAGACAGAGCCCAGAATTAGGATATGAAGAGAATTAGGGTATACCAGCAAAAACACGGATTGAAACTCAGCAGCTTCAGTGTCAAATTGTGGATGGACATGAGGTTCCCTAAATGCAAAGTAGCTGCTCTGGAAATCAGCATGTCCCAGGCACAGCAAAGGAGGAAAGATTAAAGGAACCCTTATTAATTCTTGGAGCATTTAAAAAAAATCAAAGGCAGTCTGGATGATTTCCACTTGTTTATTTCCACTGTAGTAATCCCCATTAAAAATTTTGCTAAATGTTTCAGGGAAAAAAATAGAATCGTTTAAGCCATTAAAAAAATCGTCATACCCTAAACAAAGCTTTACTCATGTAGACTATTTCATATTCTCCCTTCAGCTATGGGTATAGTGGTAGTGGTTTTTTGTGCAGTTTTTTTTGGTTGTGTGTGTGTGAGAGAGATATTTTTTTTGTTGTTTTTTGTTTGCTTTTTCAAAATCCAAATAAAAACTTTGACTGGTACTTCAAGATGATAGTAGCTATTTCTTTTTGGGGTAAAGTGAAAGCAACTCTACTGGTCTTGGGCTGTTGTTTTATATGATGTTGTAGTAGTCTGATATATATTCCTTTCAAGACTATGTCAAATACATCCATAATAGAAAGAAAAGAAATAGAAAAACAAGAGAAAAAACATTTTAAAAAGACACTTTTTTCCTAATGCTTACAATATCTCTGCTTGAAAGACATGGCCTGGCAGATACACTAATAAGCAGCATTGAATACCTTGCAAAACCTTATTAATATTGGCTGTTATAAATCTGTGTTTGCAGTTGTACTTCTGGCCAAGCAGTTTTTAAGAAAGATGAGCTGGCTGGCTGATACATCTTTTTAGACAGAGAAAATATCAGAAACGAATAATACTGAGAAGTAATCAAGATGGGAGGAAATATAAAAGGCAAGACTAGGAAAAGTTTGCCTCTGGGAAGAGAAGGGTGATGGGGCAGAGGTGCAAATTCCTCCACTTCCTTCAGTTGTTGTGGCCTGGTTAAATTCCACTCCAGAGATCCAGAGAAACCATGATCATGCTGGTCCCAAGGCTCCTAGACAGCAGTCACCATTTTAGTCCATGCCTCCTTCCTGACTGTCACTGACTGCCCCCAAATGAACAAGGCTGGAAAATAAGCGTGAGCCTCATTCTAGTTTATTTCATTTCCTCTGAACAGCTCATATGGCTTCAAAACACTGTTGTCTTGTGTCAGCTCTGAGTTCTCACCTATCACAGTTGCTCTTTAAGCATTCTAGCTGGTAGTACCTCTTTGCTTTCAACTTCTGCCAACTCTCCCACGCTATTTTATGTTAAAAACTCAAGGTTTCTTTGAGCAGCTTAAAGCGCAGCCTCTATGTAACTATAGATTCAGGCAATGTTTGCAGAATGTCAGTAACTGTGGGGTTTGGAAAGGAGAGGAGGTGTTCTTTGCTAAGGCCTGCTTTCTTAAATTCTTGAGACCAGAGGCATGCTCAGAGTCGTATGTGCGATCAATTAGACCCAGATATTCTCACTTCTAGATTGATGAAGGAGAAATAGCAGTGACACGTTCACTTGCTTGCTTGACAAGTCTGTGGCCTGGTGTTAGGACTGCCTGCACTTCTGCTGTCTTCAGTAAAGTTAGTCCTTAGTCCCAAGGGGATGTACAAGATGACAGTCTAAAGTTCTCTTGAAAGGAGAGTTCTTCTTCTCATGTGCCTGAGGCTTCCTGTGACCAGCCCTTTTACAGAGGCTGATGCCAAAGGTGGTGGTGGAAGAGTGCAGCTGACGTCAAAGGAACCGGGGCACACCGGCTGCCTGTAGCTCTGCTTGACCAGTTTTGTTCAGATGAGAAATGAGCATGGTTTGTTTGTGGCTGTGTGAAAACCAGACACTGGCAACTGTAGCATAGCAACAGGGTGCTGGACCTTTTTTCCTAATGGAGATGGAGAAAATAGAGAGTGGGTGGAATTTGTATGGGAACATGCATTATCCTGGATATGGGTAGATAACCTCATCCGAATGTCATCTTCTCGGTCAAGTTTGTCTTCATGTGCCTCTGAAGCTCTGTGTGTTTCTGTCACTCTGGTTTAATTTTTCTTCAAGCCATTCTGGCTCTGGGTCTCTCATGAAAGGCAGATTTGGGTACATGATATAGGACACTTGTTGGGACATTTGCAGCTGATATTTGCTTCAATTTAACATAAAATATTTTGTGAATGCCACAGCTCAAAAGAGTAAAAAAAATAAATGGGTCAGCAATAGCAGATCAGATACCCCAAGAGTCGAGCTTCTCCTTCACTGAAAGAAAGCTACAGAACACAGGCAAATCTGAATAAATTTTGGATGAACTAGCTGAGGTCAGGGCCCAGTGGTTTCAGCAGGCTTGGGTAGGCTGCCCTGGAACCTCTTCCCACACACTCTTCTTCTTTCTGTAAAACCTGAGGCAAGTAAACTTCTCTTTGCAGCATGGAAGCGCTCCCAGTCTGGGAAGGGGAAGCTATTTGGACTAGGAGGAAGCACGGAAGGGTTGGTTTTGCGAAAACACAGGAAATGTCAGAAAATATATCTGAGCAGTCAGACTTCCTGGGTGCATTCAAGAACACTGGACTCCTTGGACTACTGCTCTTCATTAGTGTTTGGTTCCTTTTTTCTTTTAGTGCTGCTCTCTGTAGGCAGCTGCCTTGAAGACAAGTGTTTAATAGCACAGTTTGTGATCTTGCCTGACCCTTTAGCAGTTTTAATTCTCATACTGAAACCCCAGAGGGAATTAGTACTCCTACATAGGAAGAGAGGTGGTGGGGGAGGATTGTCACATGTAGGAGCCCAGGCTCCTGGCTCTTTGTGCTTGTTTCAGCTATGTTGGATAGTGTTGGCTGGAATGGGACAAAGGACTAAATGCCTCTGTCTGGTGGGTCTTTAGGGTAGGTTGACTGGTTTTCCAAATAGAGTTGAAATAGATTTTTGCAGAATGTGTTAATGATGGTTGTCATGGGGATTCAGCTGAAAAGAAATATAAATTTAAAATTAAAGAGTTGCGGGCTGTGATCTACTGTCACTATTTATCTTTGTACATTTTTTTTTCCCCATTCACTGCATTTAAATTGGTCCTCACTCCAACAGCTTTGCTGGAAGCTGTATAATTACAGTCTTTTAAAAGAAAAATCTTTTACCTTTGAGTTGTAATAGCTGCTTATGTGGATGAGAAAAAGTCATTGATGTCAGCTGATTGTACTGAGAGGCTTGGGGACCTCTGGTCCGATTTCTCACACAAATTATTCAGAGTTCTATAGGATGCCTCATTGGTGTACTAGGCAGAGAGAAGAAAAGACTAGAAAATCTGAACTGCTCCTCCAACCTCCATAGGGTCTTCTGGGGGAAGTGCTGAAACACTGATGAAGCCATGAGGACTACCCTCATTTGCAGATTGGAGCTGTTCCACGATAACCAGATATTCATTTTACAGCACTATTTTTAAAAATCTTGCTGCAACATTACACTCACTTTAAACGACTTACTAAATCTCCTAAAGCCACAACATTTAGATAACATATTGAGGCAAGCTCAGAAGGACATTAGCCTCTTTCATTGGATTCCTGCATTGTGTTTCATAAAAAATTTCTTTTTTTTTTTCTTTTTCTGTGAAAAAATGGCCGTTTTTGTTTTTGCCCCAAGCATCTGCAAGAGTGTTGTTATTACTGAAATTATTTTTCTACAGCTTGGAAATGTAAAAGTACAGATTTATGTTAGGCTAACCTCCATAAAACCCACAAGAGATAACAGCTTATTCTTTTAAACATCCTGATTAAGTAGAAAGCTGGTCAAGGTTCTTTTTATCTGAATTTTTTAGGGCTATTTTACAGCTTTGCATCAAAATCTGAAGGAAGCTTAAGTGAAACGTGTAAGTTAAAGAATAGCCTACTAAAGTCATGTTAGAGATAACATTTTGGAAGAAAGAAAGCACTTAGGATTTCTATATGCTTTAAATGTTTTAAAATGTCATTTTTGTCCCAAGAAAGACTGAAAAGATGACTTCCATATGTTCTGTTCCTAGGGTTTATCTGGAATTCTGTTTGCTGACTGAAATAACACTGAAATAACGTTTTAATGTTGTGACTTTGTTTCCTTTTTTCCTTTCTTTTTTTCCTGATAATTATGAAGCTACATACTCATCAAACCCGTCTTTTCTGCTGCATAGATGGCACGTTTGAGATGTGTACAAATAGTGCATTAAAAAAACTCACACCATTATCCTCCTTCCTTTCACTCATACATAAAATGAAACATAAATTCTTTTTTAAATGAACAAATATGAAATCACAGACAGAATTAGTATAAAATCTAAATGCATTGAGAATGAATGTGTATGTGAGAACATAATCTTTTACCAGCTGGAACATGCTAAATGCTGCATAAGAAATCAGGAGTTTGTCTGTTGTAAAACTGTTGAAATTTAAGTACTGAAATCAAAGCCTACAGACCTACTTTCATTAGCAATTTAGAGGGCACCCCCCCAATTTAGGAGTCTATCTAAATTACTAATGGACTAACTCAGTGGTTCAAGTCCAAATTCCATTTCTGCATGGGTGGGAGCATTCCAGGTGAGTGTCTCCACACTGGCTTACAGGGTCTTTGTAATTCACTAGTCCAATAGAAAATCCAAACACTCAAATACTTTTATACACTGATAGTAGAGACAGTGACTCATCTAATGGCATTTCATGGACTTAATCCCCTCATGAGTGCTTGTGCAGCACTCTGAACTGTTTATGGGGTGCAGTCTAGAGCAATGGTTATTGCACTGATAGATGGAAATGGCTGAGCTGTGATTGCATTCGAAACATGGAAGAAAGGCCGAACCTGTCCTAGCCCCCAGTCACCCACTCACACTCCTGAAGGCTTACCCAGCTCAGGCCACGGATTTATTGCTGCATGGGTACCTGGGTATACTCCTTCACACAGGGTCTCATGGGTAACTTTTTCTTAAACTGGGGTTATTGATTCGTACTGTAGAAAAGCAACTAGCATCGTATGCATTTCTCATCCAGCAATGTGTGCTATAGTGATCGTTGTACCTCATGGACAGCTTTTTTGACATTGGTATTCTCAGACTGATCTTGGGAACTAAACAGGAATTTCAGTGTTCCAGATCCAGTAAGTGACCATCTTTTTGGTACAGAAATGCTGGATAATACAATCTCTATGCTTAGTAAAGTGCAGCCCGAGAACAGAGCTCCTTCTTTACTCACCCATACTCATTTGCTCATCCCTATATACTTAATATACTATGGATCTGGGATGCTAAGACTAGGTTTAGTTGGTATTTTATCTCAGTGACCTTAGTCTCATGAAATTATAGCCTGTGGAATAGAAACAAAAGCTCCCCAAGCTAGTCACTAAACAAGTTTTACAGATACAAATACAATAAGAGATTGTTAAAAGCTCACAGTAGCAAATAAGCACTTTTCCATACAAATATTACAAAATGAAAGTTTTTCAGCCCAGATGTAAAAAAATAATTTTTTTCTCCTTTACTGAAAGAAAATAAGAAAAACCCTTTCCACCGATGCTGCGTGTCTGTGTCTGTGTGTGTGTGTGCCTTGGAGCAGCAAAACCGTTTACTGGTGCTGATGTAAAATATAAACCTCTAATATGAATGTTTGTTACATGTAAATGACAGGAATGATGGTTAGGCCATGATTTATTGTATAAAGAACAGATACGCAAAAGTGAGAGGAAGCCACCCACTGATGTATCCATTCTGTATCCATATTTCAGTTCTTGGAGAGTCATACTTCCAAGTATTAAAGCTCATAGACTTGTCTTGATGAACATCTTTTTATAGTCTCGTCATATTCATGCATAATGAGACTTGAGCTACTGTCAGTCACATTCATTTATCCTCTGCCTTTGTAAATGTTGTGTATATTTTACCTGCTTTAGCTCAGTGTACATTTTCAGAATTTTAATGTGTCTACGAGTAATGGCTGGGAGCAGCAGAAATATAATTCAGGAATGATCTCTCAGTGTTTTGGAAAGTACATTTTTTCCTGACATTACATCCTACAGACTTTTGTCTACGTTATATATTGCTCATCTTAAGAGGATTCCTAATCTTATTGCAGATGACCAGGTGTATGTAGATAGGTGTAGTAAAGGAAGATGTTTCTGCTTCAGATGCTTCAGTTTCAGGCAGCATGAACAGGGATTTGAGGCTTGTCACTTCAGTTTTGCTGGAGCAACTCTCTGACTCAGAGTCCTGCTGACTGAGAACAGAGACGTCAATGCTCAGCAAACCTTCTTGCATCCAGAAGGGACTGACTGGATATAAACAGGGTACTGTAAATGTCTGCCTGGATTTTGCTGCCTCTGGTACCATGCCTGCAAATTTCTGGGGGGAGTGATAGTTGGGTGATCAAAGCCATCTGAGGCCGGTTTGCAGTGTTTAACAACAGAGGTCAGCTGTGTGGGATGATCACCTTGTACCTTGTGGGATGGGAGCAGCCTGCATTTCCTCTGCCTCGCTCATGTGCAGGTGACCCTGCAAAATGGTCCATGCTGCAACTACACAGCGGACACCCTCCTCCATTTCTACTTAGAATCATCTTGCGGCACTTCTGAATTGTATTTTTCAGCTATACAAAGGTCATTATATGTGCTGCTGTTACATGTCTGCGTAAGATGCATACATGCTGTATCATGGTACAAACCCACCTTTGAGACTGTAGGTACCATCTAGACCTGGACAGATGATATAATCCTTGTTCATCCTTATTAGCCAACAAAATCTGTGCTCACAATGCCACTTGCACCAACAGGAGTGATGGCTTTCCAGCACCCAGGATTTGCACAAATATAGCTGGTATAGAAATATTTCATCAGGCGTTAATCTGTCCCCATGGTGATGAGCATATATTTTCACGGTATAAAAAGCTGTCAAAAACAAGCACTTGCATGTTAAATATTATCCAGCATTGGAGTCTACTAGCTTACCAGTTGGTTGATGTGGTGATATTTAATTTTTTTTCTTTTATGGAAGGCTGAAAAAGCAGAAGGATTTATAAGACTTCCAGACTTCAGTGTGGATCGAGCAATTGAATGCAAAAAAAAGCAGTAAGTTTATCTCTTGTTCCCAGTTTTGCATGATTTTTTACAACATTGCAAGGAATGAATCTCAGTAGTCTTTGGCAGTGAAACTGCGAGGGGTTCTTTTGTGTTGTATAAATAATGAGGTATTAATTGAGATACTGAAAGGAAACCATATTGCAAAAATATTTTTGAAAAATCTCTGCCAGATGTGCTTTGCTAAAACCACAAAGAAAAAAAAAACAGATCAGTGTGCCAAATGCTTTCTTTTTTTTCTCCTTTTTTTTTATTCGCTGGTTATGAGCAAGCTGTAGTTCTCAGATGCCCCCTCTTAGTTGAGGAGGTCCGCAAGGCTGCAAGTAATGCTGCTTTCCTCCAAGCCTGGACTATTCTTTGGGCTGCTGTGGTGCAACTGAGCTTGAATCTTCGGTTGTGCAGGGAATAAACACTTTCTTTAGCAGGGTGCACATTTAAAAATATTCTCTCCAAATTCCATACGCAGCACTGGCTTCCAGCTGCTTCTGAGCACACTTCAGAGGTCTGGAGGAGTGTTGCTGTTGTTCAAAATCAAAAAGCTCAGCACAGTTTTAATGATGTCCTTCAAGAGAAAGCCTTCATTCTTCTGATGGAGAAGTCAGAAGAGTCAATCACTGTTCACCTACTGTGTGCTGCTTGTGATTTTACTGCGTCGCATGTCCCTTCCCTCAGTCATCAGTTTTCCATGTTGTGGGGTCTTAGCCTGATTGACCACTCACAGAACCTGTTCCATGTCTTGGATCACTACTGGTACTTTCTTCCAACATTTTTCAAGTTCGCTTTACATTTCAGAGCTGGAGGAAGCAAAACTGCACATAGTGTTTGAGGTGTGGGAATGCAACAGAATTATGTAATGAAATAATGGAAGCCTTTGTTTTATTCTTTATTCCTTCCTTTTGAGTTCTTGCAGTTTATACTCTCTGAATAATGTGTGGCCTAGGGAATGAGTCAAAAATAGACTAGAGTTTTAAAGAAAGAGCTATAGTGATGGACAAGCTAATCCGGATTAATACAGTGGAGCGAATAAATATTTTAAATAATTCATTCAGCTATTATTTTTTCTTTGTTATGGAAACTAGTTTTCTTCATATCTCTTCTGTTTTCCTTTTCCTAAAGTGCTATTAAGATCAGCCACCCACAGATCAAGACATTTTATTTTGCTGCAGAAAATGTTCTGGAAATGAACACGTAAGTAGGAGCGACTGGTCGTGTTTCATCCTGTCTCATGCATGAGAACACCCTTTGAAAGTTCATTCTTTTACTGTCAAGCAATTGTTGACAAAGTTATTTGGGGAATTGCTGAGTCTAATTTTTCTGGTCACTAAATGGAAGAAAACTATTGCTCTTTGTTCACTAATTATAATTGAAATCAGAATAGCATAATTAGCCCAATTCTGATACTAATCTTCCCAACATCTGCTGATATAAATCCCTTTCTGTTAGACCGGTGCTAAGATTTGATAGCAAGTACATCACCTTGGAAGAAGTGACGGGAGAAGGGAAAGAGAGGGAAAAGCTTAGCATAGTTTTGTCCCAGAAGTGATCTAGGACTAGAATATAACAGTTTCTGATTTCAGAGTATCACATCAGCTAACAAGGAGGGTCAGAGGGATAGAAAGGGCTGTTTCTTTAGCTCAAATAAGCATTAACTTCAGAATCAAACTATGCTGTAGTTGAATGATCCTCATGACAGATCAGAAATTTTCTTTTCACAAATGTCCAGAAGAACAACAACCAGATAGTTTTCAAGAAGTAAAAATGGATATGAATGCTGCCATTTTAGAAACCACTGAGCTATCAGAAAGATATTTTCTACTGATCCAATTTTGTCTGATTTAGATATATCTCATATTTTCTTTGCACTATTTATTTCAGATTGCAGTCTGTTTTCTATGCTATTGTATTAAATGGCCAAATACTGGATACAAAGCAGTACAATTTAAATGGGAGGAAAGCTCCTATGACAGTCAGGTCAGGATTTTAATCACGGCTCTACTGGTGATCTTTGTGAGATTTTTCACAGGGCAATGACTACTCATTCTCTCTATAAACAGGAGACCTCATACATATTTACCACAATAGAAAAAGAGAGAGGTTGAGAGAATGTGTGTGACCTTCTGAAAGATCTATAGATACAGGAATGTACAATATTATAGTAAATGTACATATTATAGTATGTACATAGATATGTATTAATAAATCTGTATGCTAGAGATAACTACAGGTAAATAGAGATGAAAATAATCTGTTGCCTTTTGCAAGCTGGAGCATCACAGAGCATTCTGGTGGGGAGATAACCACCCATTTCTGTGTTCCTGAATTTCCTACCAGAGCTCCTGAATGGAGTGACAAGTTCCTGAGGCACATAGGATGAGGATGACTGAGAATGAGGGACTGTTGGACAGGAATATTTCTGTAGAGAGGGTAACCCTGGTTGAGAGAGAAGAGATGGGAGGATGCATGGAGAAAAAAAATTAGAGCTAATGGAGGATATCAGGGAGTGCTAACAGCCAGTTTGGAGCCCAGCTGGAAATTTGCATGTGAGAAATGTTTAGTCTCCTGTGAGTGAGTGGTTGAAATCTGTGCAGGTGTCTTAGCTCTTATGGCCCTGGAATGATTTTGTTCAAACTCTACTTCTTGAGTAAATTTCGTTTTGGCTTAAAGCTGGGTAGCCTAGTGTTAGAGCAGCCTGCACTCTGCTGTACTAACTCCTCACTGTTGCAACTGATAATGTTTTCCTTGGCAAACTATAAAATACATGCATTTAATACATAAAGTACACGCATACTCACGCATATGTCCAAACAGACGAAAAGACATCTGTTCTCTTGGCTCCAGTCCTGCAAATACATGTGTGAATGGTTCCACTGAACTCACTGGAGCATTTGTGTGTGTCAAGTTTCTGGTGTGCATAAGTGCTTGATGGAACATGACCCTTTGTAACTCTTCATGCATGTATCGATATATGCATATACCTGTACATATATCTCTATTAAATCAACAGTGGATTTACTAACACAGCCATTTGTTTCACTAATTTAACATGTATTTGCTATTGTCATGCACACAGGAAAAGTAAAGGCATGCTGACTAGCTGCATGCATTTAGCTGGCCGGTTGGACATAGTTATTAGTGACTTGTCTGCCCTCGTCATTAATGAAGTCCTAGAATTCTTTTAGCAAACCTTTTCCTTGTTATAGGTGGGTTTTCGTTTAAAAAATCATTCTGTTAGGATTAGAAAAGGGTCAATAGACCACTCTTACAGAAATGACACTTTGTTTTTCTGGATTGTTTGTGGCTCTGTTGCTCATACTGCAGTCTAAAAGTGCAGTTACTTTGACGCTGATCTTACTAGCAAATTCCCTATTGCCTTAGTAGAACTAAAATCAAACAAAATGGGTTTTTTTCCAGTAACGAATTCCTGCCCTTCATACTTTCTCTATTTAGGCTTTGAGTTTTAATCCTAAAGGCTTGAGCTTTTTCAGTTATTAGTTACTTAAAATCTGGATAGATCTGAATGTTCCACAGGCAAACATAATATACAAAAAGTGTAACTTGGGAACGTTTCTAGCACTGGAAAAATGCAGCCATCTAGGAAGATAAGTGAAAAAACTCTCTGTTAATAGCCTAAAACAACACAGGAAGTGAGACTTATTAAAACCAAAAGTACATGGCAAGTTGAAGAACGTGGTGTGTTATGATGAAAAAGTTTGGTTTCAAGTGGCGCAGGCTGTGCTGTAATGGTTTTGGCCAGGGCAGCTGACATCATCTTCTATGGCTCCCATGCCTTTTTCTTCATCTCAGTGAAAGATGACACCTCACCAGCTGGACTAGATCACTGACATGGTGTTATAGCACAAAGACTTTTTCTTTAGCTTCCACAAATGTGACTCCTGGGTCATCAGTAGTACCTTTTTTTCAGTATCAGAGAAAGAAGATGTCCCAGGAAACGAATCCTGTTTACTACAGGGAATATTAATATAGAGGTAACTGGTGCCTTTCTAGAAGATGATCTAAGAAATAGAAACTTTGACGTTTAGTCTTCAGGCTAATGAAAACAGATGTGGTGATGTAGAACACGACTGAAAGGAGCAAAACTCTGAAGAGCATGTGAGTGTCCCTGACTCTGTGTTCCCTCTGTTTCAAACACAGGTGGCTAAGTAAGCTGGGAATGGCGGTAGACCCTCAGGCACCAAATGGGAAGAACGAGGAAGGTATGCTCCCAACTGGTTCCACGCGTAACTACATTGTGTTCTTCACAGTTTTTGTTTGGCCAAATTTTTGTCAGCTATTTTCTTTCTGAGCTCAGAGAAACCACATTGTCACGGCACAGAGATATCACAGGAAAAGAAAAAATGGTGAGAAACAGTGTGAGTGAGAGACACTTGGTGATCTTGTGAGAGGTGTGTAACTACTTTCTGGCAGTTTGCTGGCTTGCTGAGCCTACCGAGTGTGAAGGGGAACAGCTGTGCTGCTCTGGGTTTTGAGCTGGTGAGTTTTACTGCAGGAACTGTGCTGCAGCACGGCAGCTTGCAGGCCTGGGAACACCTTTTGCTCTGCAGACCCATCCCTACTGTGTCCTCCACTCCTGGGGGTTTCAACAACTGCAGTGTTGGGGGACGACGGGGTGGTACTGCTATTCTGGAGCCAACAATTTGTTTCGGAGCCAAGGCCAAGAGTTTGTTATGGAATGAGAAACTTTAAAAGTTCCCAAGCAATGTATTTATTGTCTTAATTTGCACACTGACCTAATATAACTCTTTGGTAGGAGGATACCTGTGCTCAAATCACAAATCTGGGCAGAGGAGCTGGTTTAGAATGAGAAGTGCTCTGGGTAATATTATGCTATCAAACCGGGAATGGACTGTAACCTGAGGAATATGTGTCATCATTTTGGCTTTTAACTCTCTGAGGAATATGTGTCATCTTCAGGGCTTTTAAGTCTCCATTTTTAGAGTTTTGGTACCCAGTGCCCTTTTTAGAACTGCTGAGCTTGTGAAGGAGCTGTCATTATGAAGAAGAAACTGGCATTTGCAGTAGTATGAACACTTAGGTGATGCAGCCTGTTTTGTTCAAGTAATGAAATGTTCCTCTCTGCATCCCTTCTGCTTTTTCGCAGAATTCAAGATTGTGGTTTATGTCTGGGCTTGGGACATGTAATTCCATTATTGATTAATTTGATCTGGCTCCATTTGTGCTCTACCATTAAAAGCAGCTTGGGGGTTGGTAAACACAGATACTACTGATTCCCGGAGATTCAGCAAGTCTCGTCAGTTTCTTTGTTTTCAGTTCACAGTTGTTTCTTGTCAGGAAAATTGTTAATTCCCACACCATCTAATTCCTCCTGTCTGTGTCCTCTTTGAAGCCAACTTTACCAAAACAATTTAGGATAAAGGGCTATACTGACTATTAAGTTGTGTAGCAAAAAGTGCAAGATATTTGTACTCAAGGAGGAAGTGTACAAATATGTTGTCCATCTTTTCATGAAGGGAACAGTTTGATGGAAAATGAGAATGGCCAAAATTTTACACATTAAACCAATTTTTTTAAGCCTCAAAAGATGTGATACTGGTTGTACTGGCTGAATCAAGAATTATGAAGCAACACAAAATGAGTAGTTCCAGCAATCTTACTTTTTAAAAAAAAATGACCAAAAGATACAAAATAATCCACTCAATAACCTCTGCAGCAGGTTATCTAATAACCTTGCAATAACATAACATAGCCAAAATTTCTTCAGCTTTCAAAGCTAGTGGACCATCTCCCCTCAGAAAAAGGCCTTGTGACTCTGGTGTCAAACACCTCCTTGTCTTTTCATGCAAGTTTTGTCACAGGTGATCCAGCAGCTGCCTTCAGTGTGGGTGCAGCACCCACTGGTGCCTGGGTGGACATGTCCTTACAGAAACATCGCTATGTTTCACAAAAACACTGTCACTACCCACAGTCACTTCTGTTCCTGCTGACCAGTTCTTCCTCTCTGTATTAAACACCATAATTCTTCAGAAGCCTTGGCTCATTTTATGGCATTTCTTGTGTATTCAGGTACTTTCTGTGCATTTTAATACACGCCCCCCCTCCAT
Source organism: Cnemophilus loriae (assembly GCA_013397755.1). Lineage (NCBI taxonomy): Eukaryota > Metazoa > Chordata > Aves > Passeriformes > Corvidae > Cnemophilus > Cnemophilus loriae. The sequence goes on along the minus strand of VZTF01009274.1, from coordinate 403,186 downwards.
TTGCCTACTTAGAGTATCAGAAACAGCTGTCGATTCTTTTTTGGTTCTTCTCTGTGCCTAAAAGGGGAGCTGTAGAAAGCATAAGCTTTTTACTAAGAGTTATTCAAAAAGGCACTAATAGTCTTAGAATTTGATATAGACCAGTTTCAGTTCTTCATGCTTAGATGTGCTAGCATATATTTCCAGTAAACAGAATAGCATCTATGCTACTCAAAACCTCTATGGTTCTGCAAAGAGTACAGGGAGAAAACATAATGAACCTCCTTAAGTGTCTTTTTGTTAACATGTTAGAAAATTCTCTCTTACAAGTTTATTCCTCTCACTCTGTGCTTATTAACATCCCCCCCTCCAATGACATGCACAAAAATAAAGTGTGTGGGTATTAAACGAGTTAATTTTAAATGAAATAATCTCAGGTGACTGTCCAGAGACCTTGCTAACACACTGCTTTCTAGAGGTGTGTGCCCCTGAAGTCCAGCTCTGATGAGGTACTCCCTGAAGTTAAGCAACCCCTGCCCTCTGGTGCCGAGCTGGACAGAGGCTCTTGGACAGCACAAGCTGCTGCGTGCATGTGGCCAGCAAAGGGCAATGCTGGATCCCGTGGAGACCACAGGGGCAGCCTCTGTTCTGTGACCCTTGGCCCTCACTTCAGTTTTCCTCATCAAGCTCTGACTTTGTCTTTGCAAACTCTCATGTCCCCAGCTCAGTGGAGTGGGGGTGAGTGCTGTCACCCTGCACAAGTGGTGCAGGGCAGGATGCAAGCACTTGCTCCGGTAAAGGTTGCATTTGTGTCCAGAGATTTGGCGAAACTGATCTTTGTGGCCTTTCAGTGCATAAAGAGGGCCTGTGAGAAAGATGGAGGCAAACTTTTTAGCAGGGCATACAGGACAAGGGGTAATGGTTTTACACTAGGAAAGGGCCAGTTTAGACTAGACATAAAGATGTAATTTTTTACAGTGAGTTTGGCAAAACACTCAGACAGATAGCCCAGAGAGGTGGCAGAAACTCCATCCCTGGAAACATTCAAGGTCAGGCTAGACTGGGCTCTATGCAGCTTGGTCTAATTGAAGGTGTCCCTGCTCATTGCAGAGAAGTTGGACTATACGACCTTTTAAGGTCCCTCTCAACCCAAACTATTGTATGATCTTGTCCAATGTTTACTATTGCCAGGTCCTGGGAATAAGAACCAGCAAGGTTCTGCCTCCGTTTTTCTGCGTCTAATTTTATCAATGACTATCACTTCATTTAATCTACCTTTAAACAAGTTTTTAGAAAATGTCTGCTGCACAGATAGTTGAAAGAAATAACAGCACAACTGTCTCTGCCACACGTCAAGAGATATTGAGGCTCTTTTGAGTTTGTTTTTGTTTAAAAAAAAGAGGCAAGGAGGGTAGTCCTAGAGTACTGTGTTTACTTTTGGTACTACCTCTTCATATGTACTGCCGTGCTGTATGGTGTGTCTGTGTGAGTTACCATGTGTGACAAAAGACTCTCACCAGGCAGCTCTATAGTTTCCAAAGCATGATATGAACAATCTGTTTACTCCAAAATTGCAGCCAAAGCCCCAGTGCCTGTTGCTAGCTCCAGGAAAATTTACTCGTTACAGAGATCAAGGGATTGCCTCTGCTACTTGCAACATCTCTCCCTGACTTCTACTACAAATGAAACCTGTCTTTTAAAGGCTGCAAAGAGAGGAAAAACCCACCCCAAACCTACTGGTGAAACTACCTAGAGCAGTGCACTCAGTGTTTCCTGTCATAGCAAATTAACAACTATTTTTTTTACTAAAGAAAACCAAAAACACAAAAACCAACAAAAAAGAAACCAAACAAAAAACCAGTGTTACCATGACATAATGTAGCATTACCACAAGTGAGGTTAGTAGACACTGACTTGTTAAAGAGTGGTTCTAAGTCCAGAACATCCTACTTGGTGATCTTTGGTTGCCACAGCGCTGCAAGGAATAATATGTTGGTCTAACTCTTCATTTTTGCTCATTTTCCATGTCTACCTCAGAATGCTACAGTGAAAGCGAACATGATGATCCAGAAATATCAGACACACCACCTCCACCCTACACAGTCCAGATGCCACCTCCTCCTTCGGTGAGTGTTCCAGTCATTACCTTGTTTCTTGTTGCAAGCAGGTTGAAACAAAACTCTCTTGAGGTGGTGGACCCCTAGGAATACCTAAAACAGTGTCTGGAAATGTCCACCCTGTTATGTCCCGTGAAATGTGCGTGCACTGCCTGCCCACCCTGTGGCAGAGCACACAGCTATCACATCCTGCACCACAGGGAGCTTTGCACTGTAAAAGATCAGCTTCTTCCTATTTATCTTGCTGGAGAAAGGAAGGTGTTGTCCTACCTCATACACAAACTGTCTTTTCTTTACAAGATTTTTAACACACTGCTATAAGCTGGTTTTTTCATACTATTCTCTCTTTTTTTAAAAATCCATCCTGAAACCTCTCTCCTTTTGTGACCCTGGTAGCATCACCCAATAGCTTTGTATTTATTTATCTGAGTGAGCTGTTTTTAGGACTGCTGAATTTGAAGCTGCTTTTGTGGCAGTGAAGAGAAGTGAAGGGAAAGAGGCTTCTTCACACAGTGATTATCTGGTTTTTTTCTTCTACCTCTGAAAAATAGACAATGAAAAAAGAAAGTAGGCATTCTTCCAAAATCTATGTAGCATATTGCCCCAGAATATTCCTTCCTGGCTCATTTCATTTCATAAATTAGAATAAGCACTATGCACCCTCATGAGTCTAGTCAAATTGACTTGCCTAATTATTATCTACTTCTTGCCTCATTAATTTTGTTTCTATATCATTGTTTTTCCCTATGATCTCATTGCTCTTACATGTGCTTTAAATGGATTTTTAAAAATTTCCTTTAATTTTTTTTTTAGTTTTTCCTTTTTTAATGTTTTTTTAAGTAAAGAAAGAAAAGTTTTTAATTTGCTATGACAGGCAGCTTCACTAGGAGGTTTGGGGTGGGTTTTTTTCCTCTCTTTGCAGCCTTTAAAAGACAGGTTTCATTTGTAGTAGAAGTCAGGGAGAGATGTTGCAAGTAGCAGAGGCAATCCCTTGATCTCTGTAACGAGTAAATTTTCCTGGAGCTAGCAACAGGCACTGGGGCTTTGGCTGCAATTTTGGAGTAAACAGATTGTTCATATCATGTTTTGGAAACTAGAGAACAGCCTTGTGAGTGGTTTTTTTTACCACATTTTTATTTTTAAAATATTTTCCATTAAAATGGAAAGTCAAATTTACTTAACCCTGTATTTAGATATGAGTGATCTGCTTTGGGCTGGTAATGCAGCTGAAATAAGGAATCCTGAGTTCAAGCTTCCCTTCACTAGCTGAAGGTTAACATTGAGAGGTGTGCAGTAATATACTTCGTGCTAAATGTTCTCATTGCATCTCATGGAAGGGAAGTGTCTGCTGCCTCACTGTTGTGGTACAAGTTCCTCTGTGGCATGCTGAAATGACATCCAGTGGCTGCAGTGGGCACAGGAGCAGCGAGGCAGGAGCAAATCTGAAATATGCAGATGAGCTAGAGAAGCTTGTGCAATCACAGGCATTAGTAAAGGGAGATGTCATGCACAGGGTTGCCTGCCTGGCAATCTTTAATTAGCTCACATAAAGCTGGGAGCGCATGTCACACTGTCACCCACTTTCCCCCCTCATTTTCAGTCAGATAAATCAGTCTTCACTTCCTCTCCCGAAACATGTAGCGTTTATCACTGAACAATCCGCCTGACACTTGGGGGTGTGAGGCGTTCACTGCTGTAGAACGTAATTCTTTATTGCCTGTATTAGCTGGAAGTTAAATGTGACTGAGTGGCTATAAATATCAGAGAAAAGAAGAACTTTGGCAATATGTCTCCCACAGTTATTCTGGGCCGTGGGTCAGTTAATGAAGCAGTTTGAATTTTATACCTCAATGGCTTGCCTTTAGGAGGCTGTAGATGTCTTTTCCATCTGCTCATCTCTGAGTGAATGCCTGTGTTTTTCCAGATGATGAGTTTTAAACAGGTGCTGTTTTTAGTTTTCTGGTTTTCTGGTTTCCTGCTGCTTGTTGGTGTGTTGCTGCAGAGGCGATCTCCGGTTGTCTCCTTCCCATATGCTCCTCTTGAGTGCTGGCCTCCACGTTTTGGCAGGGAACACGAGGGAGGCAGGCAATGGTGCAGATGCTGAGGGATCCTGCTTTCTCAGGCTTTCCCTTAAAGGGTACCTTCCCTTCAGCCTTTACCTTTGTCAGCTGATTTCCCTTCTTCTTATCCCTTAAAATCCCTTCCCATTGCGGACAAAGGTTAGGGTCTCCTGAGCAAAGGTGTCATCTTTTCACCCCAGAACTGGCCACTGGAATAAGCTCCATTTGTTGTGGGTCTGCCCCATGCTCAGCTTGCTTAAATAGTGAGTAGGAACAGCTCTGTTTGACTGCAAGTCAGAGTCTTCTCTTAAACACCATATTGAATATCCCTTTCACTTCTGGACAAGTGCTGAAACAGGAAAAACATGGGAGGATTGGGAAAGTGCAGCTTCTACTAAAAACTCAGTTCTAATTTTGGAGCCTGTGGTTGTCTCAGGGAAGGCTGGTTAAACACTGCTCTCTGCCTGTTTGTTTGTTGCAGAGTTCTTGAACCAAGCTGTGAAGTCTCAAAAATGTGGTGGATTTGGGTTCATATTCTGTGGGTAGGGCTCTTGGCCTGCTTCAATTTTCTCAAATTGCTACTGGAAGTGACGCTTATCCTGACAACTCAGCTCAGTGTCAAGAATGCCACAGGCATTGACTGGAGTTTATTTCTTTTTATTATTTTAAGCAGAAAGGCCTCCAAACTTCTTGACATCAACTCCAAACCAAAAACTATTAGTCTGGAAACTAACAGACACCCAGGTGCAGGCTCTTCTACATATCAGAGCAGCAAACACTTTTCTGTACTTCTAGCACAAAGTTTGTACTTGCTGTTCTATTCTCTGCTGACTCAAACCATTTTTAAATTTGCAGAAGCAAAAAGTAGTGATCATGAACTTTCCATGTCTATGCATGGTTTTGGGTACTGTGGAAGAAAAAAGCAAATGAGGAACAAGTAAGTTATAACATCTGTAGGACAGAAGTTAAATTGACCACCTACATTAATTTGTCCATGTGTGAATGGATTTACAGTTCGAAAATCAGCAGATATGTTAGGATAATAGATTGCAGCAGCGGCCAAAAAAGCAGTTGAAGAGTTTTGTGGTCATAATTTTTCTCTAAAAAATATCTAGAGACTCATTAATCTCCAGTGAAATCCTTATGATCTGCTTTTTAAAATGTCCCCAAATGGAAATTCATTATCATATGGATGATTGCAAAACTTCCAAAGGAGTCACTCAAATAAGTTAGGTAAACATTTGTCATGCTAAAGAAATAACAAAACACAACACATATGCAGAGAAAAAGAAACCCCCTCTGGCAGTCATATTTATTCCCATCCATATTTTTAATTAACACACAACTACAATGAAAACAAAAATATATTCCCCTTGGTGAGGCACGGTCTTCATTTCAATAACACTTTTTGTTTGGCATGGAAAAATGCCAGAAAAATAGAGGTGAGATCTAATATCTTCCTTTTCTGGCTTTGAATAATTGAAATTAGACCATCTACACCATGTGGGCGAGAACTTTTACTGGTTGGTTGTTCTACTTGACTTTACAAATGCTTCAACAATTTGTCTTTGTGATAGGAGCTCTTAGATGAAATGCTTCATACCACCTGTGTTCCCAAGGGTGTTTTTAGCACTCATGGTTTACTACAGCATCTCCTTGTCCTTTGCTTGAGGATGCATATGTGAAGGTTTCTATTTTAGAAACAAAACCACACCCAAAACACAGTGTTATACTTTCCATAGAGGAATATAAATCTCTGGGTCCTGCACTGTTAGGAACAATCCTATGGGAATCGTGAAAGGACTAGAGAACACGTCTTATGAGGAGTGGCTGAGACAGCTGGGTTTGTTCAGTCTCAAGAAGAGGAGGCTCGGGGGGACCTCATTGCTCTCTACTACTCCCTGAAAAGAGGTTGTAGCCAAGTGGGGGCTGGTCTCTCCTGCCGTGCCTGCAGTGAGAGGACTGGAGGAAATGGCCTTAAGCTGGGACAGGGGAGATCCAGATTAGATGTTAGACAATTTTTTTTCACTATTAGGGTGCTCAGGGATTGGAGTAGGTTACCCAGGGAGGCAGTGAAGTCACCATCCCTGGAAGTGTTCAAGAGGCATCCAAATCCAGCACTGGATGATGTGGTTTAGGGATTGCAGTGGAAGTGCTGGGTGGATGGCTGGACCGGATGATCTTGAGGGTATCTTCCAACCTTGACAATTCTATGATTCCATGAATGGCTTTGAAAATGCACAAAAGCGAAGAAGCTGCTATAAACAAATAGTACCCACAGTCTGATATTGGTCCTCCTCATCTTCTGAATTGACTCCTAGTTACATGATGCAGCCGTATTAGAAGCACAGGAAGACTTTGCTGTTTTTAATATAAAAAGGAAGTGGTATACATTACAGTATACCATACTGAATTGTGGAAGTTTATAAATCATAATAAAAAAATTGTTACTCTGGGTTTGGTTTATTTGAATAAAACTTATTTCTGGTTTACTGGGTTATAAATAGGTATTCCAGGCTGGTCCCTTTACTCTGTTTTCAGCTTTTCCAGGTTTCCCTAGCAGCGACCTCTCAGTAATTTTCAATATTTTTGGTCTAGTTATCATCTGTTTTAATCCTTACACAGATGTATTCTACATAAATATTGAGGACAGAAACTTGCCAGAATTGTGGTCTATCATGTCTGGTATTCCAATACTGGCATTGGCCAGTAGGTGATGATTTACAGAACAAGTAAATTTCTGCAGTAGCAAGAAATTTGACTTTCATATCATGATGATCTCATCAGAATTTCTGACAATTCCTGCTAAGCGTTCTTGCCCTGGTGAATGATTATCCCTTGAATGGACTAGGAAAAATACTCCTTTACTGCACTTCCGTGCTTGGGACCCCTTCTGTCTATCTCTGGTTACTGCATTGGTGGAACTGCTGAGTGCTTCAAGAAAACTTCATGTTCAAGGGCTAATTTGGGGTTTCTCTTCCGCACTCTTGATTAGGCCAATAAAGTGAAGACAAATTAAAGAAAGAAAGTGAGTGTGAGACCTAGCACGGAAGGCTACATTCAGCATAATAGTTTTCCTTGGTCTTTGTTTCTAGGCATTGTCAGGTTTATATCTCTTTTGCCTTTGGCTTTGTCATGGCTTGGTTTCTGAAGTTACTGCTCTGTAGGAGATTGATTGCCACACCCCAGGCTTGTTTGGTTGAATAAGTAACCAGCTTACATCAATTGTTGGTCATTTAGCATTTCAGCTGCATATCTAAATCTCATGTAGAACCTAGAAGCAGGAGTAATTTGTAAATAATTTTTCTTCTTTCTGCCCCCCCCCCGCCCCCCACCTTGTTTCTGGAAAACAGGATCAGCAGAAGTCATCATTCACCTCAACTCTGTCAAGTGAAGCATCTTGTTCTCTCTCCTCTCCTGAAAGCACTTTCAACTCCCAAGGATCATCATCTTCCTTGACATCCAAAGTGGTTTATTCCGAGAGGCAGTCCTGGCTTGACCTGGTTAACAGCTCTGCCACAGAAGAGGGTGATCAGCCTTTAACATTCTGTGTACAGATTCATTCTGATGAGACACCAGAAGCGGTCTGTGGAGATGCAGAAGAAAGCCAGGAAACCCGGCTTTCCCAACCCAATGGTGGATCCCAAACCTCTTACTTAAATGTAGATACACATTGTCTAGCTGTGCCAGATGCAACAGGACAGCGATCACCTGCCAAAGGTGAGCTAATGAGAGGGGAGATTTTTGCTGCAGAGCCATATGATATGAGAGTTACAGGTTTCCTTAACTTCCTTTCCCCTTCCTTCCTCTATATTCTTCACTGTAGAGTTTTCCAGTGGCACATCATTTATATCATTTAATTTATTGCAAATTAAATATATAACCTAGTATCTGATTGGTAGGTACCTTTACAACTTTTCTCAAATTGTATCTATATGTTAGATCATAACCTCTGTATATAAGTCTAGCACAGTCATAATTTTATTAGCCGTCTTTATTTCAATGCAGATGTCTTTCATTAGTTAAGACTGAATCAAAATGCTAACAAAGTGTGTCACAGAACGGACACCCTAACTAAAATGGAATACGGAGGAAATGGTGAACACAGGGTTAAGTCAGTTCAGTTTTACAAATATATGCTTTTGCATTTACTCGAAGCACGTACTCCCTATTTGCTTCATTAAGCTCCATTGTAATCAAGAGAAAACAACTGAAATCCTGAATCAGAAAATCTATTAAGGCTGGATTTTGTTTAAGCAAATAGGTATCTGCATAGTATCCTCCCACTGACATGTACTGCTAATTGAAAAAGGTGGCATAGTTCCAGAAACTGGTCATTGTTACTGTTCATAACTCTCCTGTGTAGTGAGGAAATATCTCCTGCCTTTCGAGCAAAGCTGCTTCTTTCTGAATTAAAAGCAGTTGAAGCCTAAGAGTTGTTCCTGGCATACAATTATTCTGACTAGGGGGTAGTACACAAGGGAACAACAACGTTCCTGTGCATCAGCTCTTCCCGTGATTCCAAATCCTTGTAAAGATTTGGAGTGAGTACTTTGTTACTGAAAGAGAAGGGTTGTCTCAGCAGAATGCAGAAGAAAGGTGCATCTAAAATCTTAGGCTGAAGGTAATGCAATGGTGTAAAGAAACAGCACTTGTGTTGTTGGGAACTCAGGGTGTTTCTCTGTAGGTGAACTTGACAGTGACAGATGATACTATAAGGAACATTAGTTACATTGTCAATCCCCCTATTCTTTTACAAATATCAACACTTAGCAACTTGGCAGCCTTNAAAAAAAAAAAAATTAAGCAAAGTACAGTTTTTATTAAAAGTGAAGATTAACTCAGTGTTTTATGCTCACCTTCATTATCCATTTTCTAGGCTTCTCTGCTAGAAAATTCTGCAGCAATAAAGATCATAAAAAATTAAAATCCAGAGTGAGCATATGTGCTGTTTCTATGTATTGGAAAAGAGTGCTGTGCTTTCAGAGAGTTACTATGGAATGTAATTCCCCTAGTTCTGGCTTTGCAAGTTGTGAAAAGGCTGGGGCTGGCAGAAATGGAGTCCCTAACGAAAATGTCACAAAGACATGTTAAATACATTGTTTTCTGTGATTTTAACCTTCTGGCTTAAATTTGACAAAGTAATGTCTTTGGAAAACATTACTAGGGACATTCAAGTGGATTGTTGGAATGTAGGTCATAAATGGCATAGAGGCTTATAGATCCTGTTGACAAAGATTCAGTGGTTGCTCTTCAGGAATCTAAACTATCGCTTAGAATATGTTCCTCTGGTATTGTCAGAAATCCCGCAATAATGCGTAGTTTCTGCTTTCCATCATAATGTAAGGGGGATAAATACTTTTATGGATGCTCATAGAATTAGCATGACACATTCATAATCACTAAAAGTACAGTTTGATAGGCTCAATCATACAAACCAATAAAAATCAGATTAAAATGGAAATCAAGGCACATTTTGGTATACCCCTGCCATGTGCAAGATGGTTTAATTTTGATGTTATTCCCAGGGAAATGAATTCTTCTGTTGCTCACTGCTTAGTTGATGGGCAACCCTGATGGCAGAACACAGAACATTTCCATCCTAACCACAATGGTGATCGCTGACAGAATTCCAGAAATAGATAATTTCACCAAGACGGTCGCTATGGAAACTGTATAACCTCACTAGTTATTGTGTGCATCATAACCCGTTGTTGACCAAGTAAAACGCACACCCTACACAGGTTTGTCCTTCCTTTATTGGTCTGCATATTATGGGCTGGGTTTGGAGAGTGCTGCTGTGTGGGGCCCTTCCCTGCAATGGCCACTGAAAACATTAAGGAAATAATCTGCAAGATTAAGCTACTTCAATTTGAGAATGACGTAGGAAAAGAAGGATTAATGTAAAATAGCAATTCAGTTCCAAATGAAAGTTACCAAAAAAGATGCAGTTCTGGTTCTGTGGCTTATCCCTCAAGAATTTCCCTTTCCAGCTAGTTGATAAGGATATGCATGAATACTGTGAGATGAATTCAAGTTGTTGGGTAAAATCTAGCTGCAAATTCTCCTGATTTACAATAACTGGTAAGAACACTTTTGTTATCTGATGCGAAACAAGAAGGTATACCTCAGTGCAGTCACTATTATTTGCTTTACAGTGTTTCTGAATAGTGCATTTCCGACATGTTTCAGAGTCATGAGACTGCATCCAGGAGGAGACAAGTCTGTCTTTTGTCAACATTTGTCCTGAAAGCACATGTTCCCTGTATGTAAAGATGGCCCTGCTGTCATCAGAGCAGCTATGTAGTCTTTGATCCCACTCCCGCACAGAACCTATGGGTGTGTCTGTGCTCTCTCCTTCTCCTGGTGAGGATAAAAAACCCCTGCCACACTGTTTTCTGGCCACGTTCTTCATGGTAAAACCACAAGATGAATTTTTGGTTGTAGCTGATAAGAGCCTAGAGTTGAGGTGAAAATTTTCTAGAACCGAAGAGCACTTTCGCAGGACAAAGTCTAGAAATGGAGACCCATGTGAGAAAAGCTGGTACCTAGAAGGAAGAAAGAGTAGCAGTGGTTTTGTGGGAAGAGCTCACCATGAAAAAGTACAAAAACAGTGAAGAAACCTTAGTGATGAGTTAAACAATGAAAGGAACATTTTTCAGAAATAAATTGATGAATCTCTATAAGAAAAGCTACAGATTCAACTAAATGATAATGGATTATTTTTTAAACAGAAATTATTTAGTGAACTCTGCTAAGCAACTGTGAGTATCTGGTGCAAGGAGCCATAACATATGATATTTTTAACAATCTTTCCAACCACTTTAGTGGTGTTATGAACGTTCTCAGCATTAATTCCCTGCGCCAGTTACCGGGGAGATGTTACACACCAGAGAGTGATACACAGGTACAAAGAAGGGCATTTTATCAGTTTTCTCTTTTGAAAAGACATTATGCATCCATTTACTTTTTGGGAATATGTAGGACTTTGGTGATGCAGCTTGCTACATGCACAGTGACAAAGGATTCTAAGCTGCCTGTGACGCAGAGAAAATGAAAGGTAAACAAGAAACAGCTGAGAATACAAACAGCTACCTGACTACGTGTGCTGTATCCAGAAGCTGGCCTTGCCCCCGCCAAGATGGCTAGACACGCTCTCCAGCCAAACTCCATCCTTTGTATTTCTTCTGGCAATCACTGGAACAAAAAGTATCTGACTGTGACACACTGCCATTATGATCAAAACCTGTAACAGCAAAAGGAAGCTACAGGAACTGAGAGGTTATATAAGAAAATAGCAATGTGTGTTTCTATTTATTTAGGGATCTACTGCTATAGCAGTAAGATCCTTCTTCCTTGCATTTTCTGAGGATTTCATGATCCTATGAAGTTAATGCATCTTGGCAAGGTGTTCTTATTTCACCACTTCTGGTTTATTTTACCTTAGCTCACAGTAGCTGTGGAAGATCTGGTGTGTGCTGATATTTTGAAACCCGGACAGCTTTTCAAATACCACTTGGAATTATCTGGGTTGGTTTTGTGGGAAGGAGTTGGTTAAATAGGAGCTGGATTCATTCAATTCCTTCTGTTCTCAGAACTGACATCCTCTTCCTCTCTGGAGTCTGTCTGTTCCAGTAATAGCCAGAACAGATCCTCTGGTGTGCTCTGGCCCCTTTGTTCCTTCAGCAAAAGTTATAGCAAATAGTTAGATCATGGCTGAGACTAGCCAAGAAGTGTGCCTATGGTGAGAACAACTGTGTAGAGAAACAACTTGAATAATTATTTTGTTTCTCATCAAAACAGCTTTAGAAATCACAGTGAAAACTATGGTGCTACAGTTTTCTGAACTTTCTGAAAAAGAGATACTTATTTATGTTGTTTCCAGTTCAGTTAGTTTATTAAAATTCCACCCCTCACTGCTGAGTCCACTATACTGTCAGACAACAGCATCTAATTGCTTGTGGTAACATAGTTTTCCTATTATTTTCTTCCAGTCTTTCTTATCTTAGTTCTGCATTTGCCAGTGAGGAGTTTGCCTGAGCTGTGCTCACCTAATTGAAGTGTTTCCCGTATTTTCTATTCCATAGTTATGTAGGAAATGTGATTTCCCTGAGGTGACTTCATATTCCTTTTGAAAAGTCAGCTACCACTATGGAGAAGGACTAGGGGCTGGATAGGTAGGTAAGGGCAAAAATCATTTATGACTTTTTTTCCTCTGCTCTTCCCAGCCTTGGATGTATGTGTTCTCTCCCTCTGGCATCAAAAACTTTAGCAGAATCAGAAACAGAGGTGCTGGCAAAGCTACAAGAAGCTCATAATAGTAGCAAGAACAGAAGGAAGAAGCAGAGTTTTTTTTCCTGGGATTAATACACAACTAGGGGCCTGTGAGATCTCAGTTACAGAACGGGAGAACAAATATTTACATTTCAGATAAATTTAGTCAGATACATTCTGTTGGAGGTGATTTTCAATGCAAAATGCTCTTTCTGCCAAACATTTCCAATTTCTATATCTTTACCACTAGGAAACAATCAATTTTATTTTTCACAGCTGCTCTTTGAAAGTTCTGGATAATTTCACTTACGTAGGACTGAAGAGCATTAAAGTTGAGATTTCAGACAGGCTCCCATACTGGTGCTCCAAGATGGGGAGTCTCAAGACCTTAATGTCTCCAGGCTGTGGCAAGTTGGCTGACAGGAGATTGGAAGCTGAAAACTGAGGAGGTGAAGAACAGGCACATTGAACCTCTGGCAGGTTGTTCTTGTCTGTGATACCTCCTGTTAGAGGGAAATTCCAGATAAATGGCATCAAGCCTCAGAATTATGTTTTACTTCCTCTAAATCAGAATTTTTCATCTGTGCCTGAAATACTATTACTCGTCCAGCCTAGGAGGTCTCTTTCTCTTGAACGTGAAACTATCTCAGTGCACAACTTCCCTTTTCCTCAGGTCAGCACTGGTTCTTCTCCACTTTGCCCACTGTGGAGTCTGACAAAGTTAAAGGAGATATACAATCCTGCAGCATTTTTCTAGAAGTGCTCTGAAGCTTTAGGCAGCTGTGAAGCTTGTGAGTGAAGGGCATGGTGTAGAATCCCAGGAAGACAGGTCCTTCCAGTGGCACCACTCAACAGAATTATAGTTAGTAGTGCCCAGGGAAGAAAAAAGTGCACTGTGCACGTGTTCCCCCCGACTGCATGTACACCACCACAGACACACACAATATGTAATATCTTTCCACTGTGGCCATTTGTTCCTTACCACTAATTCTTCAGTAGGTTCTGGGAGAAAATTGAATGTATTTTATCTTTAAAATAGGATGAGATAAAGAAGTGCTGTAGTAGCATTTCAGTTTCCTAACTTGCATGACTGAGACAGAAAGTGCTTAGCTTGAGGAGTGGCTGGTGGAAGAGATAACCTGCTGTATTTTATTCTGAAGTGACGTTAAATGTGCCTGACGTGAGCTGTGTGACCCGGCTGGAAAGAATCACTCCAGAGCAGTGCTAGTGGGGTTCAACCTATCCATATTATTAAGATTTTTTTTGCCAATGGAATATATCCATCCTTATAAACCTTCAGAGGTAAAAAAAAAGCCCAGAGTAGGGATGGTACATTTTTTTTTGTGAGTCTGACACAGACAATCTGTTCATTTTTACACCAGGGCCTGAGCTTATGTACTGTGCACTTTTTGCATGTATTTTTACTTTGTGATAGAAAGCAAATATTTTGTAACAATTTGGTATTATGGTCTAGACACCACAGGTTTCTTTCACAGGAAGAATCCAAATCACTGCAGCCTAAGAGTATAGAACTGGTGAATGCCTGTGCCTCTGTTAGAGACCTGCTTCTCTGCAGGTCAGTGTTCTGACTCCAGGTTCAAGCAGTACCAAGTTCTGTGAAAATGTGCCACGAATGTTTGAATCTGGAGAAAACCTCCCATCTGTGCTAAAGCCTTGATTCACATCGCTTTATTTCTTTTATCCAACCTTAATTTTCTCTCAGGTGTTTCACGGGCAAGCAAATTACAGGTAGTGCTTTCTTAGTTTACTTTCATGGCTTTAAGAAATACTGAAAGGCATCATTGTTTGAGAGAAGATAAATACATTTTTTTATCACATATCATTTTATTGGGTTCGTTAATTGAATGCTAGATATAATGCCTCTGCTCTTCCTCCATTACCTCTCCCCCTTTTAGATTTACAGCGCCAATCTAGTGCATGAAGTGGCATCTTCAAGCCTGCAAAATGTGGGCTTTTTCTTTCTGAACTTGGTTCAGGGGCACTCAGGACACTGAAGCTAAAATTCCAGATAGGTAACAGTCTGGCCTCAGTTTATAGAGGTTTATTGGCAGACTTATCCTTTGTCAATAGCAACAGTATTCTATGCAAACACACAATATTAGGAAACTCTTTTATTTTTTTAACCGTAGTTAAAATTCATCAAAGCTGGGGACTAAAGTGCTATGTAACTCATACCTGGGTCTACACAACCTGTGAGTTCCACTCACCCTTGTTGTCCAACAGTTTGCTGAAATTCCACTTCATTGCTTTACTGCCACTTCCTTTATCCACCTGATATAAAGAACCTGGCACATTCCTTTCCCTTTGAAATTACCTGATTAATCCTTTGGAGGATGAGAATGGTGAAGGAATAAGAACTAGGAGAGGAGTTTCAGGCAGCAGTCTTGAAAGTCTGCAGGAGCCAAGTACACTTTGCTGGGCAAGTGCATCATCTGGGAGCCTTCTCCTGGCTTTTCTGACTTTGGCTCCATCTTTTTCTGTGCTGAGTGTTACTGTGCTCCTTACAGTTTCCCACAAGTGCATGGAAGATATCAGAATACTTAGCATGGAAGAAGAGTGTTCAGTGAGGGTGTTTTCTCATGCTTGCTGCTTTATAACCCTTTTAGGACACTGAGGAAAGTCTCGAGTTAGCCTCGAAAGGTGTCTGGAGAAGGGACCTTAAGTCCCCTGTGCCTTGACTTTATCTAAAAGTTGCTGGACAGGATTGAAGCAATCTTTTTTTCTTCTTACACACTCTTTCTTGGATAGCTGATAAAAGTCAGTTTATCTCTCAAAGTGTTACTGTGCACAGTCCTGATGGGTGATGTTACAGCAGAGTTGAGCCAGTCTTGTGCAGAAGCTGGCTAATGAAACAAACAGCTGCTTCATCCCAAGAAAGTAGGCAGGAAACTAGTTATTATGAGCCTCATGGCATGTGCCAACAATTTTCAGGAAATACTACTGCCGTGTATTATGCCTTACACTTCCACTTTTTTTCTGTTTCCTGCAGCTTGTTAAATACACAACGGTTCTCCTGTTCCTCCCCCAGCAATGTACCAATGTTGGAAGTTATATTTAGTTTTTGTTAAGTTACAGTAGGCTTTTTATAATCACACAGTAGTGAAGAATAGGCCAGCAACACAGTGAAGGCAAATATTTGCAGCATATCATAAACCTTTCTTCTAACCTAAATATTTAGAAAGAACAGAGATGTAGGAGGATGCTGTACTTTATAAAACATGGAAAAGATAAGAAGCAGCCTCCTAAGCATGCTGACATATTGCAGAAGTCTTTTTGCTGCAGCATGAGTGAGCAAAAGGACTTGTTCCTTTCGTTCAGAATATATTTGCTGACTGCAGACGATTTAGGAAAGTAAACGTTTAACTTTAAAAGAAAAAAGTGCCCAGCCAGTTCAATGGGAATAGTGAGGACTGCAGTTGAGAAGAAGAACCAACACCACTATCCCCAGTGATATAAAACCAAGTGTTATCCAAAGTGGATCTTGAGGGATTCATTAGCACCCTGAAAACAGCAACAGCTGTAAGATTTTCATTTAGAGATCACTGAAGCCGTGTGGACTGAAGGACAAGAAGCGAGTTGTGCAGTCTGTTACTAAAAATGGCCTTCTGCTAAAACACCCCTATATATGCCTGGTACATTTTTAGTTTCTGTCAGTTCATTTTTAAGTTGTTTTATTCTAAGAAATGCCTTTGCTTCAATTTTCATCTTATTTTATGCTATTCTCAGCTGTTTACTCACTTTGCCTTTCATGCACTCTCTATCTTGGAAGATGGTCCTGCAGAGCCATCAGAATAATTAAGGTGGAGATAATCAAGGCTTTGTTGTGAGGCATTACAAGCAAATTCTCTTCTGCAATCTGTGAAACTCAGAAGCAAGACATTGGATGCCCCAAGGGTTCTTGCTTTAATCTATTTTCTAGGGACCTTCTCTTTGGGCCCCTGAAATGTTTCTATGTTTCATTTAATTGCTCATTTTTTTAAAACTCTGTTTTTGATAATTACCAAAACCTGGTGATGAATCAGCACACCAAAGAGAATTTGCCCTGTGAGTTGCCAGGTAGAAGCATAATTCACTGTGTGTAGCATGCAGGGAGGGATGAATGGGTGTAGATGCTATCAGACTTGTTTCATTCATAGGGTTACTGACAGTCGTTCAAAGTCTGTGATGTATTCAGAGCATTAAAGCAGCACTCTATTAGTGAGATAACAGGCTCACATCTATTTGGATCATTACCTGATTCTTAACAACATTTGAGTTTGGAAGTATGTCTTTCTCATAGGCATTATTACTCTAGAAATTACCCTGATTGCCCTTAGTTTTAACTCTAATACCATTATTTTTTGAGATGGTTGAGAGCCTTCCTGATGGCCGAACATAACATTTCTGTTATCTGCTGCCACATCCATGTTCTCATACCCAATTTATTCTTTAATTTGCAGACCAGGAAAAATGTGATGATGATGATGAGATGGAGCGACTTTACAAGTCATTGGAGCAAGCAAGCCTGTCTCCCATTGGTGATCGTCGACTGTCAACTAAGAAGGAGCTTAGGAAGTCATTTATCAAGCGCAGCAAAAACCCCTCCATTAATGAGAAACTCCACAAAATTCGAATGCTGAACAGTACATTAAAGGTGAGTTTGCAGATCTTGCCAAGGGAAAGCTTTAGAGAAAGAAACAGTTTGGCTGAAAAAATAAGCAGTATACACTTCAGCCAAACTAATTGCATATTTACTGAAAGCCCCAGAGAATTTTGTTGAGTTTTTGAATTTTTTTTTCCTGCTTCGTTGTGAATACTGATCTGTGTTATGTTGTTCAGTTTGAACTGGAAGCAGAGGCAATAGCTCAGGAGGGACTCTTCTTGCAGAAGTTCCAGCCCATTTGGAAAATTTAATAAAGAAAACTTCTCTTAGTTAACTGGAAAACTTGCAAGATCAGCTAAATGCACTAAACAGGGGAGCCTTAAAAAAGGAAGAGCAGACAAAGTACATTGATGATAAAGGACATGAAAATGACCCTGAGCCAAAAAAAGTTTTCCTTATGTGGTTATTAGAGAATGTACAGGATGTGCCAAAGCTATTGTAAAGACCTCCTGTAACTAAAATATTTTTAATAACAAAAGCATCCTGCTTTTATGTTGGAAATATATCATGAACTGGAGGGGTGCAGGGGTTCAGATGTTCCATGAAAGGGCCGGTAAATCTGTCTGGAAAATGGGGATTTATGAAGCTGTTTACTTGCCAGCATCAAGTGTCACGGGATTTCAAAGCCTGCTTCTGAATGATACTGAGGGAAACAGAAAGCTTAACCATAGCATTTATATTGTAAGGAGAAGAAAGAATAAATGCAAACTTGGGGCTTCACTTGTTTCTTTTCGTATGCCTTAGAAGCAGGAATTGAGTATCTTGTTTCAAATGGATGTATTTGGCTTCAGGCCCTGAAAGCTGGAGAAATGAATGTAAAATGGTTGGACTTGATGATCGTAGAGGTCTTTTCCAACCTTAGCAATTCTATGATTCTAAAAACTTATTCTATCAGCACAATCATTGGTTTGATTATTAGTTGCAATAGGAGGCTTGGCTTTGGCACTTCAGCCTGTATGGAAATTCCTGAAAGGTACAATTGTAAAGGGAATTGGGAAGAGAGGCAATCTTCTTGGCTCTGTATGAGACCTGGTGAAGTCTCTCCTTAGTATCAAAGAGTTTTCAGTGATATAGCAGTGACTATAGAAGCATTCATTAGCATCAGCAATGACGTGAGCCCACCACATACCAGAAAGTTAGTTTAAAAAGTATGCTTATTTTATAGGATAGGAAGCTACATACAGAAACATTCTGTAAGATTTTCCCTGACAGGAGCCTCACTAATAAATCTAAGAAGCAGTTAGTGCAAAATGGAGTTATATTTTGTGGGACAGTCACTTTCATTAGTATGGAGCTGAATGGAAGCCTTAATGTCAGACATGAGCAAGGAGGACAATGGTGCATTGATTTAGCATGGGAGTATTATATAAGTTGTGATCAACATATGGCTTGTCTAACACTCATATTTAATATGGAAAAATAAGTTTTGGAATG